>JAAGKR010000042.1:294225-382066 GCA_011419295.1 Clarias macrocephalus | reverse complement strand
CCGTTGCACGAGTTCACAGACGCCCCTGACTGGCTGTAGAGCTGTGATTAATGTGGGAGCACTAAGTACCTCTCATCCCTCCCCTCTGAGAAAGCTCGTCCAATCAGCTCCCTCTAGACCTCCGGCTGCGGGAGGTTACAGCACCACCCAGGATTCGAACTAGCGATCTTCGGATGATAGGGCGAGCGCTTTACCACTGCGCCACTCGGAGGCCCCCTTTGCTACATTTTTGTTTAAAATTTAAAAAAGAAGAAGAAGAAAGAAATTCCCGCCCCTACCAACTCAACACAACCGAACAACATATATGGAACAAATATATTCCACTTTATGTTCCACTTTAACAACAGTTATGTTAAGCCCATGCCTGTCAAAAATACAAACGAGACAACCAAAGTATAAATCAGCCAAACTGTTTAGCAGAGCTATAACATTATTATTATTATTATTATTATTATTATTATTATTATTATTATTATTATCAGCATTAATTAATGTCATGCAAGCCCAAAGCTTCAGAGTCCAGATGTTACCAAACGCTATGAGGGATGAAAAAAAGGTTTTATATAGCTGTAATAACTTATTCTTCAGATGTTAAGGCTTCAGTTCACATGTTGGGTATGGCACAACCAGCTACAGTCTTTCTGAGGACTTTCCATATCTGCTTCCTGTTTCGTGCATGGAGGGGAAAAAAATAAATAAATAATAAAAAAAATTATAAAATTACATTTTGTCTTAATAATGAAGTCATAAAATAAACATGCACAACAAAGTTTTTACAAAAAATACACTATAGGGTGTCTGTAGACTGTATTGTTGTGCATTTGTACCCGAGATGAGATTAATCATGAGATGATTTCTGATTTGTTTCCACAACAGTGAAGGAGCTGGTGGTATCTGCTGGCAACAGCGTGGAGGTCACTCTACCACGCAGTGAAGTGGAGCTGAATGCGTTTGTAGTGCCAGCTCCCCCTCTAGGTAACTTACAATAACCTGCAATTAAATCACTTGTGGGCTCCACTGTGATTATGCGTTCTGTAGTAAATAGTAATTGTTTTAATTAATGTATTTGTTTGTTTGTTTGCTTTTAGGAACCAGCTATGCCTTTGAATGGCGTTTGATAACACACCCTAAAGACTACAGTGGAGAAATGGAAGGGCAACATAGTGGCACACTTAAACTGAGCAAAGTAAAAACGATCAGTTCTTTATTTTTCATTCATTCATTATTCTTTAATTCACTGTATTAGAGTATTTTAAATATAAATAAATCACATTTGTGATTTTTATTTTTATTTCTCTTCAGTTGACTGTAGGTCTGTATGAGTTCGAGGTGATTGTGGATGGTGACGGTGCACATGGTGAAGGCTATATCAATGTAACAGTTAAACCAGGTAACTTTACTATTCCGTAATATACCTTAATAAATTATTTTTTGTTTGATTGTCGACAGGGGGAAAAAAATGTCTCATCAGTGTGAGTCCAGTTTGTATCGGGCACATAAACTAAAAAGGGATTCATTAGGGTTTAAATTAATTTCGGATGCTTTAAAAAAACTTTAAAATGTAGTTGCTGTGCTTGCATTATTTTCAGTTTTATCTTAACTTTTATCTTGCTACAAGAGAAAGGGAACTATCTTTACAAAGAATTGCTACTCCTCATGATCTCTACAGTATCATTAGACAATACACTATAAATTGATTGTGATTACGTGCGTTTCATTTTAGAGGTGACATTTTATTACAGATATCGTACGACCCTCAACAACTGACCGTATCAATAGGGCTTAAGTGATGTTATTTAGTTAATTAGTTACTGTAGCACAATATAATATGAAATATGTTAAGAAGATTACACTTTTACTAAAGTCACTATAAGTTGGGTTTTAATGTTCGTAACACATTTTTCCACAGAGCCGAGAGTCAATAAACCACCAGTTGCTGTAGTTTCACCAAAGTACCAGGAGATCTCTTTACCCACAAGCTCCACTTTGATCGATGGCAGTCGTAAGTATAAGTTATTGCGCTTGTTGAAAAAACAACGCTGTTTAAATAGTCTTTTCTCAATAGTTAATGATTAGAGTTACTTGGGAGAGAATTAAATACGATTGGATTGTAATCCAAAACTCTGGCAATGTGTCAAGTCAACTGTTTCTTTGTGGATAAACTGGACACGTTGGCTTCAACTGAACAGGCAATGCTGTAATCGGTGGTAATACAAGGGGCGTTCATGTCAAACCAGGACTTTTGATTGTGCAGAATAATGCACTTATCGCAGTGTTGCACTAGTGCGGAAGGTTTTCTCACTATGCCGTGAGCCATAATCAAACTGAAACGCCGGCCTCCCAGGAACTCCTTTAATGACCCAAACATGTGAAAATGGCTTGGATCAAGGGCAGTTCCTTTTAATGTTTAAGTGGTGTTCCACTCTCTGTTAGTTCACAGGACTGACCGCAGTGGTTTCCGAGCTGTAAGTCATTGACAAGCGTACGGACTACTTTAAAATGTTCGTACCATTCAAATGTTTTACTGCAGCTAATAGTCTCCTCACTACTATTGATATCCTATGTAAATGTCAATCCATAATACACCTTCATACAAGAGAAATTTCCCTCGCACTATATAGTAAAAATGTAAAATAGAGTCCCTCTTTGTTTTTATGATTGATTCCCAGTATAGTGGTGTCTTGCATGTGAAAACATTGTGTAATGTTGTTCTGCCACATATACAGTGCACATTCGAAATGTGTATGTTCTTTACATTAAGCTAGCATTCAGGGTAGTATTTCTGTATTGCATTTTCAAGTCAGACATAACCAAACGTCTGTCATTGATGAGCAGTGGCACTTGTTACTGAAGTAACGCCCACAAAGCATTCTGTTTGCTCACTGTAGGGTAAATGTCCCTGCTTATACAGCACATCTGCAAAAACTGGTTACTGAATAATTTGGGCAAATTCCTACACACTCATCTAGGTCATAAACAAACCAGACAGTCAAGTTTTATGTACAACAAGAGTGTGACTGTCTTCTAATTGGCATATGTGCTTTGAGCTGCTTCAAAAGCCTGTAATAAAAGAGTACTGTCATTTAAAAGTCTTTATATTTCTATAACATCAATGAAACACAGCAGGTAGACAGTGCAGATCTGTTACCATTTTAATACAGATATTAAAATTGGGTATACTCCAGTGCTTGACATCTGTCATATTTGAAATCTGTCATATTTTATAAAGATTTACTTAAGCCTTTTTTTCAGAATGGTAATGTACTGCAAATAAAATCTTTGACTGTTTTACTTTAGAAGACTTCTTTTAAAAAGCTAGTTAAGTATTAAATTTGTCTTTACAGTGTCTCTCAAATACAAACCAAAAATACATAATAGTTTGGCCTGATTTCATGCCTTTATTTTCTTTAAAAACAAAATTTTCTCGATATGTTGTTATTGATCCTAAACAATATAAAACCACCATACACAACAGAATGTATATGTGATTTATGTATGATATATGTATCCACCAGAGAGCACTGATGATGATAAGATAGTGGCGTGGCACTGGGAAGAGGTGAAGGGGCCTCTCCGAGAGGAGAAAGCCTCAGCAGATACGGCCATTCTCACGCTCACAAACCTTGTCCCTGGAAACTACACCTTCAGGTAAGCCTTCTGTCTTAATTCTAATAAAAGCAGTAATGGGACTTGAATGAAATGCGTTTCAGCAAGGTCACACCAAAACCTAATTGGAAGCAATTATTCCACATATTTAAAGTTTATAAGCTTTAGAAATGACGTGACCAACCTGATCCTTGATGGTATTTTTAACCTGCTTTTGTATATACAGCAGCTGCATTCTTTGTTCTAACATTTAGTGAAAGGTCACATGACATTCCTTCTTGCTCCACCTAATGGCCGAGTTCCTTACCATTCGTGGAGGTGAAACAGGTCCTTTATGAAAAAAGGTGCACCACTTGCACTTATAATGAATTGTAACTCCGATGCCAGACATAAGGACCTGTAACTGAGCCTTTTGCTAGATCACTTACTTACGCGGAGAGACTCAAAGTGTTTTGGTTTGGATTACCCAGGGTTAAAACAAACTAGCAACACCATAATTTCAGACACTTTCCAGGAACACTGTGCCCTCTGCTCGTCGCTTATTTCGCAGAAGAGAGTTGCGTAGAGCAGAAATTTGCATGTAGAAACAAAGTTCCCATATCAGTTACCAGCAACAAAGACTATTCAGAGTTATAACTTGAGTCGAGTCTAGCAACTTCATGTTACATGACTACTGTTTGAAATAAAGGTGCTCCGATGGGGAATGTTGGGGCCGATCCCCGATTTACAGAAATCTGAATCAACCGATATGTGTGGGAGGGGGTGGGACCTGACATTGATATTGTATTTTTTTTTGTGTGTGTGTGTAGTATTGTTTATTCATTTAATATATATAGCTGTAAATAAATAAATAACTATTCTAAACAGTAGTGCACAAATATAATTAAGATCTGAAAAAAATATCATAAATGTAAAATTCTTATATGAACATATTCCATTTGTTTATTGTTTCATGTAGATTATAAGGAAACTGAAACCAATAGAATAGCCTACGCTCGACTAAAGAGCGAAATAATCCTTAACTAGCACCAAGGGGCTCTCACCATTGCCAAAATGCTTATCTAAACTGCCACAGTCCTACTACAGTCCCTCATTATAACATGCAGCACATGGAACAAAGCTGCAATGGATAACAAATTGAAATTCTCCAACAAACGTTTTCAAAGTGACTCATATCAGTCACTTTGTATTTGTCGAGCCAATCGTGACTACTCATTAGTAAGCAGCAAGGGCTGGCATTTCTTTATAAATATCAGAATTTCTGGATTTTTAAGAGAACGTCTATTCCTCTCATCCTCCAGAATGTGTGAGGCTATGCTGAATAGTTGGTTATTCCTGGGCCAGAGCTGGGAACCGTTCTTTATTTCTCTCTCTCTCTCTCTCTCTCTCTCTCTTATTATTTTTGTTCTAATGGTTTTAGTCTTTTTATTCTCTGCAGAGTACGGCTCAAGCTTTTTGTGGGCTTATGCTTTACGTGGTGAAGTGAGGATCGACTTTAGATTTAGAAGTAGCTTCTGCATTTTTGCAGATAACATTTTAAATTTAAATTATTCACACTGTGTTTTTCTTAAGCGCCGGACAAGGTCTGTTGTATTAAATCTTTTGGCAGACATTTCCCTCACGTTGTTTCGCTTTAGAAAAAAAAACATTGCATATTGCACATTTGAAATCTTTTAAAAAGACTTGGTAATATTCCCAGACTGGGCGACGGCATGCTGATGTGGCTCATGTATTTTGTGTAAACACAATATTATCGGTTTATGTGATCGGCCAGTTGAGAGACAACAGATTATTAAAAATTCGTTGATTTTGATCGGTGGCTTATCAATGGGAGCATCCTTACTTTGAAGGAAGTTCAAATATTCCTTCACATTACAAACATTTGATCGCAACATGCTGTTGTGAAAGTCACAAGATCTCGAGTATCTTCACCAGGCTAATAAAACGTAAAACATCCCTAACCCACCCATTTTCTGCATATTTTTAAAAGGCTTGGCAAAAAAAGAACAGCTTTTCATTCTATTACTGTTTAATATTTTTCCAAAACAATTCTTGTACTGCCTGTTGCAACACTTTACTCTTTCGTGATTTGATGGTTTCATAGAATTAACTCTGTGAGTCGAAAAGAAACTCCGCTTTGATGAAAGCACTTTATTAAAGTAATGGCACAGACATTACTTTAATAAAAGTCTGAGGAATAAGGTTATTCATGAAATAAGATAAGCAAACTCTTATTTTTATCCTCAGATAATGGAAGATGCCACAGGCAATACTAAATTAATTTTGGAAAATATTAATATCCTCATGAGAAGGGACTCAAATGTTGTGGGAAATCTTTAGCCTAAGGCACAGGAACAGTTATCATGTTCAAATTGGCACAATTTATAGTGTTTTTATTTTTTTATTATTTCCTTTGGAGTCGATTTGAGAGTTAAGTAAAACAGGCAATTTCAATATTGCCTCAATAGATGCTGCTGGCCAGGCTAAAACTCAGGAGAGTAGAATCATTAGTTTGTCAAGAAGTTCTAAATGTAGAGGTGTGCTTCAATTTTATACTATGCTTGATAAAATAAAAAAAGTAACTCTTCCTATTGCTCATGTAATTAATTTGTTTTTCCTAACGACTAAAAAAATGGCATTGTAAAATCTGGAGGCTGTTATGGTTTGAAGTAACTATTAGACCTTTAACCATAAAGCCAATACTTCCCAAAGTTGCTGAGAAAGTTGTTGCGGAGTAGTTGGTGCTGCATTCTTAGACTGTCACAATTGAATGCTTTATGCCATTCTTATTGCTAAATTTTGACTACTAAATTTTTTGTGACATTCTTTATTCTACTGAACTAGTTTGGATGTATTCATAATTATCATAGAGGATGCAGGATATCAAAGTAAATCATGCACTGTCCAGCAATATGCAGTGTACAAAGGGTGTTCCTCAAAGATCGGTGTTAAGCCCCATGCTGTTTAGCTTGTATATTAATGATCTTCCTCAGCACTGTTACAGCATAGAATTTCAGATGTATGCTGATGACATTGTTGTGTATACACATGCCAAACCACTGGATCTAGCAACAAAAGTTAGGTTAACTGCTATGGAAAGCATCTTACAGCAAATTGTTCAATCATGTCTTAGTTTAAACAGAAACAAGATGAAAGGTACGTTCTGTTCTAAAATCAATGAATCCCTGATATGGATATCCTCATCAGGGGCGAAAAGATTTAAATAGTTGCTGAATTTAAGTATCATATCATTATATTGGATTATTATTTAATGATAAAAAGAACATTAAACATAATTTGTAAAATATTCAACAAATTAGGACGTTTTGTATGCATGCTACCATCATTTCCCACATGTCTTATTGTATTACCTCTTGGGGTCAAGCTGGAGAAACAGTTATTATACCTCTGGAGTGAAATGCATTATTGTCATTGTAGGATGAGAAATGAAGAAACATCTTAGCTTTGAAAATTTTAGATTATATTCAAATTTGTATCTTGTATATAAAATTCTAAATGGCTTGGCTCCTCTCTATTACGTGACCTTTTGCTACAACCCTGTGAAATGTCCTACCCTACACACAATATGCCCTTCTTTAGGTATAAACAATTACAGTTTTTTACTAGTTACAAAGTCAAACTATAAATCTTCTTAAAAAGACTTAACTTTGTAACCACCTACTGCATTATATGATTATAAGCTGGTTAACTAGGGGCATTGGTGGCTTAGTGGTAGGATTCTCTTCTGCCGTGCGTAAGTCCTGGGTTCAATTACAATCCAATGCCCAAACCCCAGCCACTGGATGCAGTGCAGGTCCCAAGCCTGGATAGAATGAGAGGGCTACGTCAGAAAGGGCATCCGGTATAAAAACCTGTGCCAAGTTGTATGCGGATCAGATGGTCCACTCTGGAGACATCGAGTGGAGCAGCCGATAAATGAACAGCATAAGCTGTTTATCTACTTTGACTTTTGATTATTTATAGCGTATTATGTGTCTAATTATGCTTGCTTATTTGTGTACTGTATTGTTTTGTCATTTTGATTATGCCAAAGAACTGCAGATGAAAATTCAACCAAAACATGTTTGTAGCCTCACAGTGACTGACTCGGATGGTGCTCAACACTCAACCCAAGCTATGCTGTCAGTCAACAAGGCAATGGACTACCGACCTGTAGCTAACGCCGGACCCAACCAGGTCATCACCCTCCCACGCAACTCTATAACACTCCATGGCAATCAGAGCACAGACGACCATGAGCCTCTGGCTTACGAATGGTCCCTTAGCCCAGAGAGCAAGGGCAAGGTGGTGGAGATGCAGGTAAACAAATGATGTTTGTCATAACGTACTGTGTGTCTTACAATTGCCTTACAAAGTAATATATTAGAACTAGAGGATTGCTTATATACAACATATACAACAATTTACTACTTGATTGGAGTCCACTTGTGCCTAATTTAATTCATTTGACATAATTGGGGAAAATTAATGTCACAAAGGCAGTGAGGTCAAGAGAATTATCCGTAGACATGCGAGACAGGATTGTGTAAAGAAGCCAATCTGGAGAGGGATACAAGTATATGCCCATGAGCATGATAGCCTCTGTCACTCTTGAATGGAAGATTTGGAACAACCAACAGTCTTTCCAGAGCTTCTAAAGACGAAGGGGCATTCAAGGGTCACCATAAGTTGGATCCTGAGTTCACTGTGTGGATGGGAGAGCCTTAGAGAAGGCCTCCATGCAGCACAACACCAATCAGGCCTCTATGGAGGAGCAGTCAGATAGAAACCATTCCTCACTAAAAGGCACATGACCGCCTGCTGGGAGTTTACCACAAAAGCAACTGAAGGACTTTCAGACGAAAAGAAACAAAATATTCTGGTCTGCTGACTCAAGAGTTGAACAATTTTGGAATCAGGAAATCAGGCACTGATCATCACCTAATTAAAACCATCCCGACAGTCAAACATTGTGGTGGCAACATCATGCTGTGAGGATGTTTTTCAACAACTTGGAAACAGTATAGAGGGAATAATAAAGAGCTATTCTAAGTGAAAGCCTTCCCCAGAGTGCTGGGAGATCTCATGCTGGGGCAACCCTTTTACATTTCAACAAGGCAATGACCCCAACCAACCACTAAGAAAACGCAGGAGTGGCTTCTTGTGAAAGTCCTGGAGTGGCCCAGCAAGAAGGATGACTGGACTAGCCCGTGAGTGGCGCAGTGGTACTGTATCATTCGGAGATCGCTGGTTCGATTCCCGGGTGATGCTGTAACCTCTCGCAGCCGAGGGACTAGATAAGGGATGGGAGGCACATAGTGCTCTCGCATCAATATACAGCTCTTCAATCAGGGGTGTCTGTGAACTCACAGGAGCGAAAGGAGTGGATAGCTCTGTCCTCGGAGTGTGTTACCCCAACGCTGTGTGAGCGTGCAGTTCGAAGAGATGCAGTCGGTTGGCGTCGGATAGTCTTTGATCCTCCCAGGTAGTAATAGCATTAATGTGACGGGAAGAATTCGAAACTACTAAATTAAAAAATAGGATGACTGAGAGAAAATCGGTAGATGAAAGAGAAAGAAACCTACATTTGACGGTAACGTAACCCACTGGATTCCAGCCGCCTGTATAAATAACTTTAAATTGTGTATTTTTCATGTAGGGAGTCCGGACACCCACTCTGCAGCTATCTGCTATGCAGGAGGGAGATTACACCTTCCAGCTGACTGTGACCGATTCGTCCGGCCAGCAGGACACAGCACAGGTCACGGTCATCGTGCAGCCAGGTAAGTGTCTCAGAACATCATGAGCACCATGAATCACTGCTTCAAACAAGGCTCAGAAAGTTGACTGTGATTTATGCCTGAGCATGTGTGCTGTGAATTATCTTTCCCTTTAGAGAATAACAAGCCACCAGTAGCAGACGCAGGGCCAGACAAGGAGCTGACGCTTCCTGTCGATCGAACCACGCTCGATGGCAGCAAGAGCACTGATGACCAGAAAATTGTCAAGTACCACTGGGAAAAAACAGAGTCAGTATTAATAAGATCTGTAAAAAATAAAAAATAAAAAAGGATTTATATATTTTTTTACAATACATATCCATGTTCATGCGAGACGAGTAGAATCTGTGGTCTCATTACATGACTGTGTGATGACGCAGGGGTCCAGAAGGTGTGAAAATAGAGAATGCAGAGAGCCAGGTTGCCACGGTAACAGGGCTTCAGGTGGGAACGTACACGTTCAAGCTGACTGTGACTGATGAACGGGATCTGCAAAGTTCAGACACGGTCACCGTGATCGCTCGAGAAGGTATGTCGCTCGTGTGATAAAACCACGCCACCTACTGGCCATCCGCATCACTTTCTGGCTGTTTACTGTTACTGTTATAGCATTTTAGCTTGTAGTAAATGTTTTTTACCTCTCTCTGATATCAGAGTTTGACCGGCCACCCGTGGCCAAGGTGCAGTCCAGCCCCCGGGTCACTCTACCTGTCCGTACAGCGATCTTGGATGGTTCCCAGTCCTCTGATGATAAAGGAGTGAGCAGTTACTCCTGGAAGCGGGATGAAAGCAGTCCTGCAGCTGGGGTGAGCACTTCTTATAGGAAAAAACTAAATGTTAATTTTTTATCATTTCTACGCAACATATTGTTTGCATTGTGCTTAATTGTCTTAACAGTAAACAAATCCTGGGGGACAAGTTTTCCCTGGGTGTGAATGTCATTAATCTCTTATGTTTTTTTTTTCTTTGGAAGGATGTCCTGAATAACTCTGACCACCAGGCAGTGCTGTTCCTTGGCAACTTGGTGGTAGGGAAGTACAGTTTCACTCTGACTGTAATGGACAGTAAGGGCCAAAGCAAAAGTGCCACAGGCGTAGTGGAAGTGTACCCAGGTCAGTGTGTGCAAAGAGTGTGCAAAGGATGTGTGTGTAAGAGAGTATGTGAGGCTGTTTGGTCTTGTCTTGAACTGCTAAAATATTTGTTTGTTTTCTATTTACCAAGAAGTTACTATGGAAATGCAAGCTGATATTAAAGCAATAGCATTTTTCAACTTAATCCTAAACTAGCACACATACAAGCTAGAGTTCTCTTGTACCGAGAACAGATCAGAAATGAATTTCAATTGAAATGCACTTGTATTGGAAGTCCACGCGCAGTTGTTGTTGTTCATCCATAACATCAAATCGGGTATTAAGTCACATTCCGTGTGATTTGATTCCTGGTTCAGTAACTCCAGGATCAGGAAAATAAGGTATTTTAGATTTTTGTTAAAATTGAAAATTTGTTACTTTTCACCTACTGTACACTATCGGCAATAGTGCAAAACTAACCTGTTTGACTTAATACCTGACTTGATGTTAAGAGTCATATCATTTATGCAAGACATACTTTAGTGGTTAGCATTGTCACCTTGCACCCCCAGGGTCGATTCCCGGCCAGGTTCCATTCCTGCCTCTGTATGAATGGAGTTTGCGTGTTCTCCCCGTGCTTGATGGGTTTCCTCCCACAGTCCAAAGACGTGCAGATTAGGTTCCCAAATTGGCCGTGCGTGCGTGCATGCGTGCGTGCGTGCGCGTGTGTTCATACTGATTGTGTGTGCCCTGTGGTTGATTGGCATCCAGGGTGTATCTTGCCTCATGCTCCAAGTCTCCTGGGATAGGCTCTAGGCCCCCTTGTGACACTGTTTACAGCATAAAGTGGTATAGACGAGTGAGAGACTTTTGTTGAAAGATTTAATTATTTTTTTCAGTCTTTTAGATTATTTAAGTTTTGCTTTTACAGGATGGCCATAGTTTATTTGTGTCAACCACAAAAATGTCCATGAAGGTGAAAGTACATTTTGTTGCTTAAAGATTCGAACTCGTGTTTTTTGTTCCCCTCTTTTAGGGGAGCCAGAGTGTTATCCCCTTGTCTTGTACATCCCAAAATGATAAAATTTAGAATGGAACATTTATTGATTTTAAATTTGCGATTTAGCATCTACCCTTTGCCTTTTTTTTTTTTTTTAATCATCTTTTCTTTCCTTGGTACAAGAAACATTAAAACAATGCGCCATGTTAATTCTTTCTATGCAACATGGACAAGTAATCTGAAAAAGATTGGCTTATTTATTTTTAGTTCTCTCGCTTTGTTTCTTGGCAGATGTCTGGGAACGAGACTTGGTGGAGCTGGTGCTGGAGGTGGCTGTGTCTCAGTTGTCTCAGAGGCAAAGGGACATGCTGTTAAGACAGGTAGCTGTCCTGCTGGGTGTACTGGACAGTGATATCATCGTACGGGAGATCAGCGCTTTCAATGAGCACAGGTCTGTCTAGACGCTACATAAAAGCCCCGTCTGCTGGAATGCCACAAATGACTATCGTGATTTTTTTTTTTGCTACAGGTTTTAAAATACTGTACCATGTTCTTAGCTCTTGGAGCATCTCATGTCCTTTAAACATATTTCTGGCCACAGTCTTCAGCATCTTGAATGGGGCTATGTGCATAGTTTCGTTTGTGGGTTTCTGATTATTTTGAGTTATTCTAAGCCGTATGTAGAGAGTGAACTGAAAAACAAGTTCACGGAATAAATCATTGAAAGGTTAGTTTAGATAGGTTAGTACTGTGGAAACAAGATTACCTTTGACGTTTGCTGGGAAATTCAATAGTGGATCATGCGTCATGCTGGTCAAGTGGTCGAATTCTGAAAGATTAGGTGGTTCTTGGTGATCCATTTTTATTAATCAATGAACCAATGTTCCAGACTCAATAATCCATGTTAAAGATATTAATGTCGTATAAGATTGAGATATCACTCCATTTAAATGTCTTGATTATTGTAGGATTTAAAAGGCCAGATTTGAGATTCTTACTACATAGATTTATTTAAAGAAGTGGTGTCTAGTTACATTTCTGTAGCCATGACAATAGAGAGACATTAATTTCGTGCCAGTCACTAATCATTGAAATTGTGTGTTTGTGTGACCTTCATTTGCTTTAGCACTCGTTTAGTGTTCCTGGTGTCTGGAGGCCCCGGGCGCCCACCACTGTCTGGTCACAGTGTTGCCACAGGACTCCGCAACAAACTTCGCAAGCAAAAAAATGACTTCCTTATCTTCAAGGCCCGGCGCGTAGACACAGTCGGTCAGTAGCTGTGATATTCTTCAACATGCGCCATTTACAGTAACTCGCATTTGTTTTGCCTTTATACCACTTTCAGCTGTTGATGTGTCATCGTGCTTGTGTGGATTATGTATGCAGTTTGCCAGCTGAATTGCTCCAGCCACGGAGACTGTGATTCGTTTACCCGTCGCTGTGTTTGCCACCCGTTCTGGATGGAAAACTTCATCAGAATCCAGCTGGGCGACGGAGAAAGCAACTGTGGTGAGGAACACATGGGAGGAAATATGATAGCAGTTTTTACGGGATGTACAGAGCGTATTATGTAAACATCACGTTTTTTAAATATTTGTCCATTCTGAATATCTGGATCTCTGTTCTCTTTCAGAATGGAGTGTGTTGTATGTGACAATAGCATCATTCATGATCGTGGTTGCCATCGCGACCTTTGTATGGGGCCTTGTCTGCTGCTGTAACAGGTAAAAGATGGGATGACATGTTGGTCATAAGTTGCTTTTTTTTTTTTTAGATTTGCTTGCCTGTTTATAATCTTTCAAGCGTATTTATTGGCCATTTAGCAAGGAAAGAATTAGCAAACAGCATGGATTAAGTAATGAAAGCATGCATTTTGTTTTCTGGTCACTCTTCCACTGAGATGCGGATGTTGCAGTTTTTCGTTGCAGCCTTATCTGAGGAATACAATCTTTTGTGAGGCATTTATTCTGAAATAAATGAACTGTTAACGTATTTTTTCATTTTACAAAGATTTTGCAAGCTATTATACTAAACGCTAGTCTACAGAATCGTTAATTGCTTTAGAAATAGCTTCCCCGATGTTTACTTCAGTAGACAGAGGCCAACCCTGCGAGGATCCTGAGGCATCCAGAGAAGGACCTCCTCCAGCTGGATTCCTCTTCATGTTGGTTTGGAGCTACACATGCTGCTCCTGAGCTCCCAGTGATCCAGACCCCCATCTGCGCTCTGCACCTGCTGACTCATCCCTGAACTGAACTGGACTTTAAATTTAAATAACTTCTGTTATATCGAATTTTCATCTGCATAACACACATGATGTTATACAATTTCTGTTATCTGTTATCACCCAAATGAGGATGGGTTCCCTGTTGAGTCTGGTTCCTTTCAAGGTTTCTTCCTATTGCCATCTCAGGGAGTTTTTCCTTGCCACTGTCGCCGTCACCCTTGGCTTGCTCATCAGGGACAATCTCATTATCTAGACACATTTTTCTTACACATATATACATTTCCATAAGTCTTCTTTTCATTTTCTTTTAATTTCTGTGAAGCTGCTTTGAGACAATGACCATTGTTAAAAGCGCTATAGAAATTGAATTGAATTGAATACTTGAAAGATCGATGTGCTTCACAACTGCCACAAAGGTGGCTTTGTTGTATGTATGATTTCAGTACATTCATCTGTTATCAAAGGCATTCTCGAAAGCTATCTGAAAAAACAAATAGACATAATATAAGCTAAGTGTGAACTTAGGAATTTTGGAAGACTATGTGCAGATACCTATAATGAATCTGTGTCCCTGTCTGTATATCCGTCTGTCTCCATGCATGATTTGAGAAGACGCAAAGGAAAAGTCAGACGAAAAAGTCGATACAAAATGCTTGAGGGAGAAGACCAGGACAGTTTGGAACTGCACCCATCTAGAGCAGGTAAAGCTACTCTTGGAAATGTTTTGGAAAATGAGTTTCTTACTAGTATATAATTCTCATAATTGGGTATAAATTTTCTTTTTTCTTTCCATTCGTTAGCCCGGGTGAAACCCGTACCTGCGCCCTCTTCATCTGCTCTCATGCACTCCGATTCGGATTTGGACAGTGACGATGGACAAGCAGGAGTCCCCTGGACTGACCGGGAGCGTGGTCATCTACTGCGTCCACAAAACGGCTTCTTGCGCAATGGCCAAGGGCCCCACAGAACCAAAAAACAGAGGGATGAGTTACTATAGTGATGATTATTATAGTGACTTTGCTGAAAAGGACCTTGAATGCCACAACGTTGTCACTTAAAAGCCTCGTCGCAGGGTGTAAGGGAGACAGGATGGAGTGTAGTCTCTTCGACTTCCACCCCACTCTGAATATCTGCCCAATCTGAGCCAGAAGACAGGTTGATTCAGTAACTAGGGCATTCACTCCTCTGCTGCTGACTCTATTTTGTTAGAAATTGTTGAAGTTTAGACCCTTTCACCCCCGGGGTCAACAATGATGTCTTTTAGGAGGAGACAAAGGCTGGATAAAGGATAAAGGCTGCTTAAAAGACTTGAAAACCAAGTGTCACTCGAAGTCGCAATCCCGAGTCTGTCTGACGGTCTCTTCCCCCATCAAGTTTTGACCAACCACTGACCTAACCCCTCTAAACACTGCCTTGATCATCACTTAACTAGACAGTGCTCCTTCACTTGTGGCAATAGTGCAGACAAAGGACTCGTCCTGTGCACTGCACCTGTCTTTGCCAAGTTGTATGACTGCATGTATGGTTGTGTGCTGAAAGATTAGTTTTACTGAAAATACTGCATGTATTACATTAGATTGTCCGGCCTTTTTGCCACTGTGTGCGTCTGTCACTTAAATCACCAGCAAACGCAGAGAGGCTGCAATCTGCTCAAGTTTGTAGCATTTAAGAGAGCATAATATAATGATAAACAATATTTAAGAAATAAATAGACTGGATGTTACACTGGACCTCGCTTTCAGCTTCGTATTTAAGCTATAAAAATAAACGGGGGAAAAAAGCAGAGCTTGGCACTCACCTCAAAATATAGACCATGTGATCACAGACGAACGACAGTTGTACCCCGTCTAATTTTAAGTTTCTTTTAACCGATCGTCTGATTCTTGTGCAATTATACACACTCTGCGTGTTAGTCTGCTTTCACTGGTTTCCTTCATGAAGATGTTGATGCTCACTGAATGTCTTTGATAAAGGCTCGTGTGACTTTTCTGTGTTCGGCACACACGTTTTCGTGTTCTTCTTAGTG
Organism: Clarias macrocephalus; assembly: GCA_011419295.1. Taxonomy (NCBI): domain Eukaryota; kingdom Metazoa; phylum Chordata; class Actinopteri; order Siluriformes; family Clariidae; genus Clarias; species Clarias macrocephalus. The sequence continues at coordinate 366,357 of JAAGKR010000042.1, read as the reverse complement.
GTGATGACATATATTAACTGAACTACTTGAATTCAGTGTCTACTTTGTAAATGCTGAAAGAACTGTGATATTTTATCCATGTACACTGATTCTATTGATTTATGTTCTTACAAATGTATGAATGGGGTAATTTAGACTCCAGTGAAAGCAGGGAGAAGAAAAACAGAGATTTACTTAATTACCTAAAATCAATGTTTTAGTGAAGGATTCCCTGTGTCATGTGATTTAATGAGATGAAACTGGATGATCTGAATTAAAAACATTGTAATTCTATACATTTTGTTTTCGTTGTATTATAAAAATGTGTGTGAAATGTCATTTTGATTTGATTGAATGATATGTAATTGAGATATAGGAATCTTAACAATAGACCATAGATTTAGGTATTGTAACAAAACAGATTTACAGAACCCTAGGCCTAGATCTCCATCAATAATCAGCAAAACTGAGTTTAAAATACCACAGGCTGAATTGTTATTATGATTTTGGGAGATCAGAACGTTACAACCACCATTATACAGTGTGACAATTAAGTCCTTCCCTGATTATATGCAGTCATAGCTTAAAATATATACTGGATAGAAACATGATTTTTTTTTCCCATACAAAGACTAGTTAATATTTTTGTCCTGTACAGCGTGATGGCATAGGTTTTGTATAAATAATAAGTGAAGAACCAGGATGAAATTTCTTGATTAATTGCGTAAAACTAGCTAACATTTACAGAAGACTTGTAGCTGCAGGAAAAAGATTAAAATATTTTAAATAAAGCCATATATCTGTGAATGATGATTCCGGACAGTGTGGCTTGAAGCCCATTGCAGGTGTTTCTGTGAACATTCAGCGAGTGGAATGCCCGATCGTTGAAAATCGAAGGTAGTTTCTTCTCTCTTAACTGTATTTTATTCTGCGCAATCGAAAGTCCCGGTTTGACTTGAACACTTGTTGCTTATTAATTAACAAAAATGGCACCAACAGGATTGAAACCTTAAGGTATCACATAAAGTAAGCCTACCACTTCCCCGTGTCATTGGGTGTAAATTGTTGTCTTATACATGCTCACACAGTATACACTGATTAGAGCCAAGTTCACCCTGTCTTCAGTAACGTAGGACAATGTTATCTACTGAGTCTCTGCATTCATAAGGGATTAGAAGCAAAGCAAGCTCAGGCATGCGTGCATTCTATTTTCAAAGTACAGTGTGAGCCGAAACAGTTGGGAAAAAAATTAAGTTAAATTAACAAAAGACAATTAAACTAAGTTTGACAATTGTCAGTTTAGTTCATTTAAGTGTCACAAGAAAAACATGACTGTTCAAGAGCTAGAGTATGCTGCCTAAAGCTCAGTAACCTTCAGAATCATATATAAGACCAATATAGTTAAAATACTATAAACTGTCTGTTTGCTTAGGCTTGAAAGCACCACTTAAATTTTGTTTGCACATTTGTGTTTACGCAACATAAATGCCAACTTAATGACAATGTCCTTTCATTAGAGTTGCTCACTCATTTCAAACAGATATATGGGGTTTCCTCAAATAAATACACTTACTCACTTATCATCTATACCGCTTTATCCTGTATGCAGGGTCTGGAGGCCTACAGCCTATCCCAGGAGACCTGGGGCATGAGGCAGGGTACACCCTGAACACAGTGCCAATTCATCGCAGGGCACACACATTCACACACTACAGGCAATTTGGAGGTGCAAGGCAACAGTGCTAACCACTAAGTCACTGTGCTGCTCAAATAAATACATTCACTCTCACTCACTCATTGTCTATAGCACTTTATCTTGTATACAGGGTTGCAGGGGGCCTGGAATCTACCCAGGAGCCTTAGGGCATGAGGTGGGGTGCACCATGGACAGAGTGCCAATCTATCACAGGGCGCACACACACACATTCACACCCTACGGGCAATCACGGCAATTAGCCTAATCTGCATGTCCTTGGACTGTGGGGAGAAACCGGAATACCTGGAAACACCGTGCACACAGACCCCGAGTCGGGAAGCGAAGGTGCGAGGCGACAGTGTTAACCACTAAGTCACCGTGTCGCCCGAATAAATACAAAGCTGCAATAACAAATATAACTAGGCATGATTCATTATTTCTTCATGAATTGCGAACCCATAACAGTAAGCTTTAGTCAGGTTTATTTTAAGGCTGACAACTGGCACCTGCACCACACCCATGTGACCACACCCATGTGTTTAAACAATAAAAAATACCTCTACATTGTTTTTGTTTTTTTGCAATGGTTGAACATGTAAAAAAAAAAAAAAAAAAAAAAGGGGGGGTGTAGCATCAGGAATAATTACAATATATGATAAGGTATTAAAATGAAAACATAAATGAACTGCATGTGATTTTAATCTAATGCACTGGAAGACAACGTTTTAATGTTTTATTCTTCTTTGGAAGCGTGCATGCTCAAGCAGGGAGTCATGTCTTTTATCCAGCAGTTGCGTGTGTTTGTGTATTTTTTTTTTTTGGGCTATCTTCCCTGTTTCTTCACTCTTCCTGCTTAAACGCATTTCTTCTTTCTTTACTTTATCACTCCTCTCCTCTGCCCTTATAAGGAAGTCGAACGGTGCGTTCTTTGAGTCGGGGCGGAAATGGTGCGCGGGGGCTGATGGGAACTCTGTTACATTCAGGAAGACCAGAGACACGGAACCGACAGACTAAACACACCCACTGGACTCGAGCGAGAAAAGCTTTACGCTTTAAACCCACTCACGGTTGTCAGAAGGCGAAGGTAGGCCAAATGGTTTGCGTTAAAATGTCGTTGCTTTATGTGGAGAGAAATTGTTGTTGTTGGACTGCGAAGAGATAAATCTGTTCATGACAAAGCGGCTCTGCGGGTTTCAGCCGTTAGCTCACAGGCAGTGACACATACACACACACACACACACACAGGCGATGACACGGCATGTAGAGCTGTTTGGTTACAATGTTGGAACATTTTTTTTTAGCTGTTTGTTTGTTTGTTTTTAGTCAACTCGAGGCAAAAGGTTTAGTTTTGTTCAAAATCATAGTATTTCACTTACTGGAGAGAGAGAGTGAGGGAGAGTTGCTGGGTTTCCATTTCTGCTGTTTGTGCAGAGTTTGCATGTTCATGTTCACAGCTCCAGGAAATAGCAGGACTGGCTTTATGTGCACTGCACTTTCTGTACTTTTCATACATGTATAATATATTAGTCTGTGTTTTTCCAAAAAGGAATTGTTTAAACAATGTACAATTTTCTAAATATCCAGTTTTTTATTATATTTCATATTAAGCAGCCCCTTCAATTATTAGGTTAGATTTGATCATTGAATATAACTTTCCTTTTCTAACTCTTGTTTAATTGTGACACCGCTCTCACAGCCTGCTCTAAGAATGGATGTAATCTGGCCTACTTCTCCAACCCCAAGACTAAAGCAGAAATGACCCGTTTTTGTCCACACACTGTAGCTTTGTCACTTCATGTCTATACATATTTCATGCATTTCATGCATATATCCTGCCAATTGTTATGGACAGTACATGCTTATATTTCATTTTCCATGTCATTGCATTATTTATTCTGTAGCTACTGTGCATACTGGCTGCAGAGCCATGAATTTACTGCATTTACATGTATATTACACACACACACAACTTTACTTATTTAACCTACACCTTATAATTTACACAGCGGTGTATATACACTACTTCTAGTAGATGCTAAACTGCATTTCGCTGCCAAGTACCTATACTATGCAATGACAATAAAGTTGTACCTACTTATTCATGTGCTGAACCCTTAGGCTGTTACTGCAGAGCTGTACACTATTGCCTAGTCATGTTAGGCCTGGGCTTTTTGAGTCCAAATATTTATTTACATCATGAACATATTTATTTATTTCTTACAGGTAAGATTATGATGAAGCGACACTATCAGATGAGGTTCTTGTATCTGTTCATTTTGGCACTTTAATGTCATGATATACTAGGCCAGAATTAATGAGTTGTTAATCCAGATGAAATCATTTCCTATCAGGCTATGGGTGGCTACAACAACTTGTTAAAAACAAACCAACAAAAATAGAGCATACACCATAAAGGATGAGTGCAGAACCTGGGCTGGGTGCAAGGATGATGTTTCTTAAGTCATTGTAAAAATCTATACAAGGAGATTAAGGATTACATTAGTGTAGGAGTACTGGAGTGCTCTCTACAACCATGGTGATTCTACTGATAATTTTGATGAGGTGAACACGAATCCTGTAATTTCACTCATGCACATAGATCTGTAAGCTCTTTAACACCACCATCATTTTGGTTTCGATGCAAAGTGTATTTTCACAGCAATCAATATCAAACCATTAAGGTTCATTGACATTTATTACATTGTGATTTAAAATGGTTAAGAAAAGGGTAAACTATTTTGTATTTCTGCTTTTAGTAGCATTCACTTGCATTTGTTTAACTGAAAGTTTATGCTAATAGTCTTAAAACTACTACTTTTTTTGTCTCCTATGCCATTCCCCTGAATAACAATTTCCCACTGAGATATACTAAACATGCATAAAACAGTAGCAACACTGAGTTTACTTAAACAAGAAATCAAAAGTATTAAAATTGGAGTTTTTGTAAAACTTTCGATTGTGCTGTTTGAACAGGTAGAGACTGCCAAAACAGGGAATTTGCTTTGACATTCAAATTCTCTTAATTTCCCTCTCCTTCTTTCCTTGTATTTACCTGAATATTTCGGAGAGGCCTCACAGTATCATGAAGCGCAACACTGTAAATCCCCTCTTGATTTATATGCCTACTGAGTTCACTCTGTTAATGCACTCATGCTACTAATTGCTAATGGATTTAGAATACAGAATAGCACAAGAAGCCATCAAGAGAGTCCGGTGGCTGGTGAAACACCTGTGCTTTCCTGTGCAGAGGTTTTTGGGTGGACACGATGAGTCAGTCGCTTAGATTGGTAGATCAGGTTTCTCTTCCATTAGGCTGTAAGCTGAGTTTACAAATGAATGCAGGAGATGTAAGCAAATAAGGACGCTTCTGCACAGAAATCTGCCAGCAATAAATGAGAGCTGATACTGTCTCAGAAATCAAAATTTTACGTCATATTCAAATTTGAATAGGTTTGAGAAAGTTTGTTTCTCAGACTGAGGTATGCTTTTTTTCCCCTTCCCCCTGAGAAACGAGTTGTGACACATCCAACCACACTCCTTCTCGAGTCTGTCAGCACATTGTATATTCTAAGTCTCAGTGTAGGGTGCTGCCTTGTGTGCTTTTGTTGCTTGTTTCTTGGCTTTCATACTGTCAAGGTTTGTCCTTACAGTTAATCTATCATTTCATGTTATCACCACTGACGGTACATATCTCTGATAGGCATGGCAGAGCTGGCGGGTCTGGTGCAGAGGTTGGAGGTAGCTGTTGGCCGTCTGGAGGCCATTTCCAGCACAGGAGGTGCAGGTGGCACTGCTTCAGCTGGTGGAGGTACCGCAAGTATTATAATTTTTTTTTTGTTGTTGTTGCCAAAATCAGTCTGTTTTTAGCAGTAAATTTTAAATGAAAAAAAAGTAAATTATTGAGAATCCTCTCATACTTTGATTCTTCTCCGTCTGCAGCTGTGTCTGTGTACGTCGAGGCCTTCGATGGACTGATCTCAGGCCCTGTTGCTGAATACATGACCCTGAGTATGAAGATAGGTGGCGACGTTAAGAAGCATGTATGTAAAAGCAGCACTTGCAGATCAACCATCCTACTTACGAATTATGGCTGTTTCTTTTGCTATGCTTAACATACAATCTGATTTCTCCTCAGGCTGATATGATGAAGCAAGCTTTCACCTCTCAGAGGCAGGTTCTGGTGATCGCCTCCACCTCCCAGAAACCCTCTGATGTAAGTAAATTAGCAATGGTAGTACGAATTGCGATCCATGTGTTTTTTATTTATTTATTTAAATTGTTATATGAAGGTTCAGATTTGTAACGTGTGTGGGGTGGGGTTCTTAGGTTGTTTTGACATCTCTGCTGGCTCCAGTGTCTAAAGTGATCCAGCAAGTGCAGGCGTTCCGAGAGCAGAACCGTTCCTCTCCGCTCTTCAACCACCTCTCGGCCGTCAGCGAAAGCGTGCCTGCCCTTGGCTGGGTAGCCATGGTGAGTGATGTCAGCATGGTATTCGTGGGGTATGAATAGTCATCTAGTAAAACTCGGCCTTGCATTTGATTTTAAACAATCCATTCATTCATGCAGGCGAGGGGGGAAAAAAGTATTGTACAGTGAAACAGTTGCTATGTTTTGTTTTAGTTTTTTGATTTTGTAACAAAAGCTCAGTGTTAGAGCTTAGGAGCTTTAGGCTTTTGTGTCATGGATTTTTAATGGAAAGTAATATTGATGAGGCTCTAGATGTGATTTTTATTATTTTTTATTTTTTGCTAAATTATATCATTGTTGTGGGTTTCTTTTTTTCCCTACTGTTATTTCCAGTTGAGATTTACATGTATTGAAATCCTGGTGCGAAAACCTGAATGACCTTTTTCTTTCGTTTTGTTAGGCCCCTAAGCCAGGTCCTTATGTCAAGGAAATGCAGGATGCTGCCATGTTCTACACAAACCGTGTGCTCAAGGATTATAAAGACAAGTAAGCTCTACAGTTGCTTATTTACATATTAGATTTTCTGTATTTCTTGTGCTTGCAACCATTTTTTTTAACTGTCCAATGCATTATTTTGCAGGGACAAAACTCATGTGGATTGGGTCAAGGCCTACTTGGCAGTCTGGACCCAGCTGCAAGCATACATAAAGCAACATCACACCACCGGACTGGCTTGGAGCAAGAGTGTGAGTTGCGCTCTGTCTTTACTGTTACTGTTTAAATGTTGATGATGACTTATTTTGGTTTTCTAGTAATTAAGTTTTTTTTAACTATTATAATTATGTGTCTACCACAGGGTCCAGTTGCTTCAGCATCTGGAGCTCCCGCTGCCCCAAGCGGTGGAGCTGCTCCTCCTCCTCCTGGCCCCCCTCCTCCACCTGCTGATCTGGAGAAGTCAGGAGGTGGAGACTCAGGCCCCACTAGCCGTAATGCTCTCTTCGCCTCCCTCAACAAGGGAGCTGATATTACTAAAGGTGAAATTAGTCAGGGCTCATCGCACACTATCATTATGTATGATTGATTTACATTTTTTTTTTTTCATCTGATTTGCTTTAATTTTATTGTCCCTAAACAAAAAGGTCAAGCTGGCTCAAAGGCAGAAAACGTCCAGAAAAAAAGTTTAAAATTCACATTTTAAACAGGATTGGTTACAGTTGTCATTGTCATTGAGTCTTTGTGCATACCACAGTTACATCAACAAATGTATTTTTAGATGTTGCATTACAGCAAGTTAAACAGAAGTAATTTTTTTTTTTTAAACAGCTGTCAGTCTTTTGCAAAGCCTTATCCCCCAAAATGTCTGTTTAATACGCACTCAGGGCTGAAGCATGTGTCTGATGACCAGAAGACCCACAAGAATCCTAACCTGAGGTCTCAGGCAGGCCCTGTGAGCACAGGACCCAAACCTTTTTCATCCCCCCGTCCTACTGCCTCTGCTACCCCAGCTCGAACCCTGCCTCCAGTGCTGGAGCTTGAAGGCAAAAAATGGAGAGTGGTAAGTGGGAAGAATTTTCTTCTCAAGTCTGTGGAATTAACATTCTATAAAATACCCCCCCCCCCAATTCTTCTCCAATTCTTCTCCAATTCTTCTAACATGTCTGTTTCTTTTGACCTTTTAATATAATTTGTAGGAGAACCATGAAGGTGCTCAAGGCCTGGTGATCAGTGATACAGAGCTCAAACAGGTGGTCTATGCATTCAAGTGCAACAACAGCACTCTGCAGATAAAGGGAAAGATCAACTCAATCACCATAGGTATGCATACAACACTTCCCCTCCTTCACACGAATGACTTTCGTTTTATGTTCCTTGAAAATGTGCAGCACAAAAAGAAGCTACATTTGTTTTGATTTTGTTTAATCAAGTTGCTTTCTCTGCAGACAACTGCAAGAAATTGGGCCTTGTTTTTGATGATGTTGTTGGTATTGTGGAGGTGATCAACTCCAGGGATGTTAAAGTCCAGGTGAGTACGTGTATATATTTGACTTAATCCAATAAGGTTACACGTTTCATTAGAACTGTCAAATGTGATCTATTTATTTTTACAAATGTTTCTTGCTGCTTGATGAGGAAAAATCTGAATGAAGTGTCCCCAAAATGTCTTACTTTTATTTTAACAACTTTGTTAAATCATGAATTGATTTTTTTATTTTTTTTTAATAAAACCAACAAATTGTTCTTTCATATCATTAAAGTGATGATTTAAGTGTAAGTAATTTTCCATCATGAAGCCTTCGATTTCTGTGGCTGAATCTCAGTAATGTTCCGTTAGTTCTGTGATATGTCACAATCTATGTAGTATATGGATAAATGTACAGAAAAAGGTCATCGGTACATATAATAAAACTGCAAAGTTCGTGTGTCTGTACATTTTAAGATATTTGCAAAAAAATATTTTGGGGGACATAAGATAAGTAACAGAACACATGACGGTCGAGCTTGAGGTAACACACAGGCTTTGTTTCGTCAGTCTGTCCATGAAAGGGTAAGAAATGCAAAATGTTTTAAATTTTAATTGGAAATACCCTTGTGCATCTATTTTTTTTTTTTTTTTTTTTTTTTTTTATGTAAAAAAAAATCATTAGTTTATCTCAAAATTCAACAGATGGTGCTGTGTATATAATATTATTTATATTATATTTATGCACACTTATGAGCGTGCAATTGAAATTTACTTACTAAATGCGATTTCGCACCTTCATTCCGCGCACTTCACAATAACATGTAAAAGTTTTACTTAATTCCAAAATTCAACAGACTGGGACATTTAGTTAACACTAAAGTTCCATTCGATGTTACCTTTTGGAGAACATTACAATGTGCAAATCAATATTGATTTTGCCAGCCTTACACGACATGTACATCTTGGCACACACGTTGCCCTTGCTGCATATTTAAATGAGTTGTGTATATGCAGGTTTTGGGCAAGGTTCCAACCATTTCCATCAATAAGACGGATGGTTGTCATGTGTACCTGAGTAAGGACTCGCTGTCATGCGAGATCGTCAGTGCCAAGAGCTCAGAGATGAACGTGCTGGTGCCTGGCAAGGATGGAGAATTTGTAAGTACTGGAATGACTTGTATAAGAACTAAGAGGAATGCCCATGCACATCATCACTGTATCACAATTAAGAATAAATACACATGTACAAATTGGTGATGAAATTAACATTTACCTTTCCTTTTTTTTTTCAGACTGAGATCCCTGTCCCGGAGCAATTCAAAACGGTCTGGGATGGCAAAAAGCTGGTCACTACAGCCACAGAGATCGCAGGCTAAAAGCCTCACCTATAATATTCCACCCCCCCCTTTTGCCAATGCCTACCTACCTGACTGACCGACCAACCAGCCAATCACAAACAAAACTGAAATGCTAATCGTCTCCACACTCCCTATCACCCAATCAGAGGCGTGGCTGAACATTCCTTCAGCCTATGAAATGGCAGTTTGCTTCATGTGGCATCATGAAACTTTCCATTCCATTTGATGTTTTAATAGCAATTTCTCCGTTGCCAACAATCAAGTTGTTCTGCTGTTTTTGAGCATTCCAAGGAAAATAAAATGTGAATAGCCAAAATTATGCATATATTCTTTTATATTAATTTTTATTTGTCTCATTTTTTGGTCTTGTAATGAAATGGCTGATTCAGGTTTTTTAAAATTTTATTTGCTTTACATCATCAGGGGGTAGAAGTTGTGTTCAGGTGAGGGAGTCCTTAGTGATTTCTGTTCTATATATGCAAATCTGTCCTAAAGCACACACAAACTCTTCCTCAGACAAAAGCGTTTCAAACATTGATGAATTTATTTATGCTTCTGGGGTAATTAAAGCCAGGATTTGTGTTATTTACCCAAATTAGACCACACTCTGGAGGAAATAATGGATTACATATTGGTTTATTGTTGTATTTACCAGTGAAGCAAAAGTAATCTTAAAATAATAATAATTAATGGATATTGCTTCCATTTCATACTGTATTCCAGCATACAGAGCGCACACACTCTAAAGCACTGTAAATTAACATTCCATGATTGAAAAGGGGTACAGTAAGGACAGTGACACTTATGTAGGAACTTTTTTTCCCCTTCTTTTAAAATTCTTTGGCATAAAATGCAGTTGCACAATTCCTCTTGAGACTCTAGATGTTAGTATCATCAAGATGAACAGTCATGGAACTATAGTTATCAAATTATTTCCTATGACGTTCAGTATACACAATTTTCAAATAGACATATCCGCCACTGTTTCTACTTAATCCTCTTAAAAGCATTTTCTTCTCATAGCACTCAGGCCATTTACATTTTTTTCATTTTTATTATTAATTTGTCTTGTTTTTTAGGGATTTTTTTTTTTTTTTTTTTGGTCAGCAATTATAATTTAGCTCATTATCAGTACTGGAGTGAATTAACATTAAAATGGTTGCAAACATGTCAGTTTGTTCTGTCATTACTTTGCGGTTTTGAATTTTGCAGTAACGAGTCCTCTAGTCATGTGTCTCTCTTAAGTAATTTCCTGTTTTGTGAGGTCAGCATTACACCAACCACATCTCCAAATTCCGGTTTCAGAAAAACAAATACACTCGTGAAGTGACCAGTGGAGTTAAATTATCTTCTCATAGTGAACCTTTTGCTGTAATAACCAAGGGATGTAAAGTGGTAAGTCACTACAGTTGATTAAATTCCACTTGTATTTTCTAATGGAGAACAGAGATTAGATTAGATTCAGTTTGTAATTCAGTTACCAGCAGAACTAAATCAAGCATTCGTTTTTCTGCCTGACCACAAATAAAGTGCAGATCCCTACCGTGCCTTCTTTATCACATGACTCGAACCTAAATGCTACCAACATCTCAAAATCATCCCGAAGGGAGACTTCAGATTACATTTAAAAAATCATCCAAGAAATCTTGAAGTTTATACTTTTGATCTGCAAACTATCTCTCGTTTTAGGGAGGGAATATTATATGCCATAACTATGCACGAGGACCTCACCCACCCAGTGAGTTTTAATCAGGTGGTAATCTAACAGCTTTAATATGCTTTAAAAGAACTCAATCTCAATGGTGGAAATAATTTAAAATAATACTTCAGAACAAATGGCTTTATATAATAAAATTACTAAAATAATAAAACTCAAAGTTATCACTGTTGTCTTTTAATTCATTAGTGTGGCAAAATCATTAAATTTATTTATAAAGTAGGTTTCCAAGTTTAAGAAGGAAAAAACGGAGCGTTACAACAAAACACAAGTTAACATTAAAAAAAAAATCTTGTACAGATGGGTACTAAATCAGAGTTTAATTGACAACAAAATGACTCTCAAACTCAAAGGGCGGACAATGGACAACCGCCGTCCACATCCTGGGAGCATCAATTAAAACAAATATGTGGTTGAGAGAATTGCAAAATTATGACTTATTAGTTGCCCTGACAAAATATAATTTCACACTGAAATCTGGTTATGTGAAATCAGTCGACTGTGGAAATGAACATGAACCTGAACGCAGAACCCATTTAATGAAATTTGAAAGAACCAGAGATGCATTGTATGAATTTACTTAAGATAAATAAAATGTACCAAAATTTAACTCGGCTATACAATTTGGATCTTAAAACATTAAATAAAAACAAAACCATGTTTAAGAAAATTCAAGCCGGAAAAATTCAGTAGTCACTTGGTTGTTAAAATTGAGCTCATACAATTTCAGGCTGGTTTTCCACTTCCTGTTTCTAAGTTTCCAGGTTAAACGACTTTTTTTGTTCAAACACTTCGAGTTGTGATTGAATTTTGAATTTGAGTTTCATTACATCTGGTTCATGAGAAGTCCAAATGCTTTTCCATTGTTTTTTACCATCACACATATTCCTCATCTTATAGATTTTAACTCCAATGCATGATCTAGATTTAGATATTTCTATTGTTCAGCATTATGCATGTGTGTTGCGGGTCGGGTGAATCTGATTTAGCTCATTTCTAAACATCAGTGCAATAAAAACTTATCTGAATTATTGTTAGTGCAGAAGGCTTTGTTAGATTTAGAGATATAAGCAGTCCAGCATTAGGGTAGGTGAGGGAGACATACTGGTTCTGTCTCTTCTTGTTACTGATCTGGTGTTAACAGGACAACTTGGGGATTACCGCAAATAGGGGATTAACTTGGCATTGAACCACCCTTGATCAAACTGTAAGTGATCTCCATCACTGAAAAGAAACACAAGTTTTCCAGCTTTATCCATCTCTGCCAGTCCTAGGCGATCCTACAAAACATTAAAAGACACATGATGCAGTTTTTGCCTTGAAATTTCACTTGCAAAACAGGTAATAAAATAAAAGCTTGTGGGAATCAACCCTATTTCTGCAAAATAAAAAAATGGTTGAAACTTAATGTGAAATATACTTTATATGAAATGTTTACCTCTTTATATAGCGCACTTTCCTGCAAAGTCTCAGTCTCCTTAGCCTGACCTGGTTTGAAGAAGCCGAACCACTAAAAGAGGAAGTCACAGTGTGCAATTGTGTCGCTTTTAATTTATAGACTTTAATGCCAGAAATTTTGTTACCTCTGATATCACAGGGTCCACGACGGTGTCTTTTAGAAACTTAACCATAACAAACTTCTCCAGATTCATGAGGTTCTTCTTGTAGGTCTCATTCACCACCTTTAAAAATGGGATTAATCAGACTTTTTTTTATTTTTTATAACAGCATAATAATAGTTCACTAATGAGACAGACAATATTTTGCATTCCTCCTTTTTTTGCAAAGCGGACATACCCGCTCTTGATTTATATCAGCAAGAAACAGGCTATGCTGTTTGTACAAGTCACTGTTGATTGGATCGTGCCAGTACTGCGCCTGCACCAGGCTGCAATTAAGAAAAAATGTGCGTAGTTAACGATGGAATAAACCAATTGTGGGGGAAAAAAATATTAACAATAGAGTGACGCATTACCACCTCTAAGATTATCATATAATAGACCAAGTGTATTAATATAGTACATATATTTATATTATATTTAATATATATTATATATTTATTTAATGTGATTTATAAAGTAGCATCATCACTAGCTATCTCTAAAACCATCACACTTTCAAAAAGAAAATCACAATCTTACTGTTTCTGCACTGCATCTGTGTAAGCCCCAGAGTCTAAAGCCCTCCGGATCCAGTCGCAAATATGAGAACTCTCGCCAGGGCATCGAGGCAAACCATAAACCCCTGTGTAGCCAAGCAGAACAGAAAAAAAAGACTGAAAAACCAACAAAAAAAGGAACATGAAACTAAAAGGGCATGGTTAATGAAACCTTAGCCGGTTAGTGCGTAAATCTCAATAAAATAAAACGAAATTCAGGAATGTGAGACGGACTGTGCTTACCCATCATAGCTTCACATATCTTTGAACATATAAGAGTTATCTTATATCTACACTATATACAGTACATGTGTGAAGCTGAGCCCTGAACTGGTGAGTGTGAATTATGGTGTTAAACATGTGCAAATTTCCTCTTCGCAGATGAACAGCTAATTCACTACCTTGATGCTGTCCACCGACTGAGATCAGATTCTTCATTGGAGGGACAGGGCATCTCTGTGCCACGGCACGTCTGAGAAAAAAAAGAAAGGAAATCAGTATGTTTTTATTCTCATTGCAGATTCATTCCAGTGTCGAATTACTTACAGAAACTGTGCACCCTGAGAGAAGCCCATTGCATTGTATCCTCCCTTCAGTTTAGGGTCCTGTGCTATTTTATCACATGCTATGTCCACTTGCTTATTAACATCCACGAAAAATCCACTTTCTGTGTCCTGAAATAGAAATAAATCTTTAAGACGTTTTGACCATTTTTATTTATTTCTTTTACAAAAAACTAAAGAAAATATATAAATACTTCATTAAATTTAACTTGAGTACCTCCGCTATAGTCTTTCCAATCATGAGTGACAGCACGTATATACCAGGCAGTTTGTCTTCCACCATTTTCTTTATAGAACCCATGCTCAGAGGGTTGCAGCAGTTATCCCCTGAACAAACACAAGTGAAAATAATCTCTGTAACAGCTCTGCCATTAACTGGTTTATGCCTTATGGTTTTTGATACTGGGACTGTAATATGTAGTAACATTTAGTTACCTTCTTTATCACCTGTCATATTTTTCCCAACAATCTTTAATTTCCTTATAATACAATTTATTATTATGGCATTAAAGAAGACACCCTTATAATCTTATTATACAGTGACATTTAGAGCAGTGGCAACTTGGTGGTACTGGAGTTTGAACCTGGCACCTTCTGATCTAACACACTAACCACCGATCTACCCATTATCATATTGTTTGTTTATTCATGCATCTTTAGTTGTTAGTTCTTCATCTGCTTCCGTCAAGGGGTCGCCACAGCTTGGCATAGGTTTTACGCTGGATGCCCTTCCTGATGCAACCCTCCTTGGGCTGAGGACACTGCATCCAGTGGCTGGGGTTTGGCCATTCATTCATCTTCAGTAATCTTCAGTAATCTTACATAATCACGTCACTGAGCCACCATGGGATGCAGTCTATCTCATAGCACCATTCACACACTTGATCACACATAAGGGCAGCATGCATGTTTTTGGGCAGCTGGAGGAAACCCAGAGGAAACCCGTGCGAAAACATTCAAAACTCAAACCAGACCCTAACCGAACTTTTACCACCATGCTGCCAGCTTACTTTGTACTGGAAATAACATTCCAACAAATCAGACTGAAAGTGATATTGATAAAGTTGCATTGCTTATGGTGTATTAATGTATCATTCTATAGTTGCACCCTAATGCACCACTCCAGTTAAATGCATGATCAGGAAATGTGTGAATTGCATTACTACAAACATTTGCACCTTATGTAATACATATATATGATGCAACAAATCGTGTTGCCCTGGGTAACATTAATTACTACTGGACACACTACTTGTCTTACCCATTCCATGCCATAAGACCAGAGGGATGGAGTTATTGGACCCCAGGGCTGCTCCTGAGAGGAAAAGCAGTGATCCAAAAAACAGCAGCGATGCCATGGTCAGTCTGCAGAGGAACACAAAACAACCTGAACGATTTAGAGAGATCACAGGACAGCAACAGAAAACCACGTGACCACTAAAGAGGGAAAAGCTACAAATAAGGGCAAGGGACTGATATGACGTCATTTACTGTCATGGAGTTTTTGCTTGGATTCGGCTACTATGTCGAGCTTCTAATCTATCAAACTCCGTTTTACACGTTTAGATCTGAGATAAGTGTTCCAACTGAACAAACCTGATTATAAGTTAACGCGCTTGATAATGAGAAAGTGCAAAATCACTAGTCCTTATCGATCCACTTCCTGAATTCAGCAATGAATCACGTGGCAGTACTGAATCGAGTAGCCTTTTATCTGAAAATATCGATATTCTAGATCATATTTGAAAGACAATTGCAAACCTGAAAGAATGACGTTCAGTCAATCCACATGTGTTAGAGTGCAGGGATACGCGGAGGCTCGGACTCCTACTCAAACTTCCTGATTCTCCAGTCACGTGACCTGCACGCTCATGACACACAACTGTGCTGCAGTCAATAAGAAGAGCATTTGCGAAATGTTTGTAACTCACTGTTTGACAAATGATTGTATAAATATCACAGGTATAATATCTCTCATATCTCTATTAAATCTCAATGGTATACATATATACAAGACGTGGCAACTAATCATGATAGAGAAGTACGTTACAGCCCATTTGGTGAGGCTCATGTTGGATGTTTGGGGGACGAAGTTAGGGAGTTCATATTAAGATTGTTTGGACATGTTCAGAAGAGGAAGAGTGAGTATATCGGTAGGAGGATATTGGACAAGGAGCTGCCAGAC
The DNA here is from genome assembly GCA_011419295.1 of Clarias macrocephalus. Taxonomy (NCBI): domain Eukaryota; kingdom Metazoa; phylum Chordata; class Actinopteri; order Siluriformes; family Clariidae; genus Clarias; species Clarias macrocephalus. The sequence goes on along the minus strand of JAAGKR010000042.1, from coordinate 350,331 downwards.
AGGAGGCAAAGAGGAAGGCCGAAGAAGAGGTATATGAATGTAATAAATTAGGATATGAAGTCAAATCACTTGCACCCACTAGCTTGACAGAAAATTCTGACAATTATGTTCTCCTAAAATTTATTAATTCAAAGCCCACACCCCCTATGTGGACCTGCTGAAAGATACTAAAGATCCTGCTCCCTAGATCCTGCTCATTTGTGACAGATGAGTGTGCCCGCACTTCCTAAAAAAAATTGCAGCAATTTTAGTTTTTTGTAAATAAAATAAAATATAGTTGCAAACAACGATGCCCAAGCACCTGTGCCACTGGACTCCATATTAACATCAGTTAACAGCAACTGATATACTGAACTGCCACCTAACACACAGTATGAATGCAGATCAATTCCTGCTTTCTGTTTCACCCAAATGAGGATGGGTTCCCTGTTGAATCCGGTTCCTCTCAAGGTTTCTTCCTATTGCCATATCAGTGAGTTTTTCTTTCTCATCAGGGACTAACTGACCATTTTGATTCATACACATTCACATTTCATGCAAACTTAAATAATTATTTTGATTGTGTAATGCTGCTTTGCGACAATGATGTACAAATAAAATTAAATTGGATTGAATTTAATGTGTACCAGGTTTCGCATGTATACGTGCAAGTGTGTATGAGCTATGCACCAAAATCTCGTGTGAGAGCCCCATGCCTTTCATGAGTTTTTGAGCATGTTTAGACCCCCAAAAGCACTGGATGCATTAAAAAAAAAATCCTTAGAAGAACAAGAGGGCTCTTCATCATGCTGATGTCATAGTGCTTGAACCATAATAATAATCCTTAGAAAAACAATAAGTCCCTTGCACACTATGACATCTGAACTATGAGACATTAACACTATAATAATGAGGTGATGACATCATAGTGCTGACTAAATATAGTTGCAAGCTGATGAGCGGGCCCAAGCACCTGCTCCATTGCCACCCGGGTGCACCACATAACCCGTGTGCTTTTTGAGCATGTTAAGACCTCCAATCATATGGGCTCAGTTTGGTGGCATTTATATAAATCCCCCAGGAGGAGTATATCAAAAGGAAAGGGAGCCCTAACTATGGTGGCCAAGAAGTGCTAAACAAGATAACAGCACCAAAAACTAAATAACAAATAAAAAAACAAAATAACTAATTTAAGAACAAAATAACAAAAACAAAAACAACAAATTAAAAAACAAGATAACAAAACCAAAAACCAAAATAACAAAACTGAAAACAAAATAACAAAACTGAAAACAAAATAACAAAACCAAAAACAAAATATCAGATTGGTTATTTTGTTTTCGAAATTGTTATTTTTGTTTTTGTTTTGTTTTGTTTGTTTGTTTTTAAATTTGTTATTTTGTGTTCGGTTTTATTATTTTGTGATTGGTTTTGTTATTAGGGCCCAAGCACTAAGGGTGCACAGGACCCTCTTTTTTTCCTAATGATTTTTCCCCCATACTTTTGAGGCTTTTTGGGGGTTAAGACCCCCAAAAAGTCTTAAGTCAAAAATCTGGTCACGCAACTCTCTGGCAGACAGGTTGCCAGAGAGTTACGTGACCAGATTTTGCTGCATAGCTCATGCACACTTGCACGTATGCACACAAAACCCAGTACACATTTACAGCTCATTGAGCTCAACAACTTTTGAGGGCTCAACTCAACAGGAATTCGGTTACACATCACAAATGTTAACACACACATCTCTCACACACACAAACACACTAATACATCACACACATACACACACATCACAAATGTTAACACTCACGCAATGACCTCTCTTTTACCCGCATGCACACAGAAACACACGTCACATTTCTCACACACACATCATACACATATTAACACACATATCACAAATGTTAACACACAGACTCACACACCACACACACACACACACACACACACACACACACACACAAACATGCACAAACATTTACTTGTCACACACAGACTGACACACTCACACACCCACATGTTTCTCGCACACACACACCACACACACACACACGTTTCTCTCTCTCTCTCTTTCTCTCACACACACACACACACACACACACACACACGCACACATACACAAACACACTCAACAAATATTTAAGGCCCAAACTAACACCAGTCCTATATACAGTACAGACCAAAAGATTGGACACACCGTCTCATTCAAAGAGTTTTCTTTATTGTGTTCTTTATTGTGTTCTTTAGCCCAAACAAGTCTCTTCTGCTTGTTGCCTGTCCTTAGCAGTGGTTTCCTAGCAGATATTCTACCATGAAGGCCTGATTCACACAGTCTCCTCTTAACAGTTGTTCTAGAGACGTGTCTGCTGCTAGAAGTCTGTGTGGCATTGACCTGCTCTCTGATCTGAGCTGCTGTTAACCTGCGATTTCTCAGGCTGGTGATTCGGATGAACTTATCCTCCGCAGCAGAGGCGACTCTTGGTCTTCCTTTCCTGGGGCGGTCCGCATGTGAGCCAGGTGCTTTGTAGCGCTTGATGGTTTTTGTGACTGCACTTGGGGACACTTTCAAAGTTTTCCCAATTTTTCGGACTGACTGACCTTCATTTCTTAAAGTAATGATGGCCACTCGTTTTTCTTTACTTAGCTGCCTTTTTCTGGCCATAATACAAATTCAACCTCTTTGAATGAGTAGGTGTGTCCAAACTTTTGGTCGGTACTGTAGTGTGTAATGTGTAAAAGTTGTGCAGTGCACCCAGGTGGCGATGGCTTTTTTTTAGGTCTTAAAACATTCAAATAACACGGGGAGACGATGGTGCAAAGTGCTTGGGCCCACTCATTGTTGCTTGCAACTATAATTTTGTTTTCTGATTTTTCTTTTTTCTTTTTTTTTTTTCGGTTTTGTTATTTTGTCTTACATTTCTCGGCCACCGTACCAGACCAAGCATTGAGTGCTGTACATGTTCATACTTTTGGGTAGTCCAACATTTCTCTGTTAAAAAACTTTTTTTTTTATCGGACTTAAGTAATATTACAATTTCAGATATTGAATTTTGGGTTAGCATTAGCTGTAAGCCATAATCATCAAAATAAAAAGAAATAAATACTTGAAATATATAACTATATCCGTCTGTGTGTAATGACTTTATATAATATACGCGTTTCACTTTTAGAATTTAATTACTGAAATAAACCAACTTTTCGATGATATTCTAATTTATTTAGATGCACCTGTGTGTACTGTATGCTATCATGTGACCGTCAGAAAAGAGGCATATATTTTCATGTTGAAGTGTCTATACATTTTTGGCCCCTCTGTATATAATATATATGCATTGTGGCCGCAAAATGCTATAATAATAACGCTAGGCTTGCTTTGGGCTTGTTTATGAAGCTGTGGTTGCTTTTTTTCTCGCGAGAGTTGGCAGCCATGGCGTGTTCACGCAGTACAACAGCTGCGCACATTGAGCGCCGCTTCCGGGTTGTGTACGCGTAGATTTCAAGAAAAGACCAGTCGAACCTTTGCGACGTTGAACACACACTGGCCGGTTTTCAGAGAACCATTAACAGCAAGAACAACTGGACCTGTCACTATGTAGCATTTACTTAAAAATAAATAAGTAAACAAAGTTTTTTTTTAGGATGCGACAAAAATGCAGAGTAGATTCTTCTACACCAGTATCTATCGACTGAAATGTAAGACTTTTTGGTAAGAAAAACCTAATATGATCTAAAATCTAACAAATGTAAAGAAACTTATTAACTTATTCTTCTGTCAACATCAACATTTTATACTATTGTTATATGAATGATCATATGAGGTATCAGTTTGTGAGCTTTGTGTTGTTGTTGTTGTTGTTGTTGTTGTTGTTGTTGTTGAGAGTGTAACACTGTACTTTCCCTGAGCACTTTATTAGGAACACTATACAGTATTAATACTAGGTAGGGTATACTAATACCTTTGCTCTCCAAACAGCCTTAATTCTTTTATGACATGAATCACAAGAAGTTGAAACCGTTTCTTTGACAACCTGGTCCTGGAAATGTTACAGATTTATTTAGGAGCCATTTCATACTGCAAAAGTTTTCCCTTTCTACTACATCCCAAAAGTGTTCTGTAGTATTCCGATTGGAAGAGATGACTGGAAAGTCCACTGAAGAACACTGAACTCATTGTCACACATCGTTTTTTTATGTTAGGTTTTTTAACATAAGTTTTTTTTTTTTTTTTTACTTCTGCTTTGTGACATGGTGTATTTTTATGATGAAAGTAGCTATTGAAAGTTGGATAAATTGTGACCATGAAAGGAAGCATATGACACAAGCAAGCGACGATACTCAAATATCTGTGAGATGATTGATTGGTATTTTTCGAGCAAAAAGTGTACGGAGAAAAACATTCCCCACAACAAAATTCCCCCCACCAGCTTGGATTGCTGACACAAAGCAGGTTAGGTCTGTGAATTCATGCTGTTTAAGCCAAATTCGAATCCTACCATCTGGGTACCTCAGCAAAAATCAAGATTCATCAGACCAGGCAATGGTTTTCCAGTCGTCAGCTGTCCGGTTTTGGTGAGCCCGTGTCCAAGACAGCCTCAGCTTCCTGTTTTTAGCTTTTTGGCAGAACCTCATGTGATCTGCTGCTCATCCACCTCAGGGTGTTGTGTTGTGCATTCTGAGATGATATTAACATTGAGCTTATCTGAGTTTCTGTGGCATGTGATTTCTGGACATTCACTATTGATTCCTCTCATCAGCAATGAGTTTCCTTTTAAAGAACTGGATGTTTCTGTATTGAAACAGGAAGGGCATCAGGTGAAAAACCTGTGCGAAGTTGTGTGTGGATCTGATGATCTACTGTGAACAGCTGAAGAGATGTTTTCGTATTGAAACATTTTAGGTAATTTTAAGAGACTGTTGATAAAAATCCCAGGAGATCAAATAGTTTAGGGGAAAAAATTAAATCAGGCCATATTTAAAAAAAAAAAAAAAAAAAAGATTATATTTTTTCTCAGTTTTAATGGCTGATATAAACATTACCTGAAGCCACTGGTCTATATTTGTACTGCTGTATACACTGCTGCCATATGCTTGTCTGGTTAGATAGAGGCATGAAGATATGCAGGTGTTCCTAATAAAGTGTTCAGTGAGTGTATACGGAAAAGATAATTTGCATTGTAAATCATAACATGTAATGCATACTGCATATGTTTGATCAAGCTTTGGTTAAACTAGAAGATAGCCCAGAATATTTTACTTTCCACTGTCTCCAGTAACCTTTTTTTTTTTTTTTTTTTTTTTTGCTAGAATTACTATTCAATGAATGGTGATGACACTATAACAAGAAAATAATATCAAACCAATTTTATTACGGACAATTATAGAAATAATAAGTTATAGATTTTTTTATTTTAAAATGACCATGAATTAACAAAAAGTCCTGAATGTTAAATATCTACTTACATATATCCTTAATAGAAACTTTTCTCATGTTTACTAGAGATAATAACAACAGTTGTTGCAAAATTATTTAGGATTCATGTAAATGAGCAAACTTGATAAAATCTTATTTGTAGGGAACTTCAGTTGGTCACATGTACTCGCTGTACTTTTCAGTCATGGGATTCCCTATATCATAAATATCAGAAAGAGTACATCAGTTACAGTTTTACCGGAATGTGTGACTAAGCAACTTATCCTGAGAAAAATATCCTGAAAGTAGTTTGGATCATTAACTAACCACAATACACCTTAGCCTGAAGGTTCTCTGGTTGGTAAGTTACGAAATAGGAAATCATTGCTACATGCACGTTACATGTTTTCTCTGAGTTTTCTCTATTAACTACTGAGTTGTGTATAGTTTTTCTCCCTACTACTACTCACCTGATTTTACTCACACCTGAAGTTTAATCAGTTCAAGGTTCAATAGTAGTTTATTCATCTGTACTGTTTTCTGATGCAGGACTTGAACCTAGAATTAAGGAGCGCTTTTGAAAATTGGTGCACTTGAGCATTTACTATGGCTCGACATAATGGATGGTCTGTTAACACTGCTGTGGAGGAGGAGGAGGAGGAGGAAGTGCCACTGCTGGAGAATGAAGCAGCACAACCTAAAAATTATAAAGGTATTTATGTGAATATATTTCATTTAAAAGATTTTTTAAATTATTTTTTTAATTGGCCTAGATTTCATCCTGGATTAATAAATTATCATAGGAAAAGATCTTTTGTCTGGGTTTTATGGGCTGTATAGGTTTTCCAAAATGTATTTTGATGTAGATTTTGTTGGTTATTATGCTAGTTTGTTTACTCAAACTTAAAATTAAATATTATAATATTTTGAGATACTGGAAGCATGTCATATTATCAAAATTATATATAAATTTAAAAAGGATTGAAATATAAAATTTTAGACTCTGAATAGCTAGATAATGAATTTGAAATAAAACACTCAAAAGTGTGGCATTCATTATTCAGGAATTGCAGCCATTTCATGCACACACCCATTTTGGTGGCTCATAAATAATGGAACAAATGAATATAATTACAAACATAAGGATTACCTTTAATACCTGGATGAAAAGCCTTTGCAGTCAGTGATTGTGGAACCCATGGACGTGATCCAATGCTGAGTTTCTTCCCTTGAGATGGTTTGCCAGGTGTCTGTGATTTCTGACTTTTGCCTTCGGGCTTGTCTTAAGTAAGTGAAAAGCATCCTCTGTTAGGTTAAGATCAGGTGACTGACTTTGCCAGAGAGGAGTGTCCCATTTATTTGCCTTGAGAAACTTTTGGGTAGCTTTCACTATATGTTTTGTGTCAATATCCATCTGCAATGTGAAGCGTTCCAGTGTTCCAGCGTTTGGCAGAATCTGAGCAGAGAGTATATACGCTTGAGAATTCATCCTGACAACTTTATCAGCAGTCAGGTCATGAATAAACATCAGTCACCTGGTTTAACTGGCAGCCATTTGAGTAAATGTTGACAGTTAATGGTGTTCATATGCAAATATACTGTATATCCAAAGGTCCATTGTTCAAAAGGTGAAAATCTTGTTAATTTCCTTTTTTTAATTCCCTTTTTAGTTATTTTCCATCTTTTTCCAAGGTCAAAAACTGTCGTATCGGTCTCACAGTTTTTTTTTTTTTTTATCATCTGTCTAATTGGTTTATTTTGTTTTTTCAAACTAATGATGGCAAACTTTACCGTATAGACACCTCTTAGAACCTCAGGTTGAGAGTTCGAGTGAACAGCTACCAAATGCAAATGTAACACACACAACCAACCACAGGCCTTTTATTCGCTTGATTATTCAAGAAGAAATGAAGGAACAGGCCAGACCTGGTCATGTCACTGCATGTCAGTCATTTGTTCCCGTATTTATGACCCCCCCCCCCCCCCCAAATGAGTTTGTGTACGTGAGTTTGTGTAAGTATCTGTGTGTGCAAATGACTATAATTCCAGAATGGTTAAAGCCATACTTTTGTCAAACCCCTTAAGCTTAACTTAAGTCTTGACTTTGTTCGTATCTTCAGTGTTTCATTTCAAATTCAGTGGCAAATGGCAAAATTCTGTGTTACAAAATGTATGTACATGCTTGTGTATATAAACATATATACTGTCCATGTCAGCGATCTAAAATAAAGTCTATATAGATATCTACCATAACCTTTTTTTTAATGGTGTCTGTAACAGGTCTTATACATTTTAAGAGATGAGAAATGTCACCTGTGGTCTGCTTGCAAACAGTTTATATTTTCTAAATGTGAAGTGTGTGTGTCTGTGTCTGTGTCTGTGTGTGTGTGTGTGTGTCTGTGTGTGTGTAAAACAGTGTCTTCTCAGTGCTGCTCTGTGCGATACAACCTTGCCTTCCTGATGTTCCTGGGTTTCGCTGTTGTGTACGGTCTACGGGTCAATCTCAGTGTTGCCATGGTTGCTATGGTGAATATAACTGGTACACAGCCATCTCACAATACCAGTGAATTAAATGAGTGCCCAGCATCTTCTACTACCTCTAACAGCAGCAACCAAATTCCCGATCAGCCCGATGGGGTGAGTGCTTTAGTCTATTCTCCTAGCCACAGCGTTTGTGTAAAGAGAAACTTCTGCAATTTAATATTTTTTCTAAAGTCCACACGGGATTTCTGGGGTCCTGTAATATTATTTTATCTTCTGCTTTGCTTTGTTCTGATTTTCTTCACTCATTCCCATTTCTCTCAGGTACCAAGATACCCATGGAATCCTCAGACACAGGGAATGCTGCTGGGAGCATTCTTCTTTGGCTACCTTTTTACACAGATCCCTGGGGGGTACCTGTCAGGTCGCTGTGGTGGGAGTAAGTTCCTGGGAGGAGGAGTTTTAGGTACAGCAATCCTCACCATCCTCACTCCTTGGGCTGCTGAATATGGTGTTAACTGTCTGTTTGCTCTAAGAGCTCTTGAGGGGTTTGGCGAGGTAAAGAGACATAAAAAAATATATATATATAAATATATATAAAATATATATATATATATATATATATATATATATAGTACTGTGCAAAAGTCTAACAATTGATATCACCTTTCAAGCGTGAACAAAGATGTGTTTTGTGTGATAAGGGTGTGACATTCCCTGCCATGATGGCTATGTGGGCTTGCTGGGCTCCTCCATTGGAACGAGCTCGTCTGATGACTATCTCAGGGGCAGGAGGAAATTTTGGTGCTTTCATTGCATTCCCTCTCACAGGCTTCATATGTCACAGCCTGGGCTGGCCTGCAGTCTTCTACTGGTGTGGTAATTATCCCATTCTAATATCTTTACTTTAAACCCAATTAAAAAAATTAAAAAGTTTTTTATCTAAATATATACCCAATTGATTTAATAACATGAATAGTTATTGCTATTGGTATTTTCCAATCATTGCATGATACCTAATAACGTGTTCAGTACGGTAAATGCATGATAAGCCAAGCTTAAATTACTGCACATGTTATTAGGTATCATACAATAATAGGAAAAATAACACCTTCAATTAATATTGTTATTAAGTTACCAGAGAAAACGGAGAGGAATGAGAAAAGACTGCACTACCTTTTGACATAATTTTAGTTATCACTGAAATGGAAATTGGTATCTATTCTTACTTTTCGCCACCAGGGGGAGCAGGATGTCTTTGGGCAGTGCTGTGGTTCATCATGGTGTCAGATGAACCTCGCTTACATCCAAGAATAAGTGACCAGGAAAAAGAATACATTGTCAACTCTATAGGTTCAGAGGTATTAAGTGCTTTTCAGTACATGTTTGAAATGATACTTATGGAAAGATATTAAAATCTGCCCCATTTTAGTTGCAAAGTTTGGCAGTCATTTGTGAACAGCATTATTATTTTTCTGATAAATATGTCTTCATAATCAGCAATGGTGGTTTTGGGTAATGTTTGAGAGGTTATATGCTGATTTATAGTTAATGTTGTTTGTTTCTCTACTCTACAGGGAGGCACCCATGGTTGGTCAGTGCCGCTGTTGGCCATGGTATGCTCAGGCCCTCTCTGGGCCATCATCATCTCACAGATGTGTTCTAACTGGTATTACTACACGCTACTTACTTCCCTGCCTACGTACATGGACACAGTGCTGCACTTTGACCTACGCCAGGTATGACTTTGTAAAGGTTTTAACCCACTGACCACTAAATACTGTCTATAAATGTCTCAACCACAATTGGACTGACCAGCACTATTCACCTGATTTTCTCTTACTCTTCTGCATAGAACGGCTTCCTGTCTGCGCTACCCTACTTAGGCAGCTGGTTGTTTTCCGTCCTCTCGGGTGTGGTCGCAGACCATCTTTTGGAGAAAAGGATACTAAGTGTAACCGCTATCCGCAAAGTCTTCACTATTGCAGGTTAGTGACTGGCACTAAGGTCGCTCTCAGGTATCATAAGATGGATCTTAACTCTTAACTTTGACAAAATCCAATATTTAGTTTAATAGAATAGGAATAATCATATAGCAGCTGCACAAAAATGAAAAAACTTCGTAAGATGACACGAACAAGAAACCATGAAAGGAACCAGACTCTAAGGGAAACCTGTCCTCTTCTCCAAGTCTTTTTTTTTTTCGTTTCTGCAGGTTTGGTTGTTCCAGCGATTTTCCTGATTGCTGTCATATACTCTGGGTGCAGTGGCGTCCTGGCTGTTACCTTTCTTACGTTATCCAACACATTTGGGGGCATCAGCGCAGCTGGAGTCTTCATTAACCAGATGGATATTGCTCCTCAGTATGGGCACAATGATCTCCTGAGATATTTACATACTTATTGCCAACGCTTAGAAATAAGGCACAAGAAAATGACAGGAGTAGATATAAAAACTAAAAAATAAAAAACAGAATAGTATAGAAAGAGTAATAATAAAAGAGTACAGACATCTAGTCAAAGATAAAGTGACTTTCATGAACATAAAAAAGAAGAAAAAGCAAATATACATATATGTACAATATAATAATAGTATTCAATAAAATTTTCTTTATATTGCGCTTTTAACAATGGTCATTGTCTCAAAGCAGCTTCACAAAATGAAAATTTATGGTATAGTAGTAATAATCATAATATTTTTGTATATATTGCTGTTTGCACTGTACTCTGTATATGTACAGTATATTTTATATATAATTTTGTATATACTGTATATATACAGTAAACATTGACTGCATGAAAATATTTTACCAATGTTTCTTTCTTTTTCCTCTTTTTTTCTCTAAATATCCCATGTTCTCAGGTATGCTGGCATACTGCTCGGAATCACCAACACTTTTGGCACTATCCCAGGAATACTTGCACCAATTGCAGTGGGTCAACTAGTCAAAGATGTAAGAAAGGAGAGATTACATGTACACAATTAAACTTGGACTTAATTACAACAAATCACATGATGTTACAAACTCCTTTGATTTATGATGTTCCTTTCTCCTTAAAGCAATCTCTAACGGGCTGGAGGAACGTCTTCTATCTGTCAGCAGGAGTGAGTGTATTTGGAGCCTTATACTTCACACTGTTTGGCTCTGGAAAGATCCAATCTTGGGCACTAAGGGAGAAGCTGACAGAAACAGAGACAGAGGGAAGGGACTGAACATGTTTTGAAAATACAAAGTATTAAATGATTCACTTAAACATTTTTTTAATGACTTCTATTAGGTAATGTTTTTATGATACTTGAAAAATGCAATATAATAAGAGAATATGGGAAAACAATAATGTAATGTGAAAAATGTTATAATTTGTTTAGAGACTTGATGTTTGTCTAATCCAGTATAATTAATAATATGGTTAAGGTTTATCTGAAAATAAGGACCAGACCATGAGAATAACTGTTACCTCTTATAATACTGGAATGTCTATACATTAAATGTACAATTACAGTTAGCTCCAACCGAGGCATTACATGAGTGGTGATATAGCGCTTAACAGCACTGGGTCATTTAACTGTAAGTATCACTTCATGTCTCAGGTGTTCTAACAATTGTTAATTACACTAAATGTCGGTTGCCAGTATGGGTGAAAGTAGGTCTGCAGCACTAGGAAGAGGGGAGAGCAGCTGCCTGCCAAAACCCACATTCAAAGCTAGTCATGTAAGCACTTTCAGAAAGAAAATACATCTGATAACATTGTCATCTTAAACAACACTTTGTCTTCGTAACAGTAATTGCTTCCAAGTCATTCCAATTCAACTCTAAACCATCCGGGTTGTTCTGTTCACGGCTAGTGCAAGCTACAAAGCTAACTAGCCAAGGCACATCTTTGTGTTTAGAGCAAGAGATTCTAACTTATACCCCATGTAGCGCACAAATCTTTTCAGTTATAAGGCTATTTGAGTCTCCCAGAACCTTGAAGTTAGCTGATATTCTAAAGCGGGATATGTTTTTTGGGACTGTCAATCACCTCCATAATTTATTTTCCTTACGTATTGGCTACCTATAACCAATAACATTTTTTTAAACTACTTTCACCCGTGTTAATTACACCAGCTGTCAGTCATGAGCTCTACCAATCACGGAATGATATGTATTTGCAGAGCAAAATAATCATATAAACAAACAGATCATAATCTGTTGATAATAATGCGCCCTTGTGCCTACAGCAGGGGTAGCCAACCCTGGTCCTCGAGAGCCGCAGCCCTGCGTGTTATCTAATTATCTCTGCACTCCTCACTGCTTATTACCTGAATCAGATGTGCTCAGTCAATCAGAAGCTGCAAGGCAGCAATTCACTTTGTCTTCCCCACTACACCCTCATTTAAGATAGTATTTTCTAGCTTCTGGAAAGCTGTGGCTCTCAAGGACCAGGGTTGGCCACCCCTGGCCTACAGCCTCATCACAACCAAGTCGATATTCAGTAAAATCCTACTTAACACCAGCACTGCGTTTACCAGCAATTTTTAAACCACAAACCAATTTATATGCATTTATAGATATATATGTAACGGTGCATTTCCAAACTTTTTAAAAATGTATATTATGCAGTTATACTGTATACAACTATTGTAGCATTAAAAAAATGGGAGTTTGCGAACATTTTTAAATTTATTTTATCAATCTGCTGTATGAAAACATTAGATTTTTGTATTGATTTTAATTACTGTGATATTTTGTTTGTTTAATGGATATTTTAAACTTTTTAAATATAATTAATTCAGTGCATCACACATTGTGGTAAATGTAAGATTTAAACATTAAGATTTTTTTAACAGTAGGAAAGTGCCTGATATTCAGTATACTGTATGTGAAGGCATATAAGTTAATTAACCTGCTCCAGTGATATTTATTATAGTATTTTTATTCATTCTGTAGTTATTTTTGAAGTATCATAACAGATTACTATGTATGCTGGTATGTTTTTTTTTAAATACCATGATTAATTAAAACCTTTATTTATATGAACAAAAATAGAAAAAAAAATTGGTAGCGCTTGGTAGTGTGGCACAGCTTGTCACATGATCAGACCATGAACATGTGATCCAGAAGGGAACCAGTCAAGGGAAGTAGTATTTATGCACATCACAAAGCAGCTGCAAAAACAGCACAATTTATTTATTCAGTAATATAACTGAATAGACTGGTACTGCTAGTGCTTTTAGTACTTCTGTTTACACAGCCTAATCATTTAATAAGAAGATTGTTAATGTATGGGCACGGAAATTAAAGTACTTAATGCCGAAATACTTATGGAAGAGATTGAAAAAAGGATTCTTGTTCATCTGATAATAAATGTTAAAAGAATGTTGAAGGAATGTTTGTGAATTGAATGCTTTTTCCCAGGCTTGTATTCTGGTGTGGATGGCACACTACTAATAAGTACTAATAAGTCCCAGTTTAAGTTACTATGGTAACTTGGTTAGAATAAAAGAGCTTATTACACATTTATTTACACCTAGGGACAATTTATCTTAGCCAGTCCACCTACAGTACTAGCATGTTTTGGATTGTGGGAGGAAATCAAAATCCCAAAGAAACCCTTATGGACACCTGGAGCACATACACAGTACATTCACATAGACAGTAACCGGAGCTCAGGCATCATCCACGGCACATATTGAAATGTTTTATTCTTCTTGTACATCAGTAATTTGGTCTCTGATCAGCTTCTTCTTTTTTTAGACAAAAAAATGCCTGTTGGTAAGAAACCACAAAGTCCGAAAGAGTTTCCCGTGTCGAAATAATAATGGCTGATTGTTAAAAAAAAAAAAAAAAAAAACAGTTTAAACTAAAGAGCTCTTCCAAAAATCAGAGAGAAAAAAGGGTCTTACTACTAAAACAATAGCACAATGTGACTCTATAACGAGCAACAACACATACACCACAAAGATAGATCTGAAATCTTTTTACTTCTTATTATAGTCATATTGTAAATGTTTCTCTTGTGTATGCATGTGTAATACATGTGCAGGTAAAAGTCTACTTTCAACAAAGTTACTTTCATGATAAGATTTTTTTTTAATCATTGTTAACTAATCATACATTCTATTCATACAGTCATTTCCATTGTAAAGGTACAATGATGACACATGATACATTTTAAAATATTTACCATCTTCTTTGATGAAATCATTGCGTTAAGGTGCGGCCAAGTGAATATAGGACATGTAAAAAAAAAGATGTACAGAAAGTGCATTAGAAAACAGAAAAATTCTCACATTAAGTATAGTAACAAACTGCACCATGAGATAAACGGAGTTGGGATCAGACTATTCAGACTTCATAAAGAGCAGCAACAAGGTGCATTAAACACTTCTGCAATGAAACAACCAATAGATAAATATAATGTAAAAAAATTTACAGAATGCCCCAACTTCATGGTTATTACATCATTGAGGATATGGATGAAGGTGGCTTAAATATCATGTCCTAATCTAAGGTGTTTCTTACAATTCTATTTCTGTAATCTGTGAACATTGCCATTTGCCTGGCCCATTCCTCTCGTGCTTCCTCCTTTGCCTCCTTTCTTATGCGCTCTTCATGTTGCCTCTGCTTGAGGAGATGAAGTTTTCACCTCTCTTCCAAGGTTCCGGCGATTTCTTTAAAACACTCTTTCATGTCCTTTGCTATTTGTTCCTCCTGCGATATCCTTGTGTGCGGTGGTGATTTAAGAGATTCTGTAAACATGCATGACAGAAAAAGACCATTGGTTAAAACGGTTAACTAGATGGTTTATATTTTATCAATCTTAATTTGTAGGGACTAGTATTAAGAGTAAGCGGGGCAAAAATATAATTATAAGAAAAATATAACTCACCTACATGACTATCATGTACAGTATGTATTTCATGCAGTCTTGGGTTTCTGGGCTGTTTGCAACACTGGAAGTCTCTTATAAGTTTCTACTAGAAGATTATTTTGAGATTCTAGTGATTCTATAAACATGGCCATTTGCCTAGCCTACTCGTCTCTCTTCCTCTTTTACCACCTTCCTTAAGCACTCTTCATATTGCCTATGCTCCAGGAGACGAAAGCACTCTCATTCTTCAAAGTCTCTGTCCATTTCAGTGAAAAACTCTTTCATGTTCTTCACCATTTGTTCCCCCCTTACATCACTTAAGCATTAACAAAACCGACATGCAACATAATTTTTAAGCGTGCAAATAATCATTAACGTTAAACTATTTAGCAGTACATGCTTGAAACATCTTAATCCTTTAGTTACATATTCTCTAAATCCTGTTACCTGAAAAAATTCACCCTGCGGAGTCACATGATCAAGAAGCCTTATCTGAATTTATGAAGATCGTGAGAAGTAGAAATGCAAAATATCTCATTCTTTTGTTTCTATTATTTCCAATGATATTATAATAATAACTGCTAAGGACTTTTAAAGTAAAACCCTGTTACCCAAATAACTGAAATGTAATTGTCAATAATTTAATAAAAAATAGATGGCTTAGTGGTTAGTACTGTCGCCTTGCACCTCCAGGATTGGGGTTTGATTATACTGTATATAACAAATGGGCCATTGTGGTGCTGGGGTTAGCACTGTTGCCTCACACCTCCAGAGTTAGAGCATCAAATCCTCCCTCTGATCTCATTGTGTATGTTCTTCCAGTGCTTTGTGGGTTCCTTCCAGGTACTCCAAAATCCAAAGACATTAGTTGTTGACTGATTGGTGTTTCCACTTTTCCTATAGTGTACAGTTTGATTTGGTGTATACGTGGGTGTGTGATTGTGCCCTGTGATGAGTTGGTGCCTCATTCTATGACAATTTAGAAGAAAAACATCTATTAATTATTAGATGTTATTAGTTATGTCAAAGTTTTAACAGTTATAATTATAAAAGGAGTTAAGAGCTTCGCGTAAAATTGCAAAAAAAAAAAAAAAAAGAAAAACATTTGGCAAATTACATTTCTAAACAAATGAAGCAAGACATCTGACAAAGCTTTTGCATTTGTCCAGTGCTCTTCATCTAGTGTCCTTTGACTCAGAAACAATTGTATTTTAAAAATAAAACTCGTTTTATGTTTATGTTTACATTACAGTTACATAACAATTACATATTTTTGGTGCCTGATATTTATTTAATATTATTAATTGTAGTCAATTGTTGTTTCATGATTTTTGTAAGATATAGAGTGTGAATCAGATTTATTTCATGAAAATTTTTAGATGAAAAGTATACGGTCCTGCTTTGAAGTATGATCAAAGTAACAAGACATTTCTTTGAACTTGGCCTTTTAAAAAAGAATGATACAATAAATATTTAAGTTTAAAGTAAGAAAATGTATTTCATGATTGAAATTACATACTACATTTTCTGAAAATATACAAATAATGTGTCTGTTATGTTTATTAAATGATTTAGGCATCAGCAAATCTAAGTGCCAGCACTTTCCACCATTTTTGTAGAATGACTCTTATTAATCCGTCTTTTCTTTTAAAACCCTGCGCTCTTTAAGTCGTTTACCACGGCTTCCCGAACTGTGCCGTTTAGCTTCCGATTGATTTCTTCCTCTGATCGGATGGACAGCAGCTCCTTCGTTTCAGAATATTTCCAATTCCAGGCCTTTTATATATATTTGCATATATAATCACAATATATTAATTTTGGCTTACGGTTTAAACTACTGACCACAAACAGTGATGTGTCGTTCACGCAAGAGTCGACTCTTTGATCTGGTTACTAATAACCGACCAGCATAGGTGCGACTTTTAAATGTTCCGTTTCTTCCGTTACTCATTAACACACTTTTTTTTGTAGATGTAACAAAAAACGGTTTTTCTATTACACTGTAACTTCATAAAGTAATGTGTGTATGACTCTGAGATGTGTACGAGGCAATATGCTTGAAGCATTGTTGAACTCACTCGGTTTTCAGCATCAATTGAAATGAATCATTTTAATGAATCACGTGCAGCAGATATAATATAATTGATAATATATTTAAAAATATGTAGATATATTTTCTTTTCAATATAATATTTTAAATGAATAAGAATTACTGATTAATCTATCACAGAATTTTCGAATTTTAATAGTAAAATGCCAAAGATCCGTTTAGTGAGCCGAAGGAATCGATTCCTCTTTGTCTGCTGAGTCAAATGGCCTGACTCAAGCTAAGGTTTAAGCTCGTCGCAGGAAAAATGCGTCACGAAACATCACTGTCATACCCGGCAACGTCACAGATTAACATTTATTCCTCCTGCTCCCTTTCCCTCTCTGTCCCTTTCTTTGTCCTTCTGTCTGTCCTCCTGTCTGTCCTCCTGTTTCTTTCTCACTGTCTCCCCCTTCAATACACCCTATATCATTCTTTCTGCCTCTTCCTCTTTCTTTTCATTTTCCCATTCTTTTCCTTATTATTTTCTCTCTATTTTGTCCATCTGTCTCTTTCATTTCATTTTCCTTTCAGTTCATTTTCCTCCATTACTGCATTTTTCTTTCTCCATCTTTCTCCATAGTTCATACCTAGTTCCCATCCTAAAAAAAATACATTTTGTCCTAATAGTTTGATTAAAGTTAGAGAAAGCATCCAATATCATAATTTACACCCACCCTGATCAACATAGGAGGATATATTGTGTGCTGTTTTATTTTGTTTAATTTGAAACACATATTGCTTCTTAAAAATATTTCCACTTACAGTGATCTCTGATAGAATGTTTACCAGTTGTGTGTCAGGGTAAACACAGAGCTATTAAAGTTTAAAGTCCTGTACATACATGTTTATCTCTTACACGTGGTACTTTCCCTAGTCTATAAAGGTTGTAAATTTTGTACATGAGACTGATTAATGGAAACTGTCTTTTTAAACACATCTATTTTCCTTGTAATGTTTGGAAAAATCACTTTCATAAAATATGAAATATATTTGTTAAATTGATTAAATTAGTATGTTAATGTTAAATTGTAGTAGGAAATGTGTAACCACAAATTGTGGAATACTTAATTATATATAAATGTGTCTACTTTATTTTAGTAGCAATACAAAAAATCAGCTTTTGACTTATCTTGTGGAGTGCCACGGTTTACCCCTTCACAGTTGTAAAACACATGAAAAAGAATCCCCTTTGCAAATTAATGGGACTTATTTGCATTCTCAGGTTCTCAGACAGAATCCTAGGGTGCTCACACATGCAAGTGAGTAGTACCACAATCAGAAATCACACCCAAATGCTCTGTGGAATGTGTGTGTAAATTAGCAAGTGTGAGCATTTCATTTCTTGCTGTTTGGGCAGAGGAGGGTGGGGTTGACCAACTGGAATTGCGCTTACATGCAAAGTTTTGGGATTTCATTCTCTTTGTAACAGCTTCAGATCCCAGGTGTTAGCAAGACTGCATCTTATATTTATCTCTACTTATCTTATCTGTCAGAGGGGCAAGTTGCATATCTACTGTATCTTGACAGAGACAAAGTTTAATTATATATTTTTGTCCCATATTTGTCACTTGCCACAGGTTTTTTTTTTCATTTCAAGACTAGTTTACATTTGAATATGTTTCTTTGCTTCGAAACAAGTTCATTTTTAATAATAAACTTTCTTGAGTTTAACCGACTTGCTTTGTGTATATGTCTATATGCTAGAGGAAAATAGAAGGTTGAGGCCCTTCCTTTCCAAATACATGACTCAACATTGAAACCCTGCCAGTACTTGACCTAGATCAAGAGTACCATGTGTCATTTTACATGCCAGTCAAATAGTCAAAGTTTACAGTGGACTATGCTCTTGCTATATAAAGTGAAACAGTTTCTCCCACAATTTTGATAACAGACCATTATCTTTGGGTAAATATGTTGGTTTGAGAGTAAGGTCTGTTTTCAGTGCTGGTAAAAAAAATAAAAAAAAGAAGCTAATTGGGGACAGAGTTTAGATAAGCTTTGATGTCTCACATGAACAGGGAAGGTGAGACTCATAAGCAAGGTGAAGAGACTGTAGCCATTAACAAACAACTTTCCCTTCAGAATAGGAAAAAAGTTAAGGCAGAAGAAGGCACAGTAACTGTTGTTTCAAGTACAGTATATTAATCGTTTATGCGTCTACTTTGGCACTCTACTTATGTGATAAATTCTTATCAGTGTTAGTCATATGACTGCCCTTTCAGACCACACCATGTAACTCTTTCGTTCATACTTTTCCGCTGTCCTACATATTTAACTGACATCTGTGTCTTAAAATGGCCTTGCCCTTCATTATCATATAGATTAGTTAGCAATTAAATGAACTCCCAAATTAAATGTTACTTTATTTAATGCCTATAAAGTGAAGCTCTGTAGGAACTCATTCTAAATTAAACACAAAAGCAAGAAAAGCATATGCTGACTAATCACGGTTAATATAATTGTTGTTGAAGGGATGGAAATAAAAACATTCAAAATATTTCGCCATTTAAAGCGTTTTGTTTATGGAAAGAGAGTCTCTGGGTTATGGAAAGCCTCTGTGTTATACTGTATATTGTGGAGGTTACTGCTTATCATTTCTTTCTCTTTCTCTCTCTCCCACACAAACACACACCTTTTCCTATTTACAGTTTTCCACACGTTAAGGAATAACACAGTAATAAGAAACTCTTGTTTATGTTTTGTGGTAAATTAAAAAATACTATGCAGAGTGAATTACTTTTCTCATGAGTAAACTTTTATAAAATGAATGTATGAATAAATCTGGTTTATCAGGTCTGGTGGCAAGTCTCTCCTTTAACGACATTCAATTAATGCATGCTTTCATATGTTGCCAGTCATGTTGTACTCCTTGCTTTCTTAACATTTTGGGAATACTTAAAAAGTTGCTACATTCAGTTAAACTTTTATAGTATTAACAAAACAACGAAACAAAAAGAAAAAACTGAATTTGCACAAGTTTGCATTTTTAAAACATGTTCACAGTTAATACTTTGCATAAATGTTTTAACTAGTCATCTGTCTTTAAAATAAAGTCATAGTTTTGATTCCATTTCTTTCTATTTTTTTAGATGAGCTTATATACATTGTAATAATAATTTTAAATTATTTACAATTAAAGCACAATCATGGTGTTTTGTTGTACATATCTTTGGGGGAAAAATTCAATAAGGAACATATAATATCTAGCTTAAATATGATAAATTCTCCATAGTTTATGGTATTAGATTTCCCACAGACCTTAGCAACAAATATTCCAATACCCAAGCGGATTTTGCTTAAATATTAACAAATGTTGCATTAATAACCTGTCACTTGATAGCAATAATAATAAAAATTACATTCTGTGTAGCATGAAGGTAGCTTTTAAACTGCCACTGCATGTGCCTGGAGTGTATGAGACTGTGCATGCTCAATCTATGTCTGACTGAAAGAGACAGCTGTTGGATAGGTCTGTAAACTAGGGAAGCAAAAGAGAGTTGAGAGGAGGCTCAGAGGGATGCCAGCTGCTTGAAATAGGTCCATTTAAAAGTGATGGAGACTACAAGGCACTCGGCATAGCGTGGAACCAGTAGGATAATATACTGTAGGTTGGTAACTTTAGAATATGTTTATAAAACAGGAATTGCAAACAGATTTCAGTATAGTTTTATCAGTAAAATAAATAGGATTTTTAAGCAAGACCTAATCAGTTTGGGCTTTGATTAAATAAAGTATGTTAATTGAGGAGAACCCCCACAGTGTCCTTGTCTGCAGATCACGTTTAAATGTGAATAGGTGTAACTTTGGGAGGAGACCCAGAGTAGACAATGGTGATTAATCTTCTATTATCAGCCAGGTGCTTCGAATGTAAATACCTGATTGTGAATACAATGTGCATTCAAAAAGTCTGCAAGCAGTTTCAATATCTGTAAACCTTTGTTATTTGCAAAGCTATGGTATGCAGGTATAGGTATCGCAATGGGGATGAACATACAGTACACTTTAGGTTGATCAAGCCTTTATATGAGCCCATCCCTTAAAGCATGAGTCATGTGCCCTGCTTTGACATATAGAGTACATACTAAACATGGCAGCATGCCCTATACAGGCTTCAGAATCCATACTTAGGCATAGAGTCTAAGAGGAAGGCTTATTTACAAACTAATACAGAGATAATGCATTAACCATTTAAAGTGAAACCCAACACAAAGGCTCACTCTACATGTCACATTAAAATTCTTCATGCGTACATTATATAAAAATTCTGATAATCATATCCAGTCGTTATATATTAAAAATGAGGGATGCAAACATAGTTGCATCCACATTTTTGTCTTCGAAAATTTTAGGTGATACTTCAGTGGGTCAAGCCCGGAATCTGTGAAGCACATTGATGATGTCACAGAGACGAGGCGGGGAGATTTTGCTGTGAAAATACGTGCGATTTGCGGGTCAGTGCGGGAGGAGGGGAGGAAACCCGACCGCCTACTTGCATATAAATTCCGAGTCCCAAGCATTTTTCGGTCTCTTTCTGTTAACCTGGCATAGGGGAGCAGCTGCTGCGGAGTAATCGCCAAACCTTGGTAAGTGCTTCCTATTGGCAATTAAAAATGGCCTGTTTTTCTTTTCCTACCTAGAAATGATGCCGTTTAAAGCTTCATTTGTGCGTGTTACAGTTATGATGGAAATGACTTTCCTTTTTTTTTTTTTAGATGGATGTAGTATTGGAATGTTGGATAAGTTTATTGTAAACGGTTTTTTAATGGGCTGTTTGGTGATTTGATTAGTATTTTTCTTGTCGATGTGCCTCTTGAAACTCGTTTTTAGTTGTTAATTGGTCAGCGTTATTTTTTAAATAATTGCCGGTTCACCTCGTACAGAACAAAGGCTCCGAGTCAGTTAGGAGTCGCAGGCCTGTGTGGGAGAATGTTTGTTTGAAATATGGCGGTTGATGTTAAAATAAATTATAATGTATATACATTATATGTAACGCATCCTTTTTATTTAGCTGCCTTGTTCGATTTTTTTTTCCCTGTAAATCTTACGTGGCCCTAAACACGTGTCCCTGGCGTGTAGCCGGCCTACAGGTTAAGTTAGGCCCTGACTCTCTTGTCTTCTCATCAAGGCGTTGTTGGTGAATCTTGACGAAATACAACCCATGCTAATTAAATATTTCTTTATAAATGGAAATATAATTTTTTTTCTTCCCCCTCCGACAGAAACTTAAGAAATCATGGGAAAGGAAAAGACCCACATTAACATCGTGGTTATCGGCCACGTCGACTCTGGAAAGTCAACCACCACCGGCCATCTGATCTACAAATGCGGAGGCATCGACAAGAGAACCATCGAGAAGTTCGAGAAGGAAGCCGCTGAGGTGAGTTGGCTACAGTTTAGATGAGAATTAAGTTCTGACTCACATGAGCCAAGATGGCGCCCAAACCACGCGTTATGGTGCGTGTGAGCCGGCAGGGTGTGGGGTTGGGAGGGGCTTGCGCATGCGCGGTGACGTAGTTGGCTGTAATGGCGCCCACGGCTGCGCGTGCGACCCCCCCTCCCTCCCACACACTACACACAGTCCCAAATGGTTGTCTTGTTAAGAATTTTAATGTAACCCTTAATGTTAGTGCTTTGTCATAATGCTTTTTCTAATAAAATTTGGTCTTTAATTTCAGATGGGTAAGGGCTCCTTCAAGTACGCCTGGGTGTTGGACAAACTGAAGGCTGAGCGTGAGCGTGGTATCACCATCGACATTGCCCTCTGGAAGTTCGAGACCAGCAAGTACTACATTACCATCATTGATGCCCCTGGACACAGAGACTTCATCAAGAACATGATCACTGGTACCTCACAGGTATGTGCCTTGATTTATTGTTTTATTAACCTGGGGAAATGTTGCAACCACCAAAGCTTATTTTTTATTTTCATTGTTTCCTTCTCTAGGCTGACTGTGCAGTGCTGATTGTTGCTGGTGGTGTTGGTGAGTTTGAGGCTGGTATCTCCAAGAACGGACAGACCCGTGAGCACGCCCTCCTGGCCTTCACCCTGGGAGTGAAGCAGCTTATCGTTGGAGTCAACAAGATGGACTCCACCGAGCCCCCATACAGCCAGGCTCGCTTTGAGGAGATCACCAAGGAAGTCAGTGCTTACATCAAGAAGATTGGCTACAACCCTGCTGCCGTTGCTTTCGTCCCAATTTCTGGATGGCACGGTGACAACATGCTGGAGCCCAGCACAAATGTGAGTTCAACAGTATATTGTATTGAAAAGCTGTTGTTCTACAGGTGGCTGATGGCTAAACTGGCTTTTGTTCTGTTGTGTAGATGGGATGGTTCAAGGGATGGAAGATTGAGCGCAAGGAGGGAAATGCCAGTGGCACCACCCTCCTGGATGCCCTGGATGCCATCCTGCCCCCAAGCCGCCCAACTGACAAGCCTCTCCGTCTGCCCCTGCAGGATGTCTACAAAATTGGAGGTTTGTGGGTTTTTCTAAAAAATATATATTAAAAGATGTACAAGAATGTCTACGGCTCTTCAAATGGCTCACTTGGCTGTTCATGTCTTCAGGTATTGGAACTGTACCCGTGGGCCGTGTGGAGACTGGTGTTCTCAAGCCTGGCATGGTTGTGACCTTCGCTCCAGTCAACGTGACCACTGAGGTCAAGTCTGTTGAAATGCACCACGAGTCCCTCCCTGAGGCAACCCCTGGTGACAACGTTGGCTTCAACGTGAAGAACGTGTCTGTGAAGGACATTCGCCGTGGTAACGTAGCTGGAGACAGCAAGAACGACCCACCCATGGAGGCTGGCAGCTTCAATGCTCAGGTTGGCCTGCTGCCATTTTCTCCATCTTCAAATGTTACTTTAGTCTGAATCTTGTGCTAGCAAAGACTAACCTTCCTTTCTTTGCCCTGTAGGTCATCATCCTGAACCACCCTGGTCAGATCTCTCAGGGCTATGCTCCAGTGCTGGACTGTCACACTGCTCACATTGCCTGCAAATTTGCTGAGCTTAAGGAGAAGATTGACCGTCGTTCTGGTAAGAAGCTTGAGGACAACCCCAAGAACCTGAAGTCTGGAGATGCTGCCATTGTTGAAATGATTCCTGGCAAGCCCATGTGTGTTGAGAGCTTCTCCACCTATCCTCCTCTTGGTAAGTATTATAACATATATGTTGCATAGTGGGAGACTTCTGGTTCATGCCTTGTGTGCTTTTCGACTTGACTGACGCCTTGTTCCTCTCTTGTTCTTCAGGTCGTTTTGCTGTGCGTGACATGAGGCAGACCGTAGCCGTCGGCGTCATCAAGAGTGTCGAGAAGAAGGCTCCTGGTTCTGGCAAGGTCACAAAGTCTGCACAGAAGGCTGCCAAGGCCAAGTGAATTCTCATTCCAGTTGTTTTAAAGGTGGTGGGGCGTCCTTCCCCATTTCCTGGAATTTCTCTAAACCTGGGCACTCTACTCAAGGACTGGCTAATGCTGATTAAAACTCATCGGAAAAATTTTCGCAGGAAAGGATAATTGTTGTGGCTTCACTGTTTGACAGATAGCATCTTTTGAGTTGTTAATTTGAGTTGAATGGTTTAGATCTGCACCTGTTGCCACAGTTAAAATTGGAAAGAAAGCTGCTGAGAAATTAATAAAGGTATTAAAAAATTGCACAATGTGTATGCTTTATTTTTTATTTGTATGGAAACTGCTGGTAATGCAGCTCAGCTGTACATGTCCTTGCTTCTTGTCTGCTGTGCTTCTGATGGTGTTAAATTTATGTCCAATCATGGCTGTGTATGCCTGCTGTGCCAACCAATGATGCCCCTGTTTTATTCGTATCGTAGATCAAGTGTCCAGGCACTGGTACCCTCCCTAACTTGTTGAAGCAGTATAAATTAGGACTGTGAGTGTGACTCTGTCCTTTTTATCCAGCTTTACTTTGGGGTGTTTAGGCAGTGCTGGGATTTGGTAAGTTACTTGGCTTACAGTTCAACTTTTTGAGGAGGAGCTGATGTATATAGAGGCAAGGTATCTGTGTAAAGCTGGAGCATGTGGTTTTTGTCTAGCTTCACATGCCTAAACAGAGGTCGGGGTGTAATGATATTCAGAGGAGTGATCATTGGGTTTCAAAGTTATTACTTTTTTTTTTTTTTGAATATTGGTTACAATGTATTTATTTGGCTAGTATAGTATCGTAAATATTTGGTTAGGAAATGTAAGCTGGAGACTTGGATTAGGGGGTCTGATAGGCAGGGGAGTGAAACGCTTGTTTCCCCCCTGTGTATTAGAGTATTTTTGCGCGATATTGTCATTGAGAACGTGCGAGCTGTCGGGTTTATGCTAGTGCTTTAAACAACATGGCCGGCGCGCGCACACGAGCTCCAACGGCTCAACATGGAGGATACAAGAGAGGGTGGGGGAGCCGGGCTGAGTCACACTTCTCTTTGATCACACTTGTACACGGGAGGGGTAAAGAGCCGAAGAACCTGTTCATCAGTCTTTCCCTAATTCCGGATTTAAGTCATAAACTCGCAGGACTGGAAATGTGCTTGTACAGGTGGCAGGAAATCCGGACACCAATACAGTTCGTTTACCACACGTTCAATGGCTTTACGTTCTCAATGACGTTTTCAGAAAAAAAAAAAAATTAAAACCGATGACTCTGCTTCAAATCTCAAAGACCAAAACGTCTTTGAGCTGCTTAGGCTGATTTCTAAGCTCATAGTTTATACGCCATTATCTAAGACCACCACAGAACGTTAACATTGACTTTCAATGTCAGTTATTTTGACCGTTCTAAAGAAATCGTGTCGTTCGTTAACACCACTGCTCATGTGAATAACGAAACCCGTGTTTCTCCACAGTAAATCGCCAATATGGGTAAAGAAAAAATCCACATCAACATCGTGGTTATTGGTCACGTCGACTCCGGCAAATCCACCACCACTGGCCACCTGATCTACAAATGCGGAGGAATCGACAAGAGAACCATTGAGAAATTCGAGAAGGAAGCAGCTGAGGTGTGGTTGCACACGGACATTCTGTGGTGCTATGAATAAACCGTGAATACATGGGAAAAGCATGCTGCTTGTCTTTTTATGGGTGCGCCGCGCTAACGCCTGAGCGTGCAGTAAGAGCGCCCCCTGCTGACCAGTTAGTTACTATGCAATCTTGAACAGTCATGTTCATTCCTGGTTAAAACATTTTATTAGTTACACAGTAAAAGGGTTTAATTATTATTAGCTACACAGTGATTTTTTTTATTATTATTGTTACTTAGTGAGCAGTTTAATTATTATTAGTTACACTGTGATTTCACTGTTATTAGTTACACTGTATTTAATTTCATTATGATCAGTTACACAGCGGCAACATGTCGGCTTAGTGGTTAGCACTTTCGCCCTTGCACCTTAAGGGTCTGGTTTCGATTCCCACCTCGAGGTCTGTGTGTATGAAGTTTGCATGCTCTCCCTGTGCTTGTTGGGTTTCCTCAAACAGTCCAAAGATGTGCAGGTTAGACTAATTGGTGTTCCTAAATTGCCCATAGTGTATGTGTGGCACTGTGATGGATTGGCACCACATCCTGGGTGTACCCAGCCTCATGCCCTAAGTTTCCTGGGATAGGCTCCAGGCCCCGGTGACCCTGTATAAAGGATAAAGTGGTATGGACGATGCGCGAGGCAACGATAGCTACACAGTGTATAATTTCACTATTATTAGTTACACTGCGTATCATTTGGTTATTATTAGTTACAGTGTGTGATTTCAGTATTATTAGTTACACTGTGTATAATTTATTATTGGACACAGTGTATAATTTAATTATTATAGGTTACACAGTGTATAATTTAAAAACAAATTAGAACATTTTGAAATTGCATTGTATGACTGGAAACATATGTTCTTTGCAACTAGATGGGTAAGGGCTCCTTCAAGTATGCCTGGGTGTTGGACAAACTGAAGGCCGAGCGTGAGCGTGGCATCACCATCGATATCTCTCTTTGGAAATTTGAGACCAGCAAGTACTACATTACCATCATTGATGCCCCTGGACACAGAGACTTCATCAAGAACATGATCACTGGTACCTCACAGGTATGTGCCTTTTTAAAACATAAAAAAAATTCCTACATGAAAAATCATTTTATGCCAGTGTATCCCAAATTCATTCATTCATTCATTCATTTGTTCGTTCGTGACAGGCTGACTGTGCTGTGTTGATCGTTGCTGCTGGTGTGGGTGAGTTCGAGGCTGGTATCTCCAAGAATGGACAGACTCGTGAGCACGCCCTCCTGGCCTTCACCCTGGGAGTGAAGCAGCTTATCGTTGGAGTCAACAAGATGGACTCCACCGAGCCCCCATACAGCCAGGCTCGTTTTGAGGAGATCACTAAGGAAGTCAGTGCTTACATCAAGAAGATTGGCTACAATCCTGCTACCGTTGCTTTCGTCCCAATTTCTGGATGGCACGGAGACAACATGCTGGAGCCCAGCACAAATGTGAGTTAACTATTAATCTGTTTTATATACAGATTTAGAGTTATATTTATATCTGCTTGTTATACAGGTGGTTAATGGCTAATGCTGGCTTTTTTTCTCTGATGTAGATGGGATGGTTCAAGGGATGGAAGGTTGAGCGTAAAGAAGGTGGTGCCAGTGGAACAACTCTTTTGGAAGCCTTGGACACCATCCTGCCTCCTTCTCGCCCCACTGACAAGCCTCTCCGTCTGCCCCTGCAGGACGTCTACAAGATCGGAGGTGAAAAACAATCTGCGTTTTATATGTTAGAAAACAAATGAGCAAATTAATTAACCTATTTAATTTTTTGTGTATATATCTATAATAAAAATTAAAAAAAATTCTCTCAGGTATTGGAACTGTACCTGTGGGCCGTGTTGAGACTGGTACGCTAAAGCCTGGCATGGTTGTGACCTTTGCCCCAGTCAACGTGACCACTGAGGTGAAGTCTGTTGAGATGCACCACGAGTCTTTGGCTGAGGCTTTGCCTGGTGACAACGTTGGCTTCAACGTGAAGAACGTGTCTGTGAAGGACATCCGCCGTGGTAACGTGGCTGGAGACAGCAAGAACGACCCACCCATGCAGGCTGACAACTTTACAGCTCAGGTTGGACATGATCAATAATTTTAGTCAACGAGTCTAGCAGACTAGATTCTATATGAAGACTTAAAATGTACTTCTATGAGGAATATAAACAGTATAGGTAGTGGCCTTAAGAATGACATTTATTTATGAATCAGTTATGTAGTTCTTACTTAAAGTATTTTTTTTTTATTTAGAACTAAGTAGAAACAGCCAATTACTGTTGGGACTGTTTTGGATTTTTATGAAAAAACTCCTGGGTAAAGCCTTCTCATGCAGCCGGTTAGTGTTCTGGCACCCAGGTGGTGGAATTAACTTCCTCGAAATGTTTCGACAGCTTAGTCACTGTCAGTCTTTAAAGGGTGTCTAAAGGGTGTGTGTGTATGAAGTTTGCATGGTTTTCTCATGCTTGGTTGCTTTCCTCACACAGTCCAGAGACATGTAGATTAACTGGCATTCCCAAATTGCCTGTAGTGTGTGTGTGTGAGTGTGTCAATGTTGACCCGAGGTCCTACCATGGTGGTAAAATAGGAATAAATACAGTCCAATGGTAATCACCATTGGTCTACACGGTCCCTAGTCGGACTACAGAGGTTCTTGGATGGATTATATTTAATAAATAATTTATTTTAACCATTGGAATAAAATCTTTTGTCGGTTGTAAAAAAACAAGGCCCTCAACCGTTTTCTTTTTTTTTTCCTTTCAGGTCATCATCCTGAACCATCCTGGTCAGATCTCTCAGGGCTACGCTCCAGTGCTGGACTGTCACACCGCTCACATTGCCTGCAAGTTTGCCGAGCTTAAGGAAAAGATTGACCGTCGTTCTGGTAAGAAGCTTGAGGACAACCCCAAGAACCTGAAGTCTGGAGATGCCGCCATCATCGTTATGATCCCTGGAAAACCTATGTGTGTTGAGAGCTTCTCCCAGTATCCACCACTGGGTAAGTAGAGTAATCGAGGATGCTTCTTTGTACATAAACCTCTGCCATCTTGTCTCATTCGTGCTACTTGTTTCAGGTCGTTTTGCTGTGCGTGATATGAGGCAGACCGTTGCCGTTGGCGTAATCAAAGCTGTTGACAAGAAAGCCGCTACTGGCGGCAAGGTAACCAAGTCTGCTCAGAAGGCCGCCAAAACCAAATGAACCCCTCCATCAGACACCCAAGACATGTGTAGAGTCTCCCATCCTGCAGTGTCTCAGAACCTGAACTTCCTTCTTAAGGACTGGTTAAAGCTCATAAAAGCCCATCGCAAAAGCTTCCGCAGGAAAGAAGGGATCTTTTTTTATTATTATTATTAAATCATCTTAGGAGAAAACTATTTAAAAAATAAAATTATTATTAATAAGAAATTGATTGTAATGTTTTTACTTGATTCATATCATCACTCAGCGAGTCTGTTTCATTGTTTAGTTAACTATGATTGGAAGCACTGAAAATATTTTAGACTTTTTTAGTCTTTAATCTTTAAACAGATTAATATATTTTTTTAACATATAATCCATTATAATACACTGTTGGTGATATTAGTATTGACAACAGACAGTTGCTATTTGTGTCCAATTAGGCACTAGACCATTTAAAAAATGCAATTATGTAAAATGTAATGAATAAGTTAACTAAGAATGTAAGTAATTACAGGAAAGGAAAATATACTCTTTCAGTTCCAGGAAGTTCTCTTTCATTTTTTTCAGGAAAAAATGCTTTGTCGAATACACTCCTTATGTAGTTTAACTGGAGTTTCGTTTTAAGTAAATATTTTTTCAGACTGTGATTGCCAGTAAAATGCTGTTTATGAAGTGGACTTCCCGCACATAGAGAGATAACAAACAGATGTTCCTGTTAAATGATATCAAATAGGAATACAGGTCCTGATTGTTCTGGTCTTCCTGCCCTGTGGCTATTGAATGCAATACAGGAGAACATCCTAAATTGTCTTCTGATGGTGGCCCATTAAAATAATCCAGTCTGTAGAGCATTTATGCGTTCAGACACTGATGTTGGATGAGACGGCTTGGCTCACAATCTCCAGTTCATTTCAAAGGAGCCAGTCATCATCAGTTCCACACATCAAACTACGTCTTTATAATCCTTGTTTGGTGCACTGGGGCACAGTCATGTTGGAATAGACAAAGGCCCTCATCAAACTGGTGCCACAAAGCTGGAAGCATAGCATTGTCCAAGAGGTATGCTGAAGTTTTAAGATTTTCCTTCACTGGGGATAAGGGACCTGATTCATTGAAACACCTGAATTCAATAATTAGCAGGTTTGGCCAAATATTGTTTTCCTTTTTTTTTTTTTTTTACAGCTAAACCTTGGATTGTGACCATAAATCATTCCAGAAGCATGCTTGTACTGTATATCAAAGCAAATTTCCCCATAAGAAATAATGGAAACTCCAATAATGTTCCAGAACCCAAAAATATTATATAAAAAAAATTAATACAAAATATAAAGTAAGAATGAAACAAATTCACCTGCACTTTACCTTTGATAAGAATCGTGGCTGATGTAAGATCAGAGAGGAGAGGAAGAGTGGGGGCTACTGTGTGGGACGACTTTCACACGTATACACTCCCGTAATCACTGCTCTGTCTGTAAACATTTTTAACAAAAGAACCTCACCAATGACTCCTTTTGAGGATTTCGCCGGACATGTGACATTGCATTGTCGTCAGATAGATTCATCTCCCGCAGTGCCACAGCCTTTTTTTTTTGGGGGGGGGGGGGATTTTTCCCCGATTTCCCCTAATTTAGTTGTGTCCAATTCCTCCCCGTCACTTGGGGCTCCCACATTAAGGCTACTACTACCACTCAGCCGGGAGGGCTGAAGACTATCACGTGTTTCCTCCGGACCACGTGACGTGACCGCATCTTTTCGAACTGCTCATTCGCGCACTGTTGGGGGCGGCGTAACACACTCAGAGGACAGCGCTATCTGCTCCCTCCGTTGCGCGAGCTCACAGACGCCCCTGATTGGCTGTAGAGCCGTGATTAATGTTTTAACCTTTTTCTTTACAAAAAGTTGTCATTACACTTGGATAAAAATTTTTAAAAATGCTTTACACATGCGTACCCACACGTAATCACAATGTCATAGTAAACAGTACACGCGCGCACATGAATGTTGACTATACGACTATATGTACATGCACTGAGACCGAACATGGGTGACGATTACCCACAATCCCACAGCGCGTGAGAACGAAGAACCATTGGCTCAGTTGTGATCACGTGGCGCTCGACGGACAAAATGCAGGCTTACTACTTGTATGTCAAGACCTCACTCGTGTATTAAGTTAAAATTTATTTTAGAATGTTGCTCATTTGCAAAACTTTCGCAGGTCAAGTTACTCGCAATCCAATGATTTACTGTAGTGTATATTCAGCCTGTAAAACTATAGATTTTCAGCTTTCTTTTTCAGTGATTTAATAACACCATGACTGAAAGTAAGACATTGTGGGAGCATTTAACTAGAAAAGAAACTGAAACTGTAGTGACGGATTACGCAGTGCTCCTCCCATTCTTGGTTCCAGTATCCCTGTCGGGATTGATTTCCGGCACAATACAGAATTAAAGGTGCTGTTCTTGCAGCAACACGCTACAAAGGACAATCTTGCAGCAACACGCTACAAACTATAGACAGAAAATATCTTTTACACGGGCTGTGTTTGTGGAGAACAGCTGAAGCTGTAGACCAAGTTTTTGGAGTCATCTGGGAGCTCATGTAAGTGTATTCATGTTACTTACTTTAGTTGACACTTTGTGAACTTACTACAAACTTCTGTCTGGGTAAAGACAAGAGGTTAAGAATTGGGAAAAATTCAGAATGAATGAATTCAGGGTACAAGTTCAATTAATGAGTTCAAGTGTTAAATACACTCTATAGAGAGCTCTATTATTCCCGTAGATGATGTGGTAGACTCTCTATCTGACTAATTCACATGAAGAGATCTTTAATCTCATCATATAATAAATTGTTCTTAATTCAACAAAGCCATGTTTGACTCTATTAAAACCACAGTGTGAGCATGAAGGTTTTTAAATAAGTTCTATTTTTCTATTCTCTACAACGTATACATTACTATTATAATGTGTTCTATAAAATCTAAACAAAAAGCAATGGCACGTGGCCAAAAGTTTTCGGACACCCCACCAGATTAGCCACAATGTGACCCAGGAACTAGCGGCAGCCTTGAGACAACACGCAGGTGACTTATTCTTCCTCTTGAAAATAAGTAGATTTTGCATGAATTTTACTCTCACTCACACACGCATACACACACACAATCTGCTTTGTGCGTTGTGTTCATCTCCGTATCTTTCTGAAAAAACTAAAAGAAGATAAACAATAAACAGGTCACGTGTCAAACATTACATGTTAACTCCCGGCTCAACCTGTTCTTTGCTATCTTAAAAAGACACGTGACAAAACCTTCGCTGCATCACAACACTATTTCTAGGGTGTGTAAAATTCATTTTATAGCCACAGACACTAAGTAAACAAGTCAGTAGCTTGGGTGGAAGCTCGCTGGCTATAAACATGGCACTAAATGTGTAAAGAATTCCACCTTTGCCACAAGTCTTGACATTACTGGAGTTTCTGCCCTCTTAGATCTGTGCTGGTCAACTGGTCAAAGTGCTGTTATTGTGAAAATGAAGCATTTAGGAGCAACAGCAGCTCAGCTTTCTGACAGAGTGCTTTAAACATGTAATGCTTAAAATTGTGGGTTGAGCGGATGTAAGCAAGTGTACGATTAGTAAGTGTAATACTAAACATTCACTGAAGTGGTGTAAAGCACAGCATTGCCGAGCTCTGTCACTAGGAAAAACATATTCTGTGGAGTGATGAATCACGGTTCACTATTTCAAGTCAATTTTATTTATATAGCGCTTTTAACAACTGACATTGTCGCAAAGCAGCTTTACACAATAAAAAGAAGTAAGTCTGTATGCAATGTGTATGAATCAAAATGATAAGATTGTCCCTGATGAGCAAGCCGAGGGCGACGGTGGCAAGGAAAAACTCCCTGGGATGGTAATAGGAAGAATCCTTGAGAGGAATCAGACTCAACAGGGAACCCATCCTCATCTGGGTGATAACGGAGAGCAGGGATTGATCAACTTAATAATGTGTACTGGAAGTTCAGTGTAACAGGAGATGTGTTAAAATTTAAATTAAAAGGAGTCCAGTTTGTTCCTGGAGGCTCAGGTAGACTGTAGGAGATTCCAGTCCTGAGCTATCGAACAGCTGAAGTCACAGGTCCCCAGAGCATCAATCGATGATAGGACAGTCTTAATGGAAACCATCCCCAGCCACCATACAAATCCAGGCAGACCACACGGGGCATCCATTGTCTACTTTATTTGTGTACTTTATTAAGACATGACCTACAGTAGAGTCAATTAAGCCTGAGTGTACAGTACTTACTTTTCATTATTCTCACTGAATATACTATGTTCATGAACATATGACCATCTACAGCTAAAATTTACTCCACCAGCTCAATATACTAAGGCTTTAGGTCTGTTGATTTCTCTCAGAATGTAAATAAAACTGTGAATGTTAATTCATCAAGGCTGCTTGATGCAAAATTAGTTTTATCGTTGAGTTTGGAGGACCTGACCTTTGTTTTTTTCAATGTATAAAATGTACAGTATCTGTATATATGTATATGCATAAATGTATATTATACATATACACAATGTATAAAATGTACAGTGTATGTATATAATATGCATAAATGTATATTACACCATAAATGTATAATGTATAATAAAATTACAGCACAAGATAAAAAAGTATAGAAGTATTGAAGGGGTTTAAATAGTTATCCAATTCATATCGATATGACAAGATGATAAAACTAAAGTCACAACAGAGATAACAAAATAATTATAATTGTAATAAAGTCTATATGAAATTTAAATGGAATACTTTGACGTATTCTTGAACACAATAATAATGATGATTTGTGAAGGGTGAGGACTCACTGTAACCTAAGGGCTTTATTTTCTAACACTATCATCTGATTTTCTAGCTTTAACTTTCCATTCAAAATGGTGCGAGGCAAACCTCTGAAGAAAGTGGGACGCGTCAATAAAGAAATCGTAGGATCACCAGTAGAACCTGAAAATATCAAGATTGTGCCTCCACCAAAAGCCATTCAAAAAACATGGCTCTGCCCTAAAGGTGAGAAAATTGTAAAAACTTGATTAATTCATGAGGAAAAACACTAACTATAGACATGAATCTCAAATCCTTTGTTCAGCTATAATCAAACTGTGGTGTGTTTATAGTTGGATATGTTGTGGTGGTTTTTATGTGATGATTCGGTGTTTATAACACAAACCTTTCTTCTTCATGTGTAAAAGAGAATGATTACCTAAGCACAGTTGCTGCTACAGCCTTCTAGAGGCAAGGTAAATTAGAATAGAGATATTTTTAGGGTTTTAATATTTATGCAATTCAATTAAAATTTATTGCCGCAAAGCACCTTTACACAATTTTATTTGCTTTATTCAATGTCATGTATTTTTTTTTCATACCCACCCATCATTTTTTAAATGAAATAGTCTTGTATAATTTCCTGCTTAGTCACTTTGCTAATTTATCAGCCATATATGTATTTGATTGTTAAAATCTGGCGTAGTGTAGTGGTTACCACTGTCGCCTAGCACTTCCAGGGTCCGGGTTTGATTGCCGCCTCTGTGTGCATGGAGTTTGTATGTTCTCCCTGTGCTTGGTAGACAGTCCCCCTTAGTCTAAAGACATGCAGATTAGACTAATTGGCATTCCCAAATTGCCCATAGTGTGTGAGTGTGTATGTGTGTCTGCCCTGTGATCGATTGGCACTCAGTCCTACCCTGCTAATGCATTAAGTCTTCTGGGATAGGCTCCAGAACCTCCGCGATCCTGAATACAGGATAAAGCGGTATAGACAATGAGTAAATGAGTGAGTGAGTGGCATTGTTAGAAAGAAAGAAACAAACAAAAATTCCTAAATGCATTCTCTCTCATTTTAAGGTGGCCCTGGAGTAGACGAAATCCCTAAAGAACTCGACCGCTGGATCAGGCAGCGAGGCCGAGACCTACGCTTGCGCCAGGTTGAGCGACAGCCTGCTGTGAAACTGGTCAATAATCTGAGAAGTGATTTAGTGAAGTTCTTGAAGGACAATGAAGAGCAACCTTTTTTCAGGGATGTTTCTGTTCTCAATAGTGGAAGCTACTATGAATTTGTGAAGGTAAAAAAAAAAAAAAAAACACTGCTGTTTTGTCTAAGTGTAAGCAAAAATAGAAGTTAAATCATTTAGCTTAATTGTACTTATTGAAAAAAGATTGTTGTTATCTAGGAAAGAGATGAAATGATCATTTTTGTGTGACCCTGGCTATTTAGTTTGAGGGGTTAATATGACTTTGGGTATTTTAAGGTGGAAATTTTAGGAGGACAGTTTTCCATTAGTATGTTAAACTATAAGGGATATTTGTAAACTTATTAGTTACAGTATATAAAATATAAGCCCTATAAGCTTACAGAAATGAACAGAGCAGTTGGATATAATAGTTGGTTGAAAAGCTTTAATTTGAATTACATTTTTTAAATTTTTTACCACGTTTAATTAGAATGCATAGATAATAGGAATAACTTATTCTCTCATACATTTTAAATATAGAAATTAATCATTCATTTTTCTTAAGAGCATATATTTTTCATGGTTTGTTTTAGATCAATAAACCAAATGAGTTTGACATCATGCTGAAACTTAAAACACCCCGAATTCAGTGGAAGATGCTAGAGAAATTTAATGGACTTTTCTATACAATTTTCCTCCAACGACCTTCACGTGGTGAGATACGGACATTCCTCTTAGAAGATGGACTCACTATCTCAGCCTCCAAAGTAATGAAAGAAATGCACCGTTTGGTTCAGAAATTCATCAAAACATATAAAGGTAAAAACTTGTCATTTCATTTCTTTCCTTACTACTTGCTTTCTTCTAAAAAAAAGTTTCCATGCTAGCATAAAGAACAACAGGAATTATTTAAGACACTCTCAATAATTGTTAACATTTAAGAATTGTTCAGTATTGTCACATACATGGCCAAAAGCATGCTTGTTGGTTTTCTGTGTTGGTCTGTGCAAGAACATTTTTGGATGTAGTATGAACACATAAAATCACAGAAAAAAAAAAAACATCAAGGAAAAAATATATTATATAATAATTATATGAATTGTTTATATTTAGGATCACATGGCAAACTGTACTTTAGAAATCCAGCAGATTTGTCAGGTGCTCTTTCTAGATAAAATTCTCTTGTTCTCCTAAATCCCAAACATGTTTTTTTGGATTCAGTTCTTGTGACTGGAATGGCCATTAAGCTCACTAAAATCATTGTCATGTTCATGAAATTAGACTGAGACAACTTTTCCTTTTTGACATTGCGCATTATCATGCTATAAAAAGCTATTAGAAGGCAATAAATTGTGACCATGCAGGGGTGCACATGGTCATTGTGTACAATACTTAAGCCTCAGCATAACTGAAGATTTATCAAGCCAGGCTACATTTTTCCAGTCTTCAATTGTACAGTTGTT
Source organism: Clarias macrocephalus (assembly GCA_011419295.1). Taxonomy (NCBI): domain Eukaryota; kingdom Metazoa; phylum Chordata; class Actinopteri; order Siluriformes; family Clariidae; genus Clarias; species Clarias macrocephalus. Next base: position 313,836 of record JAAGKR010000042.1, on the reverse strand, counting down.
TTGATTCTATGATCTTTCAGAGAAAATCCTAAAGAGAGATGTGAGTAAAAATCATTCAGCAGTCAAAAAACCCTGAACCACGGTTGGAATCACTGAGATTACATATTTCCCAATTCCCAAGTTATTTTAGGTTTAAGTTAAGTCTTTAATTGGCACATATACATTACGGTACATTAAAAATGGTTTTTTTTAAGTATTTATTTATTTTGCATGTCCCAGAGAAACTGGAGTCAGACTGCAGGGTCAGTCATAATACAGAGTTCCCTGGAGCAGATAGGGTTAAAGGCCTTGCTCAAGGGCCCACCAGTGGCAACTTGGTGGGTTTTAAGTTGTTCTTATTGCCTTGATGCCACATGATTGGTTTATTAGGAAATTGCATGAATGAGTCAGTGTAGAGGTGTTTCTAATAGAGTTGTAAGTGAATTTGTTAAGTGAAGTTTGTGAACATGTATCACTTATTTGTGATAAAAAGTTTTCCAGTAAAAATGATTTATTTGGTAATGCCATTTGTAATTTTAAATTTCTAATAACTACAATATTTTGTTTATCCTCCAGTGTCAAAGGGTCACTGGGTAGTGTGCAGGAAAAAGATAAATTCTCCAGCTGTTACCCTGGAATTCCTGGGGGACAATGAGGATGAAGAAATACTGTCAGTGGATATTGTTCCTGCCCTTGAGGTGTCTCAAGGCTGGCCAGAAGCTGCACGAGCCGGCCCGGATGTGGATAACTGGCTTGGGAAGAATGTTCGGCGCACAATTATTGGAAAGCCTTTTTACTTTGTCCCAAAAAGACCCAAAACGAGAAACCTCAGTGACGTTGAAAAAGGTCCTAATTATGTGATATACTCTAACTATACTGAAACTCAAAAGTTTACATTTTTGGTTAAACTTAAATTTTTTTTTTTTTTTATGTAACTAAATTAATCTTAAGTTAATTGTATCACAAAATATATATTGTTATATGTTTATTAATTTTAGCAATATCCAGTACCTAACTATAAGACAAATCTACTGTATGTATGTATTGTTAGGCGCTCATTCAGAATCACATTAAAACACAAGAGTGCAAGAATTTAAGTATTTTATGGAACCCTTGTTTCTGTGTGAACAAATGCGTGATTGGTGATAAAATGTGTCTTTTAATTGGCAGAGAGCTGGAGAATATCCTTTTCTCATATTGAAAAAGAAATGATCAGATACCATGGCAACAAAAGGACATGCTGTGAGGGTAAACAAAATGAATGCTGCCGGTAAGAATAATCTTGTAATTTAACTTACCGCCTTCTACTTTTTTTTTTCTTTTCTGTTTTTGCTTGTAATTTTTTTGAATTTCGTATAACATTTATTTTTATTATTATTATTATTTTTTTTTTACCATTTATCATTTATTAGAAAACTGTGCTTGCGGCTTCTTAAGTGCCTGTTTGAGGGACTGAAGCAGACCTACCCCAACGAACTTGATGCTCTATGCTCCTACCATGGGAAAACTGCCTTCTTTTACAACCTCAGTGAGAGATTTGAAGACTCACTTTGGACTCCTGGCCAGCTCTCTGTCTGCTTTATGAAACTTTTGCGGCAATTTGAGCGTGCTGTAAATGATGGCTACCTTCCTCACTTCTTTGTTACAGACCACAATCTGTTTTCTTCATCCAGTTTCCCCAAACGTTCTCTTCTGTTTCTGGGCAATGCTTTGCGTGAGCAACGGGAGACAGGCCTTCCTCTTTTACGGGTCCCAGATCCTGTCCCAAGACTTTGCTACAGTCCCGCCCCTCAAGTGCAGCCTCAGGAAAATGCCCTTGAACCACAAAAATGTGATAATGTGAAATTTCCTCTGAAGAGAAAAGTCCTGCTGACTGGTGCTGTCATATTTTGTGCCATTATATATGCACTTTATTTACTGTAGATGATAATGCAAGTTCTGTGTGTAAATACATGTAAAATAAGAATGTAAAATAGTAAAGGAACAAATCTACTATGCAAATGTTATACTTTAATTAAGTGCTATTGTGACCAGGTTACCTGATTCAATCCTGAGCAGTGTGGAATTTCTCAACGTGTTATCCCAGTGACCATGAGGATTTCCTCCTTCATTCAAGAAACACAACAGAATGGGGATTAGCAACACTAATGTATGTGTGAATGGCCTGGCATCCCAGCCAGGGTTCTCAGGGTAGAGTCCTGAGCTACCATGACCCTGATCACATTAAAATGAAAACTACAAATGATTGATTTTTAAAATTAAATTTATGATTTTTTAAATTAATACAATCAATATAAGTTCTTTTTATATTTTTGTAATGTGAAATGATGTATTCTCAGTAAATTTATTATTAAACCTAGTATTTACTTTACATTTACTGTAAATCTATGTGTATAATTATCAAAGATATTTGCTTCAAGTTTTAAAGGACCCCTGTCTGGTGTTACATTCAGCTGATTAAAAACTGACATATGACATAATGATAATAATATTGTTATAATTGTAATTTTTGCAATCAGAATAACATAAGAATATTACAGTATGTTTCCTGTGTTTATTTTAAAGATACTAATCTATTTGACTAATCTATTCATTCATTACAAAGAAACACTGAACACCTCCCAAACGATGTAGTCTAATTAAAAGAACTAATAATAATTAGGAGATAATTAACTTTCACACCTTACCTGGCATTATACATTTTGTACAATATTTTGCGTTATACAAGTAATGAACATTTCTAAAGATTAATAATAATAACGCGTTTAAATTAAATGTCATAATTCCTGTTTTATTTCAAAAAAGTTTAATAAACTGTTGTTTTATGAATTACAGTCTTTTACAATATAAATATGGCTACACCATATTATTTTTTACTTTTTCTATTCTATAATATGTTAATCGTTTCATGGAAGCAATGTCACTTTTATAAAAACAATATAATACAACAGTTGGCATGGTGGCTTAGTGGTTAAGCCACCATGGTTAGCACTGTCATCTTGCAGGGTGGAGTTTAGATTCCCGCCTTGAGTCTGTGTGCATGGAGTTTGCATGTTCTCCCCGTGCTTGGTGGGTTTCCTCCGGGTACTCCAGTTTCCTCCTACAAAAACATGCAGATTAGGCTAATTTGCATTCCCAAATTGCCCGTAGTGTGTGAATGACAATTGAGTGTCGAGCTGGCAACCTGACCCCTTAAGTAATTGCCAAAAAAATAATGTATATATCTCCAGAGTGAGGAGCATCCCTTGCCAACAGATAGCATGTGGATGGAACAAAATAATAATAAAATAAAAAAACACCACAACTATAATAGTGATAAATAAGGCTATTATTATTAAGACTATTAATTGTTATTTTCCACAGTTAATATTTTTATTATAAATTTGGACATTATATTTATGAAAAACACAATATAATATAACAATATAATACAATAAAAACAATATAATACAAAAGTCGGCATGGTGGCTTAGTGGTTAGCGCTGTCATCTTGTAGGGTTGAGTTTTGGGAACAGTCCTCTGTCGCACTTTCCACCCCTACACATACCAAACAACATCCTACTCTCTGCCACAAAAATAACTCCTGACAGAGATAGTTAATTTTTTATACAGACGTCATAAACTGTCCAGACCTCGTAGAATAATAATTAATAATATTTAAATAAGTTAAAACATACTCTAGGTGGTCTTTATATTACACACTGTATCATAGTTTTTATTTATACAACTCATTTGGATTATTAAATATTCAATAGCTTGCTTTTCTAATGGTCGGATACGCAGTATGTATCACATTTTTGTGCACTGAAAGCAGTTTAAAGCTTATGAAAAGGAAAAAAACATAATATTTAACTTAATGATTTATATTTGCAGTAATCTTATGGGAACGATATACGGCGAGCAGTATGTTTTGTCCGGCATCTTTTCAGGTGAACACGCTCTTATAAATACTTTGCGCCGGAAGCGTAACGTCCTCTTCTAGCGATCCAACATGGCGGTGAGTGCATATGAAACCGTAATGAAAATGGTGTACGATTTAAATCTGAAAACATCGCCCTGTTCCTGTCCTATTTAGGGTCATCCGTGATCTCCGGAGTTATGTTTAATTAAAGCTAGGATATAATGAGTGTATTTGGTAGGGAAGTGATAAGATGTGAAGGATAATGAGATATATAGCGGTTAGCTTTCCTGGTAGCCTAGCGCTGTAAAGTGAGCTAGTGGCATAAGCCGAAAACTGGTGATTAATGCTTGTGGTTCGTGTTGGTGAACATTGTATGTAGTGGAAGTTGTTTATTTGTAATATGATAAGTTTCTGAAGTTTTCTGTAGTTGAAATATTGGTTTATGGTAGTTAGTTAGAGCCGGTAGAGTGTAAGTCGTGGATATGTCCGGGCATGCTTGGTGTTGGAACTATAGGAACTTAGTTACTGGTGTGTTTCAAGTTTGGCAGTTCGTACAGTTCTCTCTTTCTACATTGAGCTTAATTTTCTTTATGATCTTTTAAGGAGTACAAATCATGCTAATTCCCTTTTAGGTGCATTACTGATCATGAAGTAAAGTGTGGTTAAAAATGGCAGCATGTGCACACACTATGGAAACCTTCATTCATGTGTTTTAACCTGGTTTGATTTGTTTTTAGGACCAGGGTGAGAAGAAGGAGAACCCCATGAGGGAGTTGCGTATTCGCAAGCTGTGCCTGAACATCTGCGTTGGTGAGAGCGGTGACAGGCTGACCCGTGCCGCCAAGGTGCTGGAGCAGCTCACAGGCCAGACTCCTGTCTTCTCCAAAGGTAAACACTACTGTCATTATTTACTGCTTTGTTAGAGTACTGACGTTAACATCGCATATTAAAACAAAATATATATTATACATTTATTTATTTTGTTTTTTTCTTCTAGCCCGCTACACTGTAAGATCCTTCGGTATTCGTAGGAACGAAAAGATTGCAGTCCACTGCACTGTTCGTGGTGCCAAGGCTGAGGAGATCCTGGAGAAGGGATTGAAGGTGGGATTGGTTTTTCAGTTCAACTTGTCTTTACTGTTTTGTTAAATGTTAAACATCGAACACCTACACTATAAAATCTAAACAAAAGCAATTAGTATGTTTAACCATTAAATCAATCAAAGAATACCGTCAAGTCAAGATAAAGATCTAATATTTACTAGCAGTTAGAAATATAATTCATTTTATTTTCAAACCTTACCTAGAGTTATACTGTTTGCCGTAAAATGCTAGTAAAATGACAGTAACATGAAGGCTGTTAAAATATAATAATGTTTTAAACTAAAATGTCATTGTTCCTATTTCATTTCAAAACATTTTAATAAATTATTTTAAGAATTGCAGCTTTTTACAATATAAATATGATTACACCACAACACTTAGAATGCGTTAGGTATTTGTGCCATAGATTAAAACAATTTTGTTTACCACAAGATTGACTGACAACTCATGAAATCGAAATGCAGCTTTCTTGTTTTTTTTTAATTCGTTGAGCTTTTTTTGGTGCAGTAAGTAAAAAAATTTTTATTATCTGGTCTTTCCAAAACGGGTCTGTCCTGACTCAGAGCTTATACCTTATTAAAACTTGGGGCTTAACAGATTAATTCATTCAAGCAATTAATGTCGGTGTTCATGTTGCTATTCCTGTTATTTGTCTTGCGTTAAAGCAAAAAGCCAACGTTTGCAACATGCTTATTAAAGAATGACGCAATGAATTAAATTTGATGACGTGGATTGTTTGCCAAATATCTTGATTTTGATATTTTTTGTCTCTTTATCTAAATGCATAATAAGATAAAGGATTTCAGACAATATATGGAATGCTAAGAGCAAACTTCTGTTAAGATTTTCCCCACAAGTAACAAACGCCTTAAACACTTCTGTGCTGATGTAGAAGCGACTTCTATAAATGTAAAACAAACTAAACTATAAAAAGCATTACAATTTTCAATGACTATATATTTGTCTTGGAATCATTTGTACCATTTCTGTACGCACTGCTTAGACTTCATACAGGTTAGTGCATTAATTTTACTAGGCATTGTAATGTATACTTGCAGTATAATGAGCGAGATCTCATGTCTGCAAATTGGTGCAGTTTCATCATTATAAACAGTGAAATTAACAACTTTGGACAACAAGACATGCTGCCAATGAAATTGTGGATATATCTGTAATTCTTAATCCCACAACCTTTACTACTGGTTCCTTACTCCTCCATAGTCCTTTTTTTCCCCCCTTTACCACAGGACATTAGCTATTCTCGTATGCATACTTTTTTAAATTGGTTTTATTTCTTGCTTTTTTAATCTTTGGACAATGCAGTTTGGGGTTGAATGTTGAGTTAATTCGAATTTACACTTGCCATTTCCTAAAGCACATATGGATATTGGGAACATTTTAAAGTCTGATCAAGGCTTGATGAGCAAATTCACCTGAAGCATTTTTTTTTTTTAAAGCATCTGCTTTATTCACTTTCTAAATGGAAATGTCTAAGATGTAAATGCTTGCAGGTGGTGCATACCACCCTCAGGTTGGCCCTGAAAGATTTGTAGAAATTGTCTTCCAAGTTAAAGTTGATCGTATTTTAAGTAAAAGTTAGAGGGAAATGGCTGGTCTGTTTCTCCACTAGGGGGCAAAAATGAAGCAATAAATTTAAGCTAGAATCTCAGGTACTATTTTTTTTGTTTTGGGTTACTTAAGGGGTTCAGTCACTGTGAGTGTCTTTCATGTGTAAATAAGTTTGCTTAAGGGAGTTGTTGAGAACGGCCTTCCAAAGCATCCCCCTGACTCACGACAGTCCCAGTCCAGCCCCTTTTAGTTCTATATGACCCTATTTTTCAGCCTGTTTATTTGCTATATTGCCTGTTTGATTCATTTGGACATTAAGAATGTACCTTTTTAAATGAATCAATGTGTTTAAAAAGAACTGTGTATTGTGGCTCATTGCCCAACATGAGTGACAACCATTATATAAATAACAGACTGAACAGGAGATGAGATCTCTTCATTGCTTCCTGTATCCAGGTGCGTGAGTACGAGTTGAGAAAGAACAACTTCTCAGACAGTGGAAACTTTGGCTTTGGCATCCAGGAGCACATCGATCTGGGCATCAAGTACGACCCCAGCATTGGCATCTATGGCTTGGACTTCTATGTGGTGAGTTTTTATTATATTTTTTTATATGATAAAATATATAATATAAATAATATAGATTTTTTTTAAAGATGAATATAAAGCTCTTGTTACAGTTTGTTCTTGTTCTTTGTGAATGCAGGTTCTGGGCAGACCCGGTTTCAGCATTGCTGACAAGAAAAGGAAACGTGGCCGCATTGGCTTCAAGCACCGCATCCGCAAGGAGGAGGCCATGCGCTGGTTCCAGCAAAAGGTATATTTAAGTAGATTACGTTATCATGTAATCTTTCTTTACCCATACCTGAATGAATTGCCATTGAAATGTTTAAGCAGTGGGTTAACATGAGAAGCACACACTGCAGCGCTGTGAGGAGCAGTCATGCTGACGGGGTGTTGTGGGCTTGTTTTCTTAGCCACTTTTTCAGTGTTGTTCCAACTTTTTTTTCCTCTCTGCTTGTCTTTTCAGTATGATGGCGTTATCCTCCCCGGCAAGTAGAGGACCACCACTTTTGTTTATAACAAATAAATAACACGAAAAGCCCAGTTCTTGCCTCCCTTGTCTTATTTTGAAAATTTGTTTTCCTTTTCTGCCAACTGGATTTATGTTGTGTGCAGCACATACAAATTGATTTGTGCAGATAAGTAGGTATGCCAGTCTGCTTTCTAAAGTGTGAATTATACATCAAACACTTTTGTCTGCAGTCCAGCTTTTAACATATTTTGCATTTGAATTTAAAATGGTCAATTGCATCCGTGGTTCCATAAGGGTTTTATCTTGATCAGAGAATGGGATGTAGCAAACACAATGGCTTCCTGCATACACGTATCTTCTGTCTCTTATAGACAAAGCGATCGCATGTCTATTAACACATATAAATAAAATGAAGTGCGTTATGGCTCCAAAATGCAGCAAAACTGGTGGAGCTAATGCTTTCATCAGCAAAAGGGGTGAAGTATAACTTTGGGAGTGAAACAAATTCTACAGTATCCCATTTAGCTTTGCTAAGTATATAACCGTTTGTGCAGTATCCAGATTACAGAACATTGCATTTCCTCTATTGTCTAACCAATGTCAACACCATGATTGATCCTGCTTATGTGGCTGATGGATGACTTTAAAATCTGGTACTTTTATCAGCTCTTGTACTGTACCTGTAATTCTGTGATGTCAAAAGGAATATTAAATCATAACCAGGTAACCTGAGGTGGGATGAGAGGGAGACCCTTTTAATCTGTAACCATGCGGTGTGTTGCGTTTTGCCCTTTTTTTTTTTTTTTTTTTTTTTTTTTGGTGGGTGACCTTTTCCCAGCCTTACTCTGATCACACCAGATGTGTTTTTCTACTTTCAGTGCAACTTGAGGGGAGAATTTTTTAATGAGCTCATTATAATTTAAGTCTAACAGTGATTACTGGAGAGAGCCACAAAATATTTACCACACCTGTTAAAGGTGCCAGTTTCTTCATAAGACGATTTTGTTTTTGACGATCTGTATGTGTTCTCCGGTCTGCTTGTTAACATTTCCCTCAGGATAAGCCTGAAAACATTCCTTTGAGATTGTAATCAATTAAATAAACTTGTGTATTTATTAGGTTTAGACAAGCTCCAGATTTGCAGAATGCGTATTTCTAATGTGCTGTCTAGTAATGTATGAGGAGCTTTTTACAGGCAGTTTGTTAAAATACAGGAAACATCACTGATCTTGCAGAATGAGTATGGATGAAAACATGACACCAAATCTTTTGTGGTTCCTCTAAATCAGGAGTGTGAACTCAATTTGGTAATAAGGCAGTATTACAAAAATCAAGTGGACCAAAAGAAAATGTCGTTTTAGCTACATTTATCAAGCAGTGGCATAGTGATTAGCACTGTCGCCTTGTACTTTTAGGGTTTGGGGTTTGAATCCCTCATCTGGTCTGTGTGTGAAGTCTGCATGTTCTCACCAAGGGTTTCCTCTGTGCACTTTAAGTGTTGATGTTTGAGTGTGTGCATTTGCAGTTTTCAGTAAGTTCAGGCTGCTCTGAGTGTATTAGCCTTAGAGCATAGCCCTTATTAGCCTAAGTGAAATCTTAAGTCACATCAACCGTTGTCTAACAATGATGATTAAATGAATAAATATTTATTTGAAAAGAGAATCATAAATGCATTTGTGGATAGATACAATCTTGTTTAATGTACAAAACATTTCTTATTAGGAAAACACATTTTCCAAATGATCATCATAGAATATTTTTTAAAAGGTGTAGTAACTGAACTTTTGAGTTTCTCAAGTGTTTCAGTGTTAACACCTGAAACTGAGATTTGATGTTTGATTTGAAATGCATATAATGTTTGCTTGCTAATCGTTTCTAAAATAATGGCACATGGTTTATTGTTCTATTTTGCTCCTCGGTGAAATAGAACAAAGTGTTTTATTCTTATACTTATCAGCAGTAATTTAAATTATTTTATATTTTAGGGTCCATTTGAAACTCATTAGGTGGGCTTTATTAGAATATTTATCTGGGCACGCGATACACAAGCTGAATTTTTAACATCCATACTCATGAATGAGAGTGTGTAGAGTAGACGTGTTTTCCCAAGTAAGAATTCCTTAAGATGTGTTTCGCAGACTCTTAATAACAACTACAGTATGTGGGGAAAATAATACAATAAAGTGCCTTCAACTTCAAAGTCTTTATTTTTTGAGTATGTGTACTTTGAAAGCCTTTGTATTTATAAAAAGTCACAGTAATTATATCTATCAGAATTTCTCTGATGAGAAATCAGACCAAACTCATAAGCTATAATTACATTTTACACAAGTAATTTTTTAATTATGGTTAGAGGTTCTGGATATGAGATACTTGCAGTATTGGTACTGTATGTTTCACTTATTGGATGAAAAGGATTTTGTGCTTATATATTCTGATGTGCTGTAAATGAAATCATTCACACTGAGATACAATATGATGTTTTTCTGGTCTTTGCCTCCCAAATTCACTCTGCTGTATTTGGTGCCCATGTGGCACCGGTGTGTAACGATTATATTAATGTCAATACATCCCTCTTTGCAGCTTCACAATGTAGGTTTTAATTTATTATTCAGACTTTCAGTTCAACCACTCGTGGAATTAGGAATTGTTTCCATGCACACCACCACTTGAGTCAGGCTGTAATGAAAACACATGACATATATTGTTTTGATCAGTCTGACTTTATTCAAGTGAAATCCTATCCTAGAGAATTAGTGCCCTCTGCACCATTTATCATTTGTAACACCTACTTTATTACAGTATATCTCCATTCAAACACAAAGCAAAGCCTTAAGCAGCTGGTGACCATATAACTTATAATGGGAACATTATAGCAGCGTAAATTGAAACTATCCACATTATCAGTGACATTACTTCTTGCTTTAATTTCACATTTCAAAATTCTCTCCCTGTCTGGAACAGCGTTCTCTCTCTCTAGGATGTTCACTGGCTCTCTTAGGAAGTTGGTTGGGTTCTGTCTTTATACAGTGGAATGGAGTAGAAGGCGATGTTACCAGAAATGCAGATGCATGTTATCCAGACATGAGGAAATTATATGAATCTTTGGGAATTAGAAGCTACAATTTAAATGCTTACCTTTAGGAGAAAAGGATGAAGGCATTGTCTGAGTTGCATTTCGCTGTTTCTTTGTTTTAATTTTTTTTTTAATAAATTAATGCCAGTTAAAATTAAAACTCAAACAATATAGATTTAAAAATTGAAAAAAGACAACTGTAGTGATATAAATATTTCACAATAATGTTCTTTTCTAATCTTATATAATTATTGGTAATTATATGCTCCTAATATAATTATTTATATGTAATATAATAACCTAACAACAGTATAATTATGACTATCATGAATAGTAAAAGTATGCTCTTAATATAATTATTAATCATATCATATTTTAATATATGCTTATATGCTCCTTGATTATATGCTTTTTTCCTCAATTTTATTTATTTTTCTTAATTATGTGATGTATGATTTTGTTTTTTCTCAATTAAAATATGTGTGTGTGTGTGTGTGTGTGTGTGTGTGTGTGTGTGTGTGTGTGTGTGTGTGTGTGTGTGTGTGAGAGAGAGGGGGTTAATTTATTTTCAAGAAGCATAAGGCACTGACTACCTCATAAAAGATGATCCCTTTGGGGTTGCATATTTAAATAAGCAAAAAGTTATGAATGTGTGTGCATGGGGCACTTTGATGGCCTATGAAGTCCCAACCAGGGTGTATTCCCATCTCATGCCCGGGATAGCTTATTCCCGGGATAGACTTTGGATTCACCATGAACCCTGATCTGGATAAAATGGCTACTTGACATGAATTAACGAATATATATAATATACTGTATATTTATTTATTTTTAATCATTGAGGTGATCTTGGCATGATAATATCCTGATAATTGACCAGAATACATTATATAAATAAATCTGTAGTGTGATAGATCCCTCCATCTCAGTATATCTATGTAAACCGTTATGCATTTGTGATTGCAAAGGGATAATTTTCAATGAATTTCTAAAACTCGTACACATAGGCATACTCATTCACTCTCAAATGTTTGTCCCATGTAGTCTGATGGCCTAGACATTTTCACATAATTAATTCGTGGGCCTTAAACTCAATACTGTGACACTTAACTCCTTTCGCAGCTGTCTCAGTAATAAAAGAGTTCTGTCCTTCCATCTCTGTCCTTTACTTGTTGCATCATCCCTAGCTAGTAACTGTTCACCCCTTCTTTGTTTTTTTTGTTTTTTTTTATCTTTCTTCTCAATACTAATCTTGGCCTCATTCTTTGCTCTCTTGCTTCCTCTCTCATGCAATTATGCCACTCTGTTCTTCATGGTTGGGGGTGTTACGATGCTTGCGTGCAGTGTGGCGTGGGGGTAGTGTCAGAGCACAGCAGGATACGCCCACCGTGGGCTCGGGCAACTCTTCCCCAGTTGACCAGCTGTCGGTACCTGGGTCGTAACGCTGCACTGCTGCCTTGTAGCGCTTCTCAGCTTCATTCCATCCACCCGCAAGGTAGAGATGATCACCAAGCGGTGCCAGACCAGCCGTGCTCACTCCCAAGGGCAGAGAGGCAGCCCTGCTCCACTGACCGCTCTCGGGTGAGAACACCTCCGTGATCAGCACATCGACACGCTCTCCACTTGGGCCCAGCCGGCTGCCACCCACCACGTACACTTTACCACCTAGTGTTGTGGAGCAGTGCCAGCCACGTGGCATCTCCAATTGTGCCTGCTCACTCCAGGTGTCGCTCTGCACATTGTAACAGGCAACAGAGCGAGAGTAAGCGCAGTTGACATAGCCACCGGTCACTAGGATGTCTCCAGAGGGTAAGACAGCACTGGCATGGCAGCACCGTGGCATGTCCATGGGAGCACGGAGCTGCCATGTGTTAGTGGAAGGCAGGTAGCTCTCAGTGGTCGCCAGCAAACCATCAGTGTTACGGCCACCAATTGCATAAAGGCGCCCATTTGTTGCCACAAGGCTAAAGTGTGTTCGGCGCTGACGCATGCTACTCAGGTGCAGCCATGTATTAAAGCGGGGGTCATATCTGGGGAGTGGTGCAAATTGATGAGATTGAGGTCAATTTCAACTAACTTATTTCCTATATGAATGCGTTGCAATACACTGCAGTCGAAAGTATACCTGCACAGAGTGCTGACAGCATGTTTGGCCTGGTTTCGAGCATCATTCTGGTCTTCTCCGCCTGCCACATAAAGGAAACCATCCATGACCGCCACACACTGGTTAAAGCTCTTAGCAGGAAGCTGGGAAAGATGGCGCCAGGTAGCAACTCCATCACGAGGGTCTCTCCACAGGACCTAGAGTCAAGAATGTGAGTGAGAAAAATTTGAGAATATGAGGAACAGTTTTAACAGAGGAAATCGTGTATCTTACTTCTCGACTCAGGGCACGCTCAGTAAGGGAGGGGCGCCCCCCAATGGTGAGCAGAACGGTCTGGCTGCCTCGGACCTTCGTGCGACGGGACTGTAGAGTGTTTTGCTGGTATGGTAGCAAATGGTAGTTCATGGCATCTACCAGTAAACGGTGGCACTGAGGGTTCTGCATCATGCAAGCAACAGGCTGAATCTCTCTGACCAGCTCGCTGGCGGGGATAGTCTCGAACCGCACATTGGACAGTAGGTCATAAGCATGAGCATGCCTCTTCGGATCAAAGTCCAGCCACTTCATGGCCACCTGAATCCAAAAACAAAGTTACAGAAATATACTTGGCTTTCAATTTACATACAGTTCAGCATCTCGGATTCCATCATCTCACTTTACACTCATTTTATTTCTATATAGAGCACGTAAGTATTTATATTTACTGCTATTTTTAAAATACTTCAGTATCAGACACATAAATAGCCCCTCTTCATGGTCTGTGAAACCCATACTTTCGCACCTGTCCAGTCTTCCAAACTGGTATGCCCAGTATTTCCAGATATTGTTCCGACATGGTTCTAAGTGGTTCGGACAGCGGAAAGCCTTCGCGTTTGGTGTAATCTTACCTGGAAGGTGGTGACCTCTGAAGGCAGGATAAGCTTATCATCCTGAAGAAAAGCAGTGATCTGTTCAAGGGTGAGCTGAGTAAACTGGGGTGTCTCTGCGAACTGGGCAAAGTTTTCCAGCACAAAGTGGCGGGCAGAGTCCCGAACAGGGCTCAGGCCATAAGCGGCTCCGATATTCCACACATACACACAGGTGTGCACGTTCAACTCCGACATCAGGAAGTCCATGCACATCTGGAGGAGGTGGGGGATTTGTAGGGTGCAGGCCGCAGACACGGTACAGCCAATAGTGTATAAAGACATGTGCACACGGCCAAGATAAGCAAAGGTGATGACATTGGCTAGACCTGAGGGTAAATGATGAATTGATTAATATATGTTGGATAAAATGCCAGATTTAATCATCAACTGTTATCATGAATTTGCTCAGCATGTATGTGGAGTTTATACCATAATTGTTGAAATTATGCTAAATCTAATGAACAGGGAGTGATTAACACACACACAGAAAAAAAAAAATACAGCCATGTACCTAAGGGTGATATGGTTGGCAACTCCAAGCGCTTGAGGCCCGGGTCCTTGGCTAGAACTTCACGCAAGTACTGGCTGACAGAGGACATGACCAGCTTGTGGACATCAAATGCTTTAGTCTTGCAAGCCAGCTCCAGGTCAGTAAGGAAGCGCTCCTGTCTCATACGACTTAGCTCCTCCAGAAGAGCTGATCCATGTTGGGGCCGGGTCATTTCCCCACCCAGACCAAAACCCCTCTCCCCGGGACGGATCATGGGTGTCATGGACATTCCATTGAGACGATTCAACTGCTCAATGCTGAGAGACATTTCTAACTTTTTCACCCCTGTCTCAGGGACCACTACCCCGCTCTCCATCTGTGCTGGCTCTGGAGACTTTTTGGGACGGGATAGCTTCTTCTTGGGGGCCATTATAAAAGATGGGCTTCTTTTGTTGGTTATTAATTGATTAGCGTTTAGTTATTGATAGTGGTGAGTCTAGTAGTGAGTGATTGTGATATTAACAATAGGGTAATAATTAGGCTTTTAATGTACGAACGCACTTCCTGGAAATTGTCTTCAACACAGTACTGACAGGCTAAAAAAAAACAGACAGACAGACTTCGCTGACTGAAATTTGTTGAGGTGGGAGAAGGGTTGTCCCACAGGACACAGGACCTAGGAAGAACCATATAGTATTACAATGACATTAATTGTACAAAAAGGACCTCAGAACATTACATACGTACACAACAGTATTGTATTCACTACATCTTTTCTTAGATTCTTGTACTTGGAAAAAGGTAATTGGCAGGTCCATGTGTGTCTTGACGTGGGACGTGTCAGAATCGCCTGCTGTTAATTACAGTCTAATGTATGCTGTTTTCCATCTTGAACACAAATTTTAATTAAATAATTATTAAATTGTTACTATATTATTATAGTATTATAACATTTTTATTATGATTTAAATGTTAATATTATTTTTTTTATTAAAAGTCTATTATAGTTGATATAGATATTAAGAGTTGACTAACGGTACATAGTTAGTAACCTAGTGTTTACCCAATGACGGAAACTTTAAAGCACTTTGGTAATTCTGTCTTGGATAAGAGCATCTGCCAAATGTTCAAATGTAAATGTAAAAAATATGACATTTATTATAAAGCAATAGATTATTTAGCCTATTTAGATTATTATTGTTTTATTGTTTTATTTAATTATTATTATATTTATTTTATTGGCAGATTTGCTCATTTCTAGAAATAAATGTCTGAAATTAGGAAAAACATATCTGCTGATATAAGAATATTAATGTTCTTATGAAATTTTTTCTTTTAATAAACATATATTTCATTAATAATCCTAAAATAGTAAGTCCTTAATTATTATTATATTTATTTTATTGGCAGATTTGCTCATTTCTAGAAATAAATGCCTGAAATTAGGAAAAACATATCTGCTGATATAAGAATATAAATGTTCTTATGAAAAATTTTCTTTTAATAAACAAATATTTCATTAATAATCCTTAAATAGTAAATCCTAAATGCTTAAATGTATCTAAAGGCATCTTGACTTACTGAGATGTGATTTTTACACATCTAATGCTACACTTTTTTCTGCTTTTCCACTTTAAAGCTCAATATAAAGCACATGCACACAGGTGAATATATCCAACGCAACCATTCTACATGTTCTATTTCTTTTGTGTAACCTAATAATGTTACAATGTCACGTAATTTGTTTTACGATCATAAAAGGAGGAAAATCCTGTTTGTGTACATCCAGGCTCACGCACAGTCCTAGATGGACTGTGATACTCAGGTGCAATAAAATCACTACCTAAAAATATCTAAGGCCACATGAGAGCATGGTAAAGCTGCACTGCTTAAATTACCCTCTCCGTGCCATCTGCCTCTTCCATGCTCCCCTGTGAATCCCCTTCCTATTACCTTCCTCCTCCCTCCACCCCTCATTCTCTCATTACACAAAGGTGTATCAATTTTTTATTTTTTTTTATTCAGGTAAACAGAAGTTTTTTAGGTGTCCATCTCTTGCACAGACATACACTCGTTTAATTATGTTATTATGGATTCTAAATATAAGCGGAGTGTAAGAGGAAAATCTAGCATAAATGTCTTTTCATTAATTACTGTCTAATGATCAGGGTGTCTGTTAATCTGGACCTATATTAGGTATACACTGGGCACACAGCAGATATACACCCTGTCTTCATTCCCTTATAATTTTAGAATTATCTATTGTTAGTTTCTTTAGACACGTATATAAATAATAAATACCTTCCTCTGTGTACGTCATTGCCAAGAGACAGGTGTCACTGCGCATAAGACGTGCCAAACTCAAACTGCTATCGTAACATAAATCACTAATTTTAAATAATAATCCAGTTTTAAGTGTGGTACAGATTAAATTCCTCGCACATCTGTCATCATAGTTAAGGGTGTAGTTAAATATTTATAAATAGCTCTCTTTAATAATGTACTTACTAAGGCATTTTATGATTAATAAAAACTTTCTTAATATTTTAATATTTATATCCATAGTGGGTCTGTACTGTATATATAATTTTATTCGTTATGAAAAACAACTTTTATGAATTTGTCTTAAAATGATGGAAATCAATTCTCTCAGTTTTATAGTCACTGAGATGTGTGTGGGTTGAATGCTGTCAGTGGATTGCACCATCCTAACTGTCATAACACAGAAATGTGGCTCTCTCACATAACGCCACAGCTGCTGCTGGCTTTGGGACAGTGTGAAGGACATCGAATCCAAATAAAATACAAAGCCAATACAATACACAACCACAATCAGAGACAGAAAAACTGTCCCATGAAGTCCTGGAACTATGGCCAGATTTTTACAAATATAAATTTCAACACCATATTATTGCATAATTATATTGAGGTTTAACTGAAGTGACATATCTGACGTAGATTTTTGTGTGGCATATTTAAACATCTTTAAATTGTATTACACAATATACAGTATATATTGAACCTAATATGCATAGCTATGCATAATGTACGTCATTACATGATTATAAAGTATAAATTGAATATTAAATAAACATGAACTAAGGACATAAACTTTCATGATGAAACAATGATTTATCCTTTTATTTTTTTATATAGAAAATGATATGAATATTTTTTTTTCTATAGAACACACTTGGGTTAAGCAAAGCCACATTGCATAGCTGATGGATAAAAATGGCCACCGATTAACACCATTAAATAAGAATATGCACCTGATGCATCACTAAAATACACTCTAAAGTGATATAGTTTAATTGCAAAACATTTGACCACAAGGTATTTCCCAGGTGCTAATTCCCTGGATTAGCACCTGATTCGTCACTATTTATGAGACGCGTTTACTGTAAGTCATAAATGAAACAAGAATTGAATTGCTCTTTCAGAGGACGGAACAGAAAAGACAGAGTCCGAGCCTGACAGAGAACAGTTATAGGGGCTAAGTGAGTTGAAAAGTATACACTGAAGGTGTTTAAGTGACAACCAACAGCTGTCATGTGCAATGCTTGCCCTCTGATTGTAGGCCTACTGCACACCACCCTCTCCCACAGCATGCCTGCTCCTATCTCAGTCTGTTATTTATAGGGACTGTAAAAAACATGCTGGGACCTCAGAGTGAGACGAATGACAAGTACCCCACCACCATCACCACCAGCCACACACCACCCCTTCATGCCATTCACTGTTTTCAATCCGGACTGTGTCTATTTAAATTTAGACAACCATCCTGAAGTTTATTTTCATCCCGATTTATGTTTATACAGTAAGGCATGGCGGTTCAAAGATTCAGCAAAGCCTTAGCAGAAATTATTTAATCCAATCTATTTACTTTGCTTATTGTTTAATATGATTTACAGATTCATGAGTTCGTCAAATCTTTACATTTTCAAAACTTACTTCTTTTAATTCTACATGACTACAAAAAGTCATTTCTCACCTTTTTTTCATATTAATGTAATATTATAATCCATATCATTGCCCATACTAATGCAAAATTATAATCCATTACTTATTATTGTAATGCGAGCAGACATGCATAAATAAAGCAAAACTTAAGACAAACAAAAACTTACCTTATTTTTCCAGCCCTCTTAATCTCTCTGTTCTTTTTCTTTGCACTCTCGTTTTACCATTCTTCAAAAAAATCCTTTTCTGTTTTTCTTTTCTTCTATGGTACACTACCCTGGTGTCCTCAGTCTGACTGTCTGTCAGAGCACTGTCCTCTGTCCACAGAGCACAAGCCTGAGGAAGACAGGTTCCTAGGAAAGCTCCGTAACATTAACCCCCAAGGCCTGAGCTCATCCAGGACCTCCATCTCCATATTCAGCTGATACCCCTCCCCACCAAACATAGCCCACATCCAGGACTTAAGCCTAAAATGGAAAAGAGGCGGGCATCACAGTTTTATTCAGCCATGCCAACATGCTGTGCTCATGAGTTTTTGCTAAACACTGAGCGTGGCCGTTATAGAATGTGACCTACTCTCAGGGTTGTGATTATTTATATACAGTATCTTACACTCTATTTGTTTCATGGTACCAGTTGTGATTTACTATACACAGACACCCATGTTTCTACAATACAATTACTACCAAATAAAATCACTAAAAAAAGTTGCTATTATTATGATTAATATTTGTTTGCCTTTTGGAAATAAATATAACACTCTTTAAGCATACCTAGAATGAAGCAATAGAAATAAATGTCAGATGTCTAAAAGCTTCAATGGAGTCACAACCTGGTCAACCTGGGCCTTCTGAAATATATATTTGCATTGTTTAAAGATCTGTTTATAATAACCCTCGTTTAAAAGCTTAAGCATTAAAAGTGGCAGAAAAATCCAAATAAATTCAAGAACAATAAATGATCCTTAACAGCTTGGTTATTATTGCTGTGTAACCAACAGGAAGCTGGTTTTAGCCTTGACTAATACTAAGGAGGCGGCACGGTGGCTTAGTGGTTAGCACTGTCGCCTTGCACCTCCAGGGTCGGGGTTCAATTACCACCTCGGGTCTGTGTGCATGGAGTTTGCATGTTCTCCCCGCACCTGGTGGGTTTCTTCCAGATGCCCCAGTTTCCTCCTACAGTCCAAAGACATGCAGATTAGGCTAATTGGCATTCGGTTCCCCGCGACCCTGTATATAGCATAAGTGGTATAAATGATGAGACTCTGCCATTAGCTTTCAGTGACAAGGATATAAAGCATCTCCTGGGAACACAGCCTAGATGGAAGACACATACACAAAGTTTGGCTTGTCTTAGCAGGTAACGGTAGCTCACCAAATGTAACAAGAGGCAGCGTCCTCACCGAATGTAACAGTAGGGGCGGCGTCAGGGCGCTTGCGACCAAAAACCAGTCATGGTGGGGGGGGGGGGGGGGGGGGGGG
>JAAGKR010000042.1:224459-294195 GCA_011419295.1 Clarias macrocephalus | reverse complement strand
CTCATGAGAAATCAGTTTTAATTAGAAATACATTGTGACTTGTAATGAGTGATTGACAGAGCTCTAAGCCAATGAGTGATTTATGGCGCTCTGATCCAATGACGTATGGCCTTGTCAGGTTGAACGTATGATGTTGGGGGCGGGGTATCCCACCCCTCCACCTCTAGAACCATCACCATCAGCTTTTAACATAATTTTGTGCGCGTATCACAGGCGTTGAAACAGTAGTGAAAACCTCTAGTAAACCTCTGGTATATTATATTGACAATATTTTCTCTCCTTCGAAAAAAAAAAGACAGAAAAACATTAATGGCATACGTAATCGTACGCATTACGTCATAACCCTCGTGCTTGCGCTAAGTGTGACGTATTTCCTGGAGCACCATGGATCCGACTGAGCAGGCGCTGTGTGTGTAAGTGTCTGTGTGGTTTCCGCTCACTGTGTCCCAGCTGTAAACATGGCGGAGGAGCTGCTGGAGGCAGTGGAGAAGTTGCAGTCACGGCTTTCAGAAAGCCAGGAGCCCCGTAAGGTAGGAGCAGGTCGTTCCGCGTCGGAAACGTGCACGCAGCGGTGTAGGATAAAAATACCATGACGTTGTACAAATTAGTATGAGTGTCCGGGAGTAGTTCCGTGTGTAAAACCAAGTGAGATGTGGCCACTGATACTGCTTACGCTTACGTTTAGTGCGACACACTGAGGGCTCTTTAAATAGAGAAGTGCTAGGCAGAGTTTGCCAACGTACACGTCTTGTCATGTCTGAAGAAATGAAAAACGCAACGGAACCGACTTTTATTTGTAGGGTGTGAGCTTACACAGGTGATAGTTGCTTTGTTTTTGTTTTTTTCTATATTATTTTTGGAGGAAAAACACTGGAGTAACAAGACAGGCCGTGAGTGATCTGATTCAGCAAGCTAGCTAGCCTGCCTTATTTACACTGAACTTCTCCATATCTCAATGTAAAGTCTCAGAGATGAGAGTCTGAAATTATGTTGCCAACTTGTGTTTACATAATTATTATTATTATTATTTTTTTTAATTTTTAAGTAAAAATAATTTTGGTAAATTTGTTCTTGCTGTAGTCTTATAAAACTTTTAACATTTGCACACAGGACTTGAAAACATTGCACGTAGGGATCTGTACAAAATAATTTAATTGAGGTCAGCTTTTCTTCACCTAATCCTTCACTCCAGAGTAAAACCCATTCTACGGTTTCTTTGATATAATGCATTAATCTGTGCTTTGTTTGTTTTTGTTTGTTTGTTCTTTGCCCTTCTGTTGTCCAGCTGTTGAAAACACTTAAGCGATTGGGAGACCTGCCCATAACGGTGGACATTCTCGTGGTAAGCTCAAGCAACCTTCATGTCTTTCCTATGGATTTGTCCGGGCGGTGGATATTTTCTAAAAAATCATGACCTATATTCCCAGTTTCACATATCCCAGTTAGGAAGCCGAGGTCAGCCGGGATATAGGGCCCCCTGGAGCAGATCGGGTTATGCGCCATGCTCACCCCTGACCTTCTGAACAGAAACCCAGGGACATATAGCCTTAACCGTTTTCAAACGCTGATGAATGTAAAGTAAATGGTTGCCAAACTAAACACTTAAGGAAGTATATAGTGTGCCTATGGCAGATCTACAGGTCATAGAAAGAGCCGTATTATTAAAAAGAATTTGTGAATCGTAGTGATCAGTGGAAAGAAATCCGGGAACATGGGCGCTGGGTTGAATATTATTTAGACAATATCATGAACCATATTTCCAGTTTCATATATCCAGTTAAGAAGCTGGAGTCAGAGTGCAGGATCAGCCTGGATACAGTGCCCCCTGAAGCAGAACGGGTTGAGGGCTCAACAGTGGCATCTTAGCGGTGCTTGGGATCGAACCCCTGATTATGTCTTTGAGGAGAGTGGTTTGAGCCACCACTGCTCCTCGAAGACATAATCCCAACACTGATGCCAACAGACATGCAATTGGGTTTGACACTCAAAACCTGCGACATTAGTATCATGACAGCAAAGTATTTGTTATTTAAAGTGAGAGAGAGTGAGGGTTTAGGGACAGAGATGAACAGCAATACACTACATGTAAACCACAACATGACAGGCTTATTAAAACAATTTCACTTGCTGATATGGTGTCGTCGTCATTACTGCAGCACTTCAGCTGCTGTATAGTGTTCCACCTCCCCCCACCTGTCCCAGTATCACCCAAACCCATCACACCCGGTTCTCCCCCAAAGCTTGTTTCAGTCATGCTTGAATGGCTTCACATTTCAGTTATACGAATTCAGTTACTTCAGTTATTGCTTGTGAAATTTCTTTCAATTCTCTAGAATGTATGACTTTGCTTCTGTACAAACATGTACCCGCATAGTTATACAGCGGTTGGTGCTGGGTCCTCGAGTCTTCAGTTTTGGATTGCATTCATGTTTCCTACCGATTTGAATCAAAAGCATATGTGAAAGATAATTACTTTAGTTTTTCTGACCTACAGGAAACAGGTGTTGGAAAGACTGTCAATTCTCTTCGCAAACATAACCTTGTTGGGGAGACAGCGAAGGACCTAGTGGCCAAGTGGAAGAAGCTGGTACCACAGTCTGCAGATAGGTCAGCACTTGCACACATTTGAAAAGCAAGAGATGTTCAGCTAAACACAGCACGTTTGATGTAAGCTTAAGCAGACAGAGATATGATGGCATTGAAAGAAGTGCAATTGATGCTCAAATATTTAAATAGATAATATATTAAGCTTGCCAGAATACTGGATACAGGACATCAGGGATACAAGACATCAGAGATACAGTACTGCTTAAGAGTTAAAGTTAAAAAAATATATATATATTAAAAAAGAAGCATTTTCATGTCTTTAAAAGCATTCGTAGTCATGTGACATCTTTATCTATCAGCAGACCTAGCAACACTAAAGAGGTGCGCTCGCATTCGCGACCAGACAAATCCAGAGGTTACAAACGCCCCAGAGAACCTTCACCAGAGCAACCGCCACCTGTAGAGGATGAAGAAGAAGATGAAGAAGAATATCAACAAGAATACTCCCCCTCTTCCCCACAGCTCTACAGTCAAAAGTACAGTCATGGAAACGAAAGGGATTATCAGTCCGAGGAATATGAGAGTCCGGTAGATGAGCCGGTGTCTAGTCCTCCGCAAAAACAAACTGGACACAGCAAGCCACATAGGGAGCAAACCAGAGAACACGGTTCTCATGCCTCCAGGGACCAGGAGAGGCGGAATCGGCCGGCCCAGCTTCTGAGCGAGGCACAAAATCGCCATGATAAAGAAAGGGCACAGAAAGAAAGCACGACGCACACACCGTCCAAGCGCAGTCATCACTCCTCTATACAGGAAAATAGAAAAGAGAAGAAAGTCAGAGTCAGTGATGGTAAGTGTTTGGAGTATTGTTTCGCTTTTAATTCAACAGTAAATTGACTTTGGTGGATCGGGTGGGATTGTACAGTTCACAACAGAGAGATCTGATAATATGAGAGATGGTGCATGAGAATAGAATATATTTTCTGACCCTGTGACTGTTTCTAGGCAGGGAAAAAAGAGAGAAGCCAGACCCTGACCAAGACGATGACGATGATGAAGAGGCTACCTTTGAAACTCCTACTATGTCTTTTGAATCCTTTCTCACATATGATGAACCAACTCACAGTAAGAAAAAGAAGAAACCTTCTCGACCGTCTCAGCCTGTTCCCCCTCCTGCTCCTTCAGTTTCTTCCAAGTCTAGTAAATCTAACGGGACTAGCATTAAACGGTCTGAGTCAGCTACCGCATCAGTATCCACACCCACAGTGCCAGAGAAACGCAGAAAGGTGAGGTCGTTATTTAGTCCAATAGTTATCAGCTAACATGAACATTATCATTACTAGCATAATAATTGAAACACTGTCGATTTAGGACTTCTCTAAAGAACACTAATGTTTTAGAATATAAATTAGGTTTATTATTATTTTTTTTTCATGTCTTAGGTTCTCCCTCAGATAGTTGATGTGGTGCCCACTTTACCTGACATTCCTTTGCCAGCGATTCAGCCCAACTATAGACCCCTGCCCTCAATAGATGTCACGCCGTTGTCCCCGCAGAGACGCAAAGGTTGGTCTCTTTAATTAAGTTTCATCGATATGTTTATTACAGTGTAGGATATTCTTAATGACAAAAAGCTTTCTTTCTTTCTTGTTTTGCTTGTTATCAGGATTTTTAATCTGTATCCTTTCATTGTAGTTCCCATAGCATACGAGGAAGAGGATGCTGGCTTTACTGGGCGGCGATTCAACTCGAAAATGGTGGTGTACTCTGGATCAAAGACCTCATGCTTGCCCAAGATGATGACCTTGTATGAGCAGTGCATTAGAGTTCTGCAGAACAATATTGATTGTAAGTAACCTACTAGAATATATACACACACATATAGGACACACAGATATTTAACACATTTAAAAGAAACGAAACAAAACAACTCCATTTCCATGCCCAGTAATTTCTTCACTCTGACCCTGATGAAAAAGTGAGTACGCCCAAGGTTGAAAATGTTCTGTGTGAGGCTAAGGCAGTCAGAAGATGACTTTACACTGCTGAAGCTGTATGGTTTCCCGCTGTAGAGAGTAATGTAAGTTTTAAAATTACATTAAATGCCCATTTGACCCTGTTTTGAGCTCTAGTGCTACAAATGAGGGCAAAAAAAACCCCTCTTCCTGTGGCATAAATGGGCTCATTTTGTACACGTCAAGGAGAAAAAGTTCAGTTAAAAAAAAAAAAAAATCTGTTTGTTTTTTGTTGTTTACATTTAAACTGAGGGAAAGACACAGCAATGCTAGTGATAGTGACTCATGGTGGCAGAAGAAAAGAGAAACCACGTTGGCGTCCAATGTTTATAGGGGTCTAGCTCCAGTTTTCACTTAAAGTTGAGATAAGCTTTGCTAACTTACAACTTAGATTAACTGCACCTGGTAGCTGTTTTTCAGTCCACTGCTTCTCTATAGTGAATGTGTAAGGATGACATGGCGCCGCTCCAACCTCAGATGCCTGTGTGGGAAAAAAGTAACTTGCTAAAAAAAAAATAACTTGCTAGTTGTTGGAATTTGTGCCAAATTGTTGAGATTTAAATTCTTGGACAAATGTACAGTTTGATCAGTAGTAGGTTATTACACAGCTGCAAGTTATTTAATCTGTAATTTAATGTTATAGCATTGTCAGATGTCCTTATCTAGTGAGATTTACAATTATGCTGAAACAGTGATTCTCAATGATCTCATAGTCATCTGTAACCAGGAGCCAAGAGAACAAAATTGGCAATGCTGTTTTTCTCCTGTCAATTACAGCAACAATAGTCAGTCTTGAGTGTCTATGATTTATGAGTTTACAGTATGTATGTCAAAGATGGCAGATTGCGCTGAGTGACTTGTGAAGCAACATGTGCCGCAGTTGTGGTTGGCTGACTTTACATGTCTTGTAGCATGCACATGTTAGATTTGAAACCTGACTGAGTACGAGTTGGGGTGTAGTTTCAAAATTGCAAAACAAATAAGCATGTAACATGGTGTAATTAATTTAATGTCATGCCAAAAGCTTGTGAGTAAACCTAAACTTATACCATGCAAATGCAAAAAGGAGAACAGCCGAGAGAGAGAAAAAAAAGTGTCTGGTCTCTTAAATAAATTAGGGTGCTATTGGTTATGTGCTTCCTCTCTTTGTAGCGCACTCATGAGACCAAACACTAAAACGGACTAAACCTTTTTTTCATCCTGATGCACTCCTCTTTGTGCGTTTTTTTATTAATTTTATTTAATTTAAATGTCTAAATGATATGTTGAGAATAATCTGATAAAACAGAACTGAGTATTTTTTGCACAAAATACTGTGCTTTATCACATCCATCCATCTATACCACTTATCCCATATTGTCTTGTGGAGGAAGCTTATATGAAACCTATTCTGGAGACCTCAGGGCACTTTTTGGGTGCACCCTGGATGGGGTTGCTTTATAAAAACCCCTGCTAAAGAAAATCAGCCTTTACTAAGATGTTTTTTTTCCTTCTTAGCTATCGATGAAGTGGGTGGTGTGCCTTATGAGATTCTGGAGCGAGTTTTGGAGAGATGTACTCCAGAACAGTTGTACCGCATCGAACAGTGTAACCAGGTATGCATACATGCAAAGGCATGTTTATGCATGCTCTCGGACATGACATTTCTTTTGAATATGCAGAAGAGCAGCGCTACTGTTGTGATATTAACATTGTCGACATTTCCTCAAGTCTTTTATAGAGGAATCAGATGATCTGTGGATGCGGCACTGCCAGCGGGACTTTAAGCGCGAGGCTCCTCAGGAATATGAGACCTGGAGAGAACTGTATCTGCGCCTACACGATGAACGGGAAGAGCGCCTGCGCAAGCTCACACAGAATATCAGCTCTGCCCATGCCAATAAACCCAAAGGTATGCATCGACCCTTTCTGCATGGTCTTGGTAAAGAAGCAGACTGCTTCTATTTTCTACATTGTACTTACTTTCCTTCAGGGGATATGCAAGCAGGGGATATGCAATCCATATACAAGCAGTCAATGTAAATAAAAATAATGCCGGTAATGTCCATGGTAGCCTGAGGTTTTTGTTCTGGAGTGAAACCCAATTTGATAAGCCATCCACTTTTAAGTATTTAATTAATCTTTTTTTGTAGTCTGAGATGCTTTTCTGCTCACCATGGGTATAAAGAGTAATTACTATATCCCTATACTATATTTTGTTTTTGTTTTTTTGTACAATTCTGTGTAAAAGCTCTAGAGTCTGTTGATTTCCTGGGATTTTTACATTTTCACACAGTTTATAAAATAGAATCATCCAGGCCACAATCCTGATGCTTGATGTCGACATGAATTATAACTCTGCATGATTATTTGCATGTTCTGCCGCCATTTGATTGGCTGATTAGATGACATGAATGAGTTGTATAGTCCATGATAAAATTATGCGTGTTCTGCCGACAGGTCGGCAAGTAAAGATGGCTTACGTGAACTCTGTTGCTAAGCCTCCTCGTGATGTCCGGAGGCGGCAGGAAAAGTTTGGCACTAAAAACGGCTCTACAAGCAGCAGCACTAGTGCTGCGGCACCCATTCCAATCAAGTGAGTAAACTCTGCATCAGCTTACATGCTGTGGTGTGAAAATGCATATGTGCCTGAATATGCTTATAATAAACTATAAAATTGTAAATTTATTTTAAAAAAATTACATTACAGCCCAAATACAAGAATTTTATTGCCAAAAGGTTACATTTCTACACTGACAGACATAGCAAATGTATTTTGTCTTGAATTCAGATGTGTGTTTTGCCCCAACAGGGGTCACCCTTACCAAACCAGTGTCTAGTGATGTACAGTATGGTTAAATTGGCTTAAAATTAGAATGCTGTATTAAGAATGCTTAATATAGGGCCTCCGAGTGGCGCAGTGATAAAGTGCTCGCCCTATCATCCGGAGATCGCCAGTTCGAATCCCGGGTGATGCTGTAACCTCTCGCAACCGGAGGTCTAGAGAGAGCTGATTGGCCGAGCTCTCTCAGAGGGGAGGGATGAGAGGTACTTAGTGCTCCCACATTAATCACAGCAGCCAATCAGGGGCGTCTGTGAGCTCATGCAAGCGAAAGGAGCGGATAGCTCTGTCCTCTGTGTGTTTTACGCCGCCCCCAACGGTGCGTGAGCGAGCAGTTCTAAAAGATGCGGCTGGCTGGCGTCACGTGGTTCGAAGGAAGCACATGATAGTCTTTGGCCCTCCAGGCTGAGTGGTGGTAGTAGCCTTAATGTGGGAGCCCCCTAGTGACTGGGAGGAATTGGACACGAGAAAATCAGGGGTAAAAATCCAAAAAAACAAACAAAAAAAATCTATAAATCTATTCTATATATATATATATATATATATATATATATATATATATATATATATATAAATTTTTTAAGTGGAAAGAAAATGTATGAATTATAATTCAGTTTGTGCTTGAGCAAGCCTAGGACACATTTCATATTACTGTAGCATTTGTGCAATCTGACTGCGTACTAGTAGTTAAATTATTTGAATTTACCTGAATATAGTTAAAACTAAATAGTTGATATTTTATCATGAATTATGGATTTCCTTTAGAGTTACATGTGTTATGGAGGTACTTCTCACTAAATTAGATGTCACTTTTTTTTCAAGGATGCCATTACTGTAAATACATATTCATTTCAGGATCAGATCAGTGCCGTATAGCTCCCACAGTCAGTCGAGCGATGGTGGCCAGTCTTCCTACAGCAGTCCTCCTGAGCCATCACATTCTCATGCTCCAAGCAGCAGTGTTGGCCACAGTTCCAGAGACAAACCACAGGTCAAAAGTGAGTAATCAAAAAACAGTCCTGAGATGTTAATAATAATGATGCTTTCATCTTTGCATTTCAGTGATGGAACGTCTTTGTTAAACGATCAAAATTTCTTCTTTTTTATCAACAGAAATTGCCCCTATGATGGCTAAAACTATTAAGGCCTTTAAGAACAGATTTTCTCGGCGGTGAAGGATGAAGAGGAAAAAAAAACGTTTGTCTCATCAGTATAGAGTCCATTCTTATGTTGAAGTTGTGTTTAAATCTACAATGCCCTAGGTCCTTTTTTTTCCTTTTTTTTTCCTTTCCAAAATTGTGGATATGCAGATCACTGGAAAACAAAAAAACAAACACAAAGACATACCATAGGATGAGTTCCTGTTTCTCTCTTTCAGAAGAATTACATACTGTACAGTACACTACAATGGGACATTGGATTTTAGCTGTTTTTATTTTGGTTATTTAATGACCGTTGCAAAGAAAGAATATCTGCATTTTTCTTTTAATAAGGACAGAACATCCATAACAATGTGATTTGTAAGTGTTTGTTGCTTCGTTTTAAGCTGATTCACGATCATGGAAACTTGTATGTTAAATATTGGGAGAGATTAAGAGGGTTTGTGTCAATGATAAGGACCCGACATATCGACTCAACTATTTATTTTAAATCCATCGCCCTGGTTTCCCTGAGCTTGGGCAAATGGAATTTCAGGAGTATGATCAAAATAATAACTTTAATGCATTTTAATAAATGTTATATAGACATTTTTAATAAAATGTACATTTCCCCCTTACTTTGTATGTGTCATGGATTTTTTTTCCCCAGTAGAACAACCTATGTATAAGCAGATTCATGACAGGGATTATCTCATTATAATGGAACCTTCTAACGGGAGGTATAGTAAACAGTCAAAACCAAGCAAAGTGAGCAAACATGAAGAGCTAAGAAACTTTGCCAAGAATTATTTTTTTGAATAGCTAGATAACTGACTCAACGCATTTCCAAGAAAGAACAACTGGGGAACCAAGAATGGTCATTAGCAAGGGACACCTAAGGTTTTCACATGTGTATTTTGAACAAAGGGAGCCTTTGATCCTGCAGAAGAACTACTGTAGTACTAACTGAAAAAGTTAATTCTGGCCATGATAGAAAGTTGTCAGAGCAGACAGTGTATTCCAGCTTGCTCCTTATGGCGCCACAGGCTCTCAGATTCTTGTTCTTGGCTGACAAAGTGGTATACTGTTGTGGGCCATCCACCTCTAGGTTTGATGTTTTGCGTTTGCTCACCATGGGGGGATACTTGAGTTACTATATCCTTCCTGGCAGCTTAAACCAATATGTACCTCTCTTAGTTTCAAGTTGTTTCTACTCACAGGACTCATTCACACTGTGTTTTTTTCTTTTCACACAATTCTGGGTAAAAGCTTGTGAGACCGTGTTAGATTATTAAAAACTCAGGAATTCAAAAGTTTATAAACTAGCATTATCCCTGACATAATCCTGATGCTTGATGTGAACATCAACTATAACTCTTGGCCTGTATCTGCATGGATATTTGCATTGTGGTACTGTCATATGATTGGTGTGTTTCCTCATGATATCTGGAAGTGGCAAGAGACATTTGGCACTAAAAACAGCTCTACTCCAGATGGATATGGATACCATTCATGGGGTTTGCAGAATGCATAACACGTTTGACACATATCATGTAACTAAACCTGCTGCACACCAGGTACACTGGCAATATTATCTCCTAATGACAGCCGTGTTCCAACCTATGTTCCACAACAGAGTTTGAGAGGTAGACCTGCATTCTAAATTCTCCAGATCTTAATCTGAGCATGTGTGGGATGTCTTGATCAATCAAATCTGATGCATGGGGGCCCCTCCTTGGAATTTACATGACTTCTGATGCTAATGTCTTGATGCCTGATACCACAACACACCTTTATAAAACTTGTGCTGGTAGTTTTAATGTTAGGAGTGTAATATCAGTAATGCTTGTGAAAAACAACATTTTGCGAAATTGATGTGAGTATTAAACAACCAAGAGTTTCTCATGAGGACAACAAAACTGAATGCACATAGAGATGCAAGACGGCGCACCATACGACGTCACTCTACGTATATGTTAGGCGACATTAAACACCGCGCGCGATTGGTTACACTCGCTTTTTCGCTGTCCAATCAGAGAAGCAAAAGATTCTTGATATTTTGGGGAGTTTTTGCGCATTGCATTATTATATATACGTGGGTTAAAAGCTGTGACAGCACAGGCGATTGAACTGTGTCAACTTCTGATATCAGACCGTAAAAGTACTTTTTATACAGATCGGACAGACCGTACGCTATGTCTGGACACGGGCATGGACACGGACACGGACACGGGTGTTGTGAGGATGATCATGAACCTGCGGAGCGTGGTGTGGAGTACGGACTGTACAGACGCATCGATATAGACAAGCTGCAGTGTCTCAATGAGAGCCGAGACGGAGACGGCAAGCTCGTGTTTAAACCCTGGGATCAGCGCACAGATCGGGAAAAGGTAGAGGAACAGCACGAACAACTTGGTAAAGGGGAAAAGTTGTGGGATCCGGTGCGTTAGGCGGCTCTGTGTCCCCAAAGCTGTGTCATCATCTCAACCCCACTGTGGTGCCTGATCAGGCGTGGAGCGTCAGGGGCATGACATGGCTGTTTAATGTAGGGACTGAATTTAAGGCGAACAGGGTGTTTTCTTTTAAACTGTATATAATAATCTCAAGCAGTCTTAACCAGTTGACTGTTTATAAGCATATGTGGGTATATCTATGGGTGTGTGTATACATACGTGTGTGTTTATATACGTGTGTATACACACACACACACACACACACACACACACACATACATACATACATACATACATACATACATACATACATACATACATACATACATACATACGTGTGTGTTTATATACGTGTGTGCACACACACACACACACACACACACACACACACACACACACACACACATACACACACACACACACACACACACACACACACACACACACACACACACACCCCATGCATCAGAGTTGATTGGTCAAGACATCCCACGCATGCTCAATCAGATTAAGATCTGGAGAATTTAGAAAGCGAGTCTACCCCTCAAACTCTGTTCTGGAACATATATTCACAGTACTGTGCAAAAGTCTTAGGTGCCATATTATCTGTAGTACAAATTTACAAGAAGTTGTTTTACAACATCCAAACAAAAGCCATGTGCAATGATGCTTTTGAAAACGTTTCAACATTAAAAGAAACTTCTGTAAAACGTAATAAGTAATAAACAATAAACGGTCAATATCTGGTGTGGAAACTCTTTGCTTGAACATAAGCGGTATTCTAAGTAAAACATTCTGAGTATTCTAAGTTAAACAGCTGTTAGGTTTTACTGAGCATGCTGGAGAATATGAGTTCTTCTGGTAATTTTGTCACAATCGCTCCTTTCTATTTTCATGCAAAACACATGTGTCTACATTATTGATCTCCCCCCCCCCCCCCATCTAAAAACTGGTATTTCATGTAATATGTCACTTTCTTTACAGGCATGCAAATATTCTTCTGTAATGTCATTTATTCATTAATTGTAGTGTATCTTTGTAGGGAATGGTCTTGCACATAATAATGCAGACATAATAAACTTCTATAACTAAATTTGTACTACAGATAATATGGCGCCTAAGACTTTTACACAGTACTGTATGTATATATATATATATATATATATATATATATATATATATATATATATATATATATATATATATATATATATATATATAGGGGTTGGACAGTGAAACTGAAATGCCTGGTTTTAGACCACAATAATTCATTAGTATGGTGTAGAGCCTCCTTTGGCGGCCAAAACAGCATCATTTCATATTGAGAATGGCAGATGCAAGTCCTGCACAGGGGCCAGAGGGATTTTGAGCCATTCTTCTTGCAGAATAGTGTCCAGGTCACTACGTGATACTGGTTGAGGAAAACGTTTCCTGACTCGCTCCACCAAAACACCCCAAAGTGGCTCAATAATATTTAGATTTGGTGACTGTGCAGGCCATGGGAGATGTTCAACTTCACTTTCATGTTCATCAAACCACTCTGTCACCAGTGACGCGCCCATCTCGCACAAGTATTGGGCCTAGGGAATGCCATTATATTGCAGCCCAAACCATCACTGATCCACCCCCATGCTTCACTCTGGGCAGTCTGGGTGGTACGCTTCTTTGGGGCTTATTCACACCGTAACTCTCCCAGATGTAGGAAAGACAGTGAAGGTGTACTCATCAGAGAACGATACATATTTCACATTGTCCACAGCCCAATATTTTTGCTGCTGGCACCATTGAAACCGACGTTTGGCATTGGCACGAGTGACCAAAGGTTTGGGTATAGCAACCTGGCCACTCTGTGGAGCTCCTGGTGGAAACAAGAGAGTTGAGGTGCACATTTTGTTCTGCAGTGAGTTGGGCAGCTGTGGTTTTATGTTTTTTGGATACAATGCAGGTTAGCACCCGGACATCCCTTTCAGACAGCTTCCTCTTGCGTCCACAGTTACTCCTGTTGGATGTGGTTCGTCCTTCTTGGTGGTATGCTGACATTACCCTGGATACCGTGGCTCTTGATACATCACAAAGACTTGCTGTTAATGTTGTAAATATACACAAACAATAGTAAAAAATTATTACAAAAATCATCTTTGCATGTAACAGTACTTCTGATACATGCTCGACTTATTTTCGGTGCAAAAACAAGTTCTATGAAGTCTGAGGCCATCAATTTCATTTAGTTTCACACATTTTATGCTAGCATTAGTACCTGTCGTTTATGGGAAAAGAGTTTGTAAAAATAGTTAAAGGTTTAAAGCTGTATCAATAAGCTGTTCAGCTTTAATGTAATCAGTGGTATTGTTATTATTTCATGTCTTTCTGAAATAACAATATTATTTCTGTCTTCCGCATACTCCGTGTACACATGGTAAATTATCATGATGATTGGCTCTGTTGAGTGACGCATATAGCTACGCCCACCCCAAGGGAAAAAGCGCTATGTTTGTCTCCCCCCCCCAAAAAAACGCTGGATGCTTTGATTTTATCTTGCACATAACTGCTCATAATGTCCCTTCTACTCAACATTTTGATTTCATTTATGGCGCAGATTTAACTTCAGACAAATACTGAAGGACTGATAAAGTTTCCTTAGGTTCTGTCCAGCCAGTTTTGTGTGAAGCAGTGATGAAATCGCCTGGACAAACATGCAGACATGAACGCAGACAGACAGGAAGAACATTTTCTGAGACTGGTTTCAGGTCCTCCAATGTATGAAATGTAAAGACATCATTGTAAGTGCGAGATCTGACCAATATACAAACAAGCTTTCTTTTATTTCCATAGATTCTTACATTTTAAATCCCAGAACAATTATAGACATGACTTTTTTTTATTTATTTCTACCTGCTGTGTCTTGCCTTAAATAAAAAAAATAACATGCCTTCAAACCTAAAGTATTTAAAATATGGCAACATTACCTATAGTAATTTGGTATAGTTTGCAGGTTTGGATGTAGCCTGCGATTGAAGCCAAAAAAAAAAAAAAAAAAAAAACAATACTATTATTATTATTATTATTATTATTATTACTGATCTAAGAAGCAGTATGTAGCTCCTCATGTAGATATCCAATCAACTGAAGTGTCACCTAAAATACTGCACTATGCAGTGAATAAGGTGTGGTTTCAGTCTGATGCAGTGAAGGCATGTCAAGGTCAACACTCTTGTTAAACAAAAAAGGTTTGTTTAAACAGTTATTCCACACGCTGATGTTCTGAATTTTTTTGCTAATTAAAACTGGTGTAATATTTTAGCTGATTAATCTCTCTCTCTTTCTCTTTTTGTTGTTGTTATTTTTAGTTTGTAGAGAGTGATGCTGATGAGGAACTCCTGTTCAATATCCCGTGAGACAGTCATTCTGATCACGCTCACATAAGTGCTGCACTCATATAGTTTATGTCCAGTATACATGAACAATCTTCCTTTTGTTTTTGTCTTGATTTCTGCTCTTCTTTTTTACTTTTGAAAGGTTTACTGGAAGTGTAAAGCTGAAGGGGATTATAATTTCTGGAGAGGATGATGAGAGCCACGCAGCTGAAATAAGGCTGTAAGTTAACTATAATTTAAACGAGCCTTGTCTGGCAGTATAGTATTTCTATATTGTTAATGTGGAGTCTGTTTGTGCAGATATAAGAACATACCACAGATGTCATTTGATGATATAAGCAGAGAACCAGAGCAAGCTTTTCGTCTTAACAGGGATCCACTGGCTGAACTCGAGTATCCAACTAAGTAAGTTTCTGAATATGTTCACCGATCAGCCATAACATCAACTGAACAACACTGGCAATTCTACACCAACAAGCTAGGATCATGGGCAGCCAAGACTCACCCGTGTCCAGAGGGATCAAAATCCATCAGTCAGTGCTGGCTACTAGAGAAATGCACCAGAACACCCAATGCACCAGAGCTCAGGAGGCAAAAAGCCCGAGGCTGCTGACCCATCGTCCAAACTCCTCGTATCCCAATCCGACGCACCCAAAGCATCTGCTAACAACAACCTGGTGACAGACACCACAGTACACTCCTTTGCAATGCCATGTCCCACTGAGCAAAGACCTGCCCTGGGCGAACGCAAAGCCTAGGTGGTGTTAATGTTAATAGTTTTAATGTTATGGCTGATCGCTGTAAACACACAATTTATAAAGATAATACACAGACTTATTTGGACTCTTGGCCTATGTTAATTTAAAAAAAAAATCTTTTTACATTTTTTACAGGATTGCACGCTTCTCTAATGTCAATCATTTGTCTATTCATATTCCTCGAAACTTTGGGGCCGATTCCACTCGTGTCTACTACATTGGACTTCGGGGAGAATATACTGAGGTATTAACTGGGGTCTAAAAAAAAATGAATAAGTGATTTTTTAAATTGAGCTTTTGGTGCTTACATCCAAAAATATACCATAGACAGGTATTTCAAGTATAAACCATTTTCAGGTGGACCACTTCTTGCTAATCAAACCACCTTTTTTAGTTATTTGTCCTTCTCAGTAAAAAAAATAGATAGATAGATAGATAGATAGATAGATAGATAATATTTATTTATTTATTGAATGGGGTATTTTACATGTACCATTGTTTTCATGTTTTCCTTGCCATTTTACGATAATTTATGGACATATTAGACAATTATGATACTGCATCCTATATGTTGAGCATACCTAGAAACAAAAGGAACAAATAAGTGATAATTTTACTATAAAACAAGGTGTTATTACGGTAAATATATTTACCACGTTTAATAATTGCTGTCCGTTTTCTTTTACAGGCTCACAGACATGAGGTGACAATCTGTAACTATGAGGCAGCAGCAAATCCAGCAGATCATAAATTGGAAGCGATCACTCCGCAGACACAGTTCATTTCATGACGAATGATGTAGGCTTAAATTGTCGGTGTTGAGAGAGTCAATAGGTGTTGATGACTTTTGATAATAATAATGAGACCTACATTCTATTGCAAATATAACTTAGGAGTAGAAACATGGACATGTTTCAAGAAGGATGGTCATTACTCATGCAGGTTTGTTAAAATGAAACTTCTTATGTGCCAATAAATATTCAGAGATTAACAAACATTTTTTTCTCTTCAATCAATTCAAACGAAAAAAAAAATTGCATGTGAAAAGGTTTCAACTAAAATTCATGGCTCACTGGTTTGTTTGGCTTGGGGTTAATTCACAATTATATCTAGAAGGTATTATAGGGAAAGGTTAATTTCCTTAGAGTTCCTATATTCAGGTAGGTGTGTATACTCTATTAGTGTCAGTATAAGTTTCCTCCTCCTTCTCCATTTCAAAAACATACTGGTATCGTGTTTATTATTAAAAAAAAAAAAGTTATGTATGATTGGTTAGTAGGGGGCACAATGAGGTAGTGATTAGCACTGTGGCCTTGCACATCCAGGGTTGAGGGTTCGATTCTCGCCTCAGGTGTGCGTGTGTGGAGTTTGCATGTTCTCTCCGTACTTGTTGGGTACTCCGGTTTCCTCCCACAGTCCAAAGACATGTAGGTTAGGCTAATTGGCGTTCCCAAATTGCCCGTAGTGTGTGAATGAGTGAGTGTATATGTGAGTGTGCCCTGCGATGGCTTGGCACCCTGTCCAGGGTGTACCTTGCCATGTGCCCTAAGTCTCCTGGGATAGGCTCCAGGCCCCCGTGACCCTGAATACAGGATTAAGTGGTATAGATGATGAGTGAGTGGTCAGTAGTTGGCACATTGAGGTAGTGATTAGCACTGTGGCCTTGCACATCCAGGGTTGAGGGGTCGATTCTCGCCTCAGGTCTGCGTGAGTGGAGTTTGCATGTTCTCTCCGTGCTTGTTGGGTACTCTGGTTTCCTCCCACAGTCCAAAGACATGCACATAAGGCTGATTGTGTGCCCTACGATGGATTGGCAGCCTGTCCAGGGTGTACATGCAACCCTCCCATTTTATCTGGGTTTGGGACAGGCACTGCATCCAGACTTGGGGCTCGAGTTGGGGGTACACCCTGGATAGCTGTGTGCTAATCCCCCCCCCCCCCCCTCATATTTGGAGGAAACCAGTGTACCCGCAGGAAATCTACTAAGCACAGGGAAAGCATGCAAACTCCACGTACACAGCTTGAACCCGGACCACTGAGCTCCCTGTTGTGTTAGTTATCAATACATATAAAGAGAGAGAGAGAGAGAGAGAATAAAACTACAGTGCACGTTGTTTAAATGGTTTCGAGAAAGTGGGTAAGGAGGAGGGTGAGGGGCAGAGGGAGGGGGAAAATCCGCTAGAGACGACGTCACTGTGACTAATCCCCGCCCATCTCCGGCACAAGCAGCGGAAGTTCCGTTGTGACCTGGGATAGCAAGCGGTGAGTGTATGAATTTACAGCGCTGGGCCTTCGTTTCGTGTTTTCTGTTTTATATTCCTCGTAAACACACACAAACACAAACAAAGATGTCGTCGTCGTGAATTGTTTTGATAAACATTTCCCGACGCTGCTGAATAGACAGCTCGGCTTCCTGAGCTAGCTCATGCTAATGCAGTGGATTAAACAGGGAGAGCAGGATTAGCCAGACAATACAGCCAGCCAGCTAGCTGCATGTTATATGGAGCTCTTTGGGAGAATATGGAGCCGGCTGGTAAAGCAGGATTAAGATAAACGTGAACGATTAAATCCGTAGAGATATAGCGGAATAAGTCGGCCTGATGTAGTTTTCTCCCCCACCCGTGATGTTTTCCATGTCTATAACCTTCTTCCTCTTAGTTTGAATAGCAAATGAAGGAAGGAAGGTTCAAAGCGCCGCACTCGGTCGTTCTCCGTTTCTCATCATTCATTATACAGGAATGTCATATTGGTGATCAGGAGCCATATTGTGGCATCTGGTGCTCAGTGTACTTAAAAACAAACATTTATATAAAACATTGATAATTATACTGTTTAATTAGACACTGTTCGGTTTTAATGGTGATTCATAATAGATTATTGGTGTTGTCCTGATTCTTTTGTTTTATTGCTTTGTTTAAGAGACTGCACTTGCCTTTCACTTTCCTTTCTAGTCTGGAACACTAGGATTTTTTTCCCATGCTCTGAAAATGTAAATAAAAATGAGATGCACTTTCTTTGATTCATATAACATACAAAAAGTTTGCATTTCATGATCCAATTAATGATCATGACCAAAAAGTCTCCCCTTTTTTGAAAAATAAATAAATAAATTATTTGTGTAATCAATCTTCTTGTTGGCAATCTTCCCTACTTTATTGGATTTCCTCCAGGTACGCCAAAATTGCCTGTAGTGTGTGAATGACAGCTGGGTGTCGAGCTGGCAACCCCACCCTTTAAGTAACTTAAGAAATTACATGTATACGCTTGCTTCACTGGGGATAAGGGGCCTGACTGATTAAAACCCCCAAATTCAATACTTAACAGGTTTGGCCAAATGTTTTTGTCCATATTGTGTATCTCCAGGGTATATCTGTCGCCCGATATGCAGAATGGCATGTGGACGGACCAAAATACCAAAAAGTATAGTACTATGTATGGGAATCACCAGAATCCTGCTAATATGATATACCTAGGTGGCGATTTGATTCGTATTGTGATTCTGATAGTGTCATGATTTTATAAATATCCTAAAATATCAATATTAAATACATAACATTATTATATAAAAATGTATATATTTTTTAGATTTTATTACAATTCTGAACAATCTTAGATAATAATTCACTTGTATAGATAGAGAAACTTTTTCTAATCCTAAATGGAAGCATAAATAAAAAATGTATTTTTAAAAATACATATGTAAAAAAAAAAGATACCATATTATCTTTAGTACAAATGTTGTGTATGTTTATCATGTCTGCATTTATATTGCTAAAAATAATAAATAAATAGCATTACAGACGAATATTTGCATGTCTGTAGAGAAAGCAACATATTACATGACAGACCAGTTTTCAGATGGAAACAAACAAAAAAGCAGTGTTCTGGGTTTTGTATGAAAATAGAAAGGCGCAAGAAGAACTCCGGCATATTCTCCACAAATATTAAATATATATTTTTTAAAACTGCACAAATCTGTATCTGACACCACTGATTTTTAAGCAAAGATTTTTCACACTAAATCATCACTGTGTTTATATTTTTATCTTTTCAGTGACTTTTATAGAAGTTTCTTTTATGTAGAAATGTTTTCAAAGGCATTTTTTGTACGTGCCCAAGACTTTTTGCGCAGCACTGTAAGTAAAACAGCTCGTAGCGTCCTGGAGAATGAGAGTTCTTCTGGTAACTTTGTCGCATTCGCTCCTTACTATTTTCATTCAAAACCCATGAGCCTACATTTGTATTATGTAAGTAGGCAACATGTAATATTTTGCTTTCTTTACAGGCATGCAAATATTCTTCTGTAATGTTGTTTGTTTGTTTTTAAGGTACGTTTGGGGAATAGTGCATGGTTTTGTATAGTGAATCGTCGTAGTACAGACATGATAAACATATTTAACAAAATTTGTACTAATACATGCTGCCTAAGACTTTTGCACAGTATTTTATAAGCCCTAAATGTGTAGCCCCAGAGTTACATTTTCCTTGAACATAGTTTTATATTGATGCAGACTGCTGTTTTTTTTTTTTCATTTGTTTTTCAAATGCAGAATAGGCAGCTTGTCTTGTTGCATCTTACCCAAGTCAGCTGAAGTCTTGTGATGGAAGAGATGTGACCAAAGTGGATCACAGGCAGATTTGTGTTGCTCTCAGAATTAAAAGCTGTTTAAGTGCTATATAGTCTCCTGGCTTTTATGTGACAGAAAAAGGCTGACATTAAGCCCGGTTTTAAAGAAAGTTTCCCTGTAGAAAAGATATTCAGATTACCTGAAACACAAAATGAAATTATTTCTTAGACATGTTTGCTTCATATAGTGCTGACCTTTTGGCAGACATTTTTACCTCAGATCTTGTTGGGTTTCCGGTCGTGCCATTAAACAAAACAGGTAATCTCTTCTGGCTTAGTCAGTCAAAACATTTTCTTTCTTATTTCCATCCTGAATTTCCATTCTGAAGACTTGTGTAACCGTAAGTTTAACTGGTCAAAACGCATAATGATTCACATCCAAGGTTACACTTTAACTGCCTTTTATCTTACTTATTAGTCCTTTGCTAAGTGTTGTATTTCTTTTACACGTTAAAATAATTATGAGGAGAACCGTTATGGGGGCGTTCGTTCTCACAGACTTAGTTAATCAATTCCCAATCTGCTGAGTAAATGGAACGGAAGCGTTTCCGATTAAGTACATCATCCCACATCATGCCAGAGCTGTATTAACCGGAATTTAACACTGTCTGTTTTCTGGTAAAAGCACCCTTCCAGTGTATGTGTGGCAACAACATGTCTGTGCCGCTGCTCGCCGAGGCTGTGACTGTTTCTGGGGCGGAGAAGGAGACCGCTGCGGTGAGAGAACGAAAAAATTTTTTATTTTTTTTTTCTGCTTAGACTCGTATGAATTAAGAATTTTCTGTTCAGGCTAGATGTTTTATTACTGATATGAGGAAAAGAAGAACAAATGCTTAGGGGTGTCAGTGGTCTTTGTAATCTTGTATCACTAAAAGCATTTTATTACTATTAGTCCATATAGATATGTTCATTTGGATTACCTATTTTTAAATAAAGTACCTTCTTAAGATAAAATGCCAACATACAGCTCAGTAGCTGAAGAATAAGCGTTTTGCTCAGAGACTCAGCTTGGCTCTTACAGGATATGAATTCTTAAACCTGATACTCTGACAGAACTGTTACTCACACTGTCACTTTTAAAATTTTATTAATTTTTTTTTTTATATATACAGGTGATCTTCCTTCATGGTCTGGGTGATACCGGGTAAGTTCTGTTTCTGCATCTGTACATAAAGGAAGGCTTGTATTCTCAGGCGCTAACATCCATGTCATAGTTAAAAGTCACAGAGAACACATCTGTCTACTGAAATCATCGTCGACCTCTGTACCTGAATAATTTCGATTTAGTTTAATCATTAAACTACTGAGGAAAAATGACATGATACGTGACGCTTACATTTATGACCGACTGCGTTTGTAATATTTTCACTTGTGGTTGTTGTTTAGGGATGGCTGGGCTGACGCCATGAGATCCATCAGGCTGCCCCATGTAAAGTACATCTGCCCACATGCGTAGGTATCTGAAATGGTCCAGCATTACTTGGCTTTGATTACTTGAAAGGCTGTGTAAAATGTAAATGATTTATTTACTGTTTGTATTTTTATTTTATTTTATTTTTTTTTTTTTACCTCAAGATCTAATAATTTTACAAAGTCTTAGTCATTCCAAATAAAATCAGTGTGAGAATTTGTTAATGTGTTTTGTGTCATAGCATGTATTTCCAGGAAGATAAATAAATGAAAATATTGTGTTATTTATATTCTATTGTATATATGTATTCAATTTATAATAGTATGTATGAATTTGGTGGAGTATTCTAAATATTTATTATTTACAAATTCATTAAGTCTCATGTTTTTTTTTTTCACTATAGACCCAGAATCCCGGTTACACTCAATTTGAAAATGACCATGCCCTCATGGTAAGGTTTTTAATAGTGGTCAGATTTGGAAATTTCTGACCATTCTGTAGAATCATTCATATTGATTGTGTGAAGTAACCGGTATTTTATTTAGTTATTTATTTATTGATTAGGTTTGACCTGATGGGATTAAGCCCAGACGCTCCAGAGGACGAAGCCGGCATTAAGAGAGCATCAGAAAACAGTAAATAAAAAATTATAAATAAATATAAATAAATATATAAATCTTTGTGGGGGGGTTGAATGTGGTGAATGTTAATTGTTAAGCTTTTCATATTGTTTAACAACTTAAAAGATTTGCGATTAATGTTCCTTTAACATCACAATAGTATTATTTGATGTTGAAGTTTTCTGACCAAAAAACTTATTTTCCCCGTCTTTTAAAATAAGTCAAGGCCATTATTGACCACGAGGCGAAAAATGGAATACCTCCAAATCGTATCATCCTTGGCGGATTCTCTCAGGTGAGTCAAACACCTGACCATCCTAGAAATTGTGTAATGGTATTGCTAGTCTGGAATTTTACTTCTCTATTTTTGAATGAATTTGCATCTATCAGCAATCCCTATACATAAAGTATTTTTGCTTGTTTATGTGTCCTCAGGGTGGCGCTCTATCACTGTACACTGCTCTGACCTGCCAGCAGAAGCTAGCTGGTGTAGTTGCTCTAAGCTGCTGGTTACCACTTCATAAGACCTTTCCACAGGTGTGAGCTTAGCGTGTGTGTGTGTGTGTGAGGAAAAATTGTGTTTGTGCCTTTAAAGTGTACTTTAACTTGTCTAAGTTCATGAATCTGATCAGATCAACCATGAATAGTGTCGCTGTGCTTGACAGAGGAGGGAGAATACTTTTCTGTTGTGCCACTCAGCATTCCAAATGGATCTGCTGTTTAAAAATGTCCATCAGATTTATTCACATATTTATATTGTTTATTGTTCATTTACTGTTCAGCTTTAAGAGCAAAAGAAAAAACTGATGTCCTCAGCCATTTTGGTGCATCTTAAATCTGATCGGTCATGTGGATGAGTTTCTGTTGTTGCTTTGTTAGGCGGCGAGTGGCAGCGCAAACAAGGATATCTCTATTCTGCAATGTCATGGTGAGATGGACCCAATGATTCCGGTACAATTTGGGGCCATGACAGCCGAGATGCTTAAGACCATTGTGTCACCACAGAAAGTCACCTTCTGCACCTACCCAGGCCTCATGCACAGCTCCTGCCCACAGGTGAGTCTTCTCAGGTGACATGCACTTGATGTACCTTACTCTAGAGGATCTAACACTTTAAAGAACTCCTGCCGATTTTGAACATGGGTTAGAGCTGTGTAATTTTCATTTATGCCATTGTTTTTTAATTCATATAAAATAAAGAAATGTATACTGTATGTTCCACAGCACCCTTTGCAAAATGAAATGAAAGCCCAGTGGTGAATAATCAGTGCACCTGTAAAAAATCGCATACAATGAAAAGATTTGCATCTAAACGAAGTAACCCAGCAGAATAAAAAAGCGTCACGTAATTTACCTTACACTTTACACCTTTTCAGAAATGAGTAAGCTGTACAAATTTTTTTT
This sequence comes from Clarias macrocephalus, assembly GCA_011419295.1. Classification (NCBI taxonomy): domain Eukaryota; kingdom Metazoa; phylum Chordata; class Actinopteri; order Siluriformes; family Clariidae; genus Clarias; species Clarias macrocephalus. The sequence goes on along the minus strand of JAAGKR010000042.1, from coordinate 271,026 downwards.
TCTTGCCACAATGGTATCTTTGTGTGTGGCTTCTTGTACCTTTAACCTAGAGAGGTGCATGTAAGGTGACAGAATAATTATACCACTTCAACAACAAGGCAGTGTATAGATTAGTAACTTTCTTCTTTTGAGAAAATAGGTAGAGGTATGTGGATGAAAATATTTTGAAGTTAACATTTAATGTGTTAATGTAACAACTCCAGGAAGTCTATAACTCACTTAGGTGTATCACTGATAATATGTGATAAAAAAAAGTTTATCATACATGCTCCTGTTGATTCTCCGGCTCTCTGGGTTTGTGTGCAGGAGATGTCTGCCGTGAAGGAATTCATCGAGAAGCAGTTGCCCCGAATCTGACCTTACTGTGACCCTTAGTCAACGACCTCTCACCTCCGACCTGACATTCTCCCACAGGAAACAGCCATAAGCGTCCCCTATCACAATCTCACACACATGCACACACTCACGCTCACCCACATAGAGTCACACATGCAAACAGAGTCCTACTCATCTCTCTGTACAAAATGTGAAGACGTTCCTCTATTGGTGTCTCATGCCTTGCATTGTAAATTCATAAACAAATTGATGGACAGTAATTTGAGATTATGTGTCATTGTACATAATGAAATGTTCAGTGCACACAACTACACATTACTCAGTAGTACCATATTTGGGAGAATTGCTGCCCTTTCATTATACATTCCCATAAACACTGAAATGTTAATCCATTTCTCTGTACCTTTTTAGTCTCTCTCTCTCTCTCTCTCTCTCTCTCTCTCTCTCTTTCGCTCTCTTTCTCGGTTTCTTTCCCTCTGTCTCTCCCTTCCTCTCGCACGTGCTTTATGATGAGAGCATTGTTCTGCTACACTGTAACTGCTGCCGTCTGGAGTGACTCATGCCACACTGCACTGCATGCTGCTCTCAGTCCATGATGGCAGGAAAAGAGGAGAAGCACCATGCTACCTCCTGGTGCTCTGGATATTTACTCTGAATATTTTCTTTTGGGTTTGATGCGATTGAAATGAAACCTAACGAAACTGCTGAAATAAACCAAATGAATGAAACATTTAAATTTTCAACCATGCTTTTTTTTTCTTTTCTTTTTAATAATATTTCATGTTGTATATAAGGAAACTCATTTGATTAGAAAGGCTGCTTGCAATTGTGCCATATTAAACCACAAGTTAAGAACATGATTTTATAACCGAAAACATAAAAAAAAAATTAGTCACTTTTTTTTTTTTTTTTTTGGAAAAGTCATGTAGGAAAGCTTTACTGTTTATTATTAGTGTGCATCACTCCAGGTGGCATCATTTCAAAACCCTGTATAGAAAAGTCTTTTCCAATCATGACATTTCTTCTTCTCGACCACCAGTTCAGTCAGTAAAACAAAGCCACAATTGGGGATTTGTCCAGCAAACAGTTTTGCAAAACTGCTCTCTTGATGGCTGTCACATTCAGCTGATTTAATCTCTGATCGTGGCTTTTAGTGGTGTGGTGAAACATTTTGTTTTTTATTTGCATAAATATACTACATTACAACAGGTTAAAAGGTGAAAGGTCAGGGTTACATGGCTGAACAAGATCAAATACAGTATGTGTAGTTGTTTCTTTAAACAAATAACTTTACTAGGATCCATAAATTAGAGGCATTGGAAAAGAAGGACATGGTTTACAAACTCGGTTCATCTCTTTTTCATAGGTATTTGCTGGGTATGTACTTTAAAATGTTTAAAACAATTTAAATGAAATATAACAACAGGTTGTTGTTTGTCATTTTTTAATTTTTCTTTACTTCTTTTGCTTGACGCTTTTCACCACATTATCTCAGTATTACTTAATTGTAACCTTTTCTCCCAAGTCCTGTGATTTTTGGCTTCTGCTACTATGCTGGCCTATCTGCCTTCAGCATCCCTCCTTTTTTTTTAGTAACTACTATTAGTAACTTAATCAGTTGGATTCATTTGTGCGTATGGGGTCTTAAGGCTTGAATGTTGTGTCAGTTGGGATGTGGTGAGCCCAGGCTGTGCTTGCTGATCAGAATCTTTTGAATATGTGGGTAAAACAGTAAGCTTATTAAAGGGTGTTTTTTTCCTGAGTTGTATTGTATGATTAGTTGATGTTTTATCATTTGTTGCTAATTTTCACAATTATGTTGTACTGTCATCTGTGTCAATATTTGATTGAATGTGCTGAGGGACAGTTAGTTCTTTAATATTTTCCCTAGACACTTGTATGTGAAATAAATAATGGAAACTGCAGCAATACAATAGTCTTGAATGTTCTTTTTTTGTTGCTGTAATACATTCAACATGTACTATATGAAAGCAGCCAGTGAACACAGACTGAATGTACTGTGTATTTAAAGCTAAATACAGACTGATGATGCTTATATAGCAAATTATTTTGAATTTAAGAATTTTTTTCTGCTTAAACTACTGTATGTGTTAATCATCTTGCAGAACTCAGATGTATATAAAGGTTTAAAACAAGTGTCATTCCTAGCCGAGTGCAAACTTGACTAGTACAACTGAAAGACAGACTTTTAAGTAAAAGATGTGTAAGTGGGTCTGTCAACTCTAGATTATAATTTAGGATACAAGTTTGTTCTTGTACTGTTCGACAGATTTGGGACTTACCTTGTCTGTGGGATCTCAAGTGGTGAAAGAGTCCCAGTGGCCTTCATGACAAATTGGACTGATTCGTTCAGTAGAGTGCTAAAGTATTATAAGTACTTATCTTTGTGTCACTTTATCTCCACGCTGACTACAAAATCAATAAAAAAAATTTTTTTTTGCTCTAAACTGGCAGGCAGCACAGCATCCTATGTGGTAGGAGTAAATTATTTGCTAAGTTTTTTCAAAATTGTGACAAAATCTAAAATATATATATATAATATATGATAGGGATATTTACTAACAATCACACCACACAATACAAATCGAATCAGCACCTAGGTATTGTGATAACATCGTATCGGCTGGTCTCTGGTGATTCCCATCCCTACTGGAAGAAAATGTTTAAGGATACCTATACCTAATGCTTAAGGACACCTGTCATTATAAATAAAGTTAGCAGAGAAATTAAACAAATAAACAACTTAAAGGTTTTTAACTATTTCTTTAACAAGTTAATGTAGGTCTCAGAGATTCTCCAAAGTGTGTCTGTTAATGCTCCAGCTGAAATACTCTTGAGATAATGCATTTTGTCATAAATCAATCTCCCTTCACTGCAGTCCTCTTACAAATGTTTCAGTGTTTATGTAAATAAGATGTTAGAAATATCCCCACTGTGGGACGAAAAAAGGTATATCTTATAAGCATCTTCATGCTCCACCGTGGCTCTCCAGGGAACAGCAGAGCTGAGCAACAAGTCAGGACCTCCTCATCCAACATCAGTGGCTGACATCTACCCCAAGGCCACACTGTGGAATAATCAGACAAATACAAATACAAAAAAAAAAAAAAAAAAAATCTCAGACCTTACAGGCCTCACTGAGCATGTTATCCATAGCAGCAAAAATAGAAGAGCAAGAAGAGCACTGAGCAAGTACGGTTTGCTTGAAAGGGTTGCCATGAGAAAGCCTCTTCTGTCTAAAAAGGACATGGAAATACTGTATGACTGAGGTGCATACAAAACTGCATCTGAACAAAGCACAAGATTTCTGGAACAATGCCGTATGGATACTTGAGACCAAAGTAGAGTTGTTTGGCCATATCGCCCAGCTTGTTGAAGGTCTCCCTAATCTCTCGTTGTTTTCCAGTAATATTCTTCCACTCTTTAAGCATGTGTGCCACTCAAAACACCTTGGATGACTTGTGGAATCACGTCAAATGTCTCTGAGGCAGATTTGCCCAGTTTAATGCAAAACGTCATGTTCGCTCTTTGTCCTAACTTGCTGTCCAGGATGAAATAGCAGATGTAGTAACGCACGTTGTCAGAATACACCAGCTGTACAGATTCTGATGTACACAGGATGACGTCTTTTGCCACACTGACTTATGAAGCTCGGTGCTTCCTGTGACTGTGTGTGCAGCCTAGTGCTGCCATCTGTTGGCATGTTGCAAAACTCGTTTTAAAAATAAAAAATATATTAAAAATTTCTCTAAAATTGTTGATACCACCTCGTAATCTCAGTAAATTATCCTAATAATATATATATTTTAAATTTTTTATATATTTATCCTGTACTTAGTTTTTATTAGCCTGTTTGAAGTAGTGAGATAGCTTATATTTTTAAGCGATAGGGGTTTGTGATATAAATATTTAAGTTGGACAAGAATTGTTCATTGTCCTTTAATGGTCTTTTATTTTGGAGTCTCTGGAAAAACCCGGAAGTCTTTATGGTCCAGCAGGTGGCGGTAATGCTCCAGGAATTGGTCTTCCATCCGCCAGAAGCAAAAAAGGTCCTAGGGAAGATGATCTGGAAAATATATAGTAGCCTGATTAATTATCGTATTAATTATGAAACTGGCTTAGTGGATAGAATATTATTTATTTTTTCCCTTTTGAATTTTAATTCGTTTGTTTATTCTGCCAATCTGATGCTCAACGCTCCTGTCCAGGAAGTGGCGCTAATGCGCCACCTATAACTTGGCTGCCAGCCGCCAAAACAAAAACAAAGAAGAAAAAACAAAGAGGAAAGAAACCCGGAAGTTGATTTTTGCGTTGTATAGATCATGGAGGAATAATGTTCGGGGCTAGTGGAAATGTTTACTAGCGATTGTTGGTTTCTGTAACCCAAGCCCGTGTAGAAAACAACAAATAGCAATTTTAACAATAATACGCTATTGTGTGATGAAACGATGCCGCTGGGGTTGAAGCCGTGTTGTGCGGTGTGCAAGACGAACTCGTCGTCGATGTGGAAAAAGGGAAACCAGGGAGAAATCCTCTGTAACAATTGCACAGCTAAAAGCACCGTGACAGGAGCGTCAGGACTGACGGTGTCCTCCAGCACGCAGCAGAGTAATGGCGGGGGCAAACAGGTTCGTGTACTGTACCACTGTTCACACATATAAATCATTCTTTACACCTCAGATCCGTTATATATGTAGTATTGAATTATGGGTAATTGCATTCAAAACTGGGTAAAAAAAACATCCAGAAGCGTCTGGACATATTTCATATTTCACAATTGCACTTCATAGATAAAATGCAGACCTGCACATATGCAAGGAGTTAGTAAAAGAAATGATCCACATTTCGGTTATGTTAAAACTTAGCAGCACTTTGTTTTCAAGACTACTGTCTCCCCGGTCAGGTGTGAATGTTACATCAGTTTATTTGTACCTGCGGTGCGAGCAGAAATGAACGCCCTGCTTGTGATTGGCATGAAAGAAAAACATTGTGCAGTGATTGGGTTTTTTTTTTTTTGTGGTCCGAGAGCTACTCCCAGAAGAGCAAAACAGAAGCATTTGGATATCTGCGAACAAAATTTGACCCGATACTCTAAGGAAGGTGAAAGAGAATCATTACTGGTGATGAGACACGGATTCATCACTACGAGCCTGAGAGTAAATGGCAGAGTATGGAACGGAAACATCCTCAATCACTGACCAAGAAAAAGTTCAAGACTCGTCAATCAGCTGGAAAATTCATCAATGCTTACAGTTGTCTGGGATTCTCAAGGGCCAGTGTTAGAACATTATCAGGAAAAAGGGTTCAACAATCAACAGTGCTCGTTACAGTGAGATGCTTATTGAAGAGCTGAAGCCTGAATGCACACAGAGGACTGTTGTATGACGGTTTTGTGATCTCGCATCGCGATGCATGTTTAGACACTCTGCAGAAACTTGTTGGAGGCTATGTTGAATTCATTTGTTTAGAGGATGAGTTCCTCTACCAACATGTGCAATGTTGACCAGTAACAGCTAATAAAATAAATAAATAAAAAGTTATGCCCATTTTTGCAGTACAGCCCTCACATTATTATTTTAATGGTAGAAATGGCTATTTCAAAATTCCCAGTTGTTTGTCACCCTCAGGTTGACTTATAATCTGGTTTCTTTGAAAACCAGAAGAGGTGCATAATATTAGTTAATTGCACATTTTAATTTATGTAATCTTAAAAGATCTGCTTTACATTTCTGTGTGTATCCTGGTGTCTAAACAGTCTAAACAGGAAATCCACCGGCGGTCAGCCCGATTAAGAAGCACCAAGTACAAGGCGCCGGCGTCCGAGAAGAAAGTTTCATCAAAAGGAAAAGGAAGACGGCATATTTTTAAACTCAAAAATGTAAGCACGGGTTAAGCTGAAATATTTTAGATGTGTAAATGTTAAATTTCAAGTCTATCAAATGTAAAGAAAGACATTTAATGCTTCTCCTTTTCAGCCTATTAAAGCTCCTGAGTCTGTTTCCACCATAATCACATCAGAGTCGATCTTTTACAAGGTAGATAAACCTACTCATCCACTTTATTCTAATGGGATACAGAACGGATTAATCGTTTCAGGCCTCTAATTTGATGGCTTTTTCTCTTCCATCAGGGTGTTTACTATCAGATAGGGGATGTGATAAAGGTGATAGACGAAGAGGACGGGAAACCTTATTTCGCACAGATCCGCGGCTTCATTCAGGACCAGTACTGCGAGAAAAGTGCTGCGTTAACATGGCTGATCCCTACACAGTCCAGTCCGAGAGATCACTTTGATCCAGGCACTTACATACTCGGTAAGTTCATGTACAATATAGTATTCTTATTCAGAGTTCCACTGGCAATAAATGTAAGGATTAATATTTATTTTTAATGATCCAGGTCCCGAAGAGGATTTGCCCAGAAAAATGGAATACCTTGAATTTGTTTGCCACGCACCATCGGAATATTTCAAGTCAAGGAGCTCACCATTTCCAACGTTGCCCATTCGCCCAGAGAAAGGCTACATCTGGACACATGTTGGACCGACAGTCACTGTGGCAATCAAGGAAACTGTTGGTTGTAATTAGATGGAGCTTTATAAAATGAAATCAAAATACAAATATTGATTTAGAGAACATTTATGTTCTTTATTATGTCACACAAAATGTCATTCCTCCTGACATTTATTCTGATGTTCCTGCTCAGTGTGATGGCTATCATGTGACTCTTTCCTAGTTGAGTTGTTCGGGTAACATTTCCTTAACACACATTATGGAAAGACTAATGCCACGTTATAATGGACAGTGAAGACTAGGGGTGCTCCGATCAGGATTTTTGGGGCCGATCACTAGAAGCTGTATCGGCCGATGCACTTTAAAAAACTGCTGGGTTAAAAAACAACCCAACCATAACCCAGCCGCTGGGTCACTATTGGACAGAATGCGCGCTGGGTTGTACCATTTAACCCAGAATTCTGGGTTGTTTATCTGACCCAACCAGTGGGTTAAATTGACACTCTAGCTGCGTTAAATGTTAAAGTGCTGGGTTATTTTATTTGACCCAACCAGTGGGTAAAATTAACACCTTTGCTGGGTTGACACATTCCATTTGATTTTTTTATTTTCTAAATGTACACAACTTCACATAATGTAAATAGATTATTTTCTTATTCACAGAGTAAGAAAATGTGAATAACTTAATTTTGACAAAAATGTCAGACAAAACCCTATAATCTCAAGGTGACCATTTGTTAAATATAAAATAAATGTACTGTAACAAACACTCTGTAAAACAAAAACAAGAGACCCCTCTAAGTCTGATTTGAATGGCATTTTTTGCATTTAATACAGTGTTTAAAAACCTTTTATATAGAAGTTTTCAATACAAATATTATAATGCCCACATGACACAAACATTTCCCATCTTAATATTTTAACTATCCGTTATTTAACTATTACTATTTCATTTCCTTCAAAAATGACACTTAAAAAAAATAAAACTTTAAAAAATATTATTTATTAAATGTGGGCTGAAAAAACTGTTGTCCTCAAAAATTTAATGACACGAGATGAGTACTCGTGTCCATCAATCTGATCTACAGTATGCTGGAGAAACTCCCAGGTGAGAATACACTGCTTAACATCAATGACAAAAAAAAAAACTTTAAAACAAACATCAATAGCCTTCACCAACGAGTCAAAGAGTGTTGCCTCCAACAATGGAAAAAGTCTGTCAGGTCCCTCTTGTCTCATCCCCAAGGAACAAAACATGGAACAATGCTACAGTCATCTCCATATTTTGCAGATATCATCCTCATCATGTTGGTCCACCTATGGATTATACAACATCATTTAGTGTTGCAATATAACTAACATTTACGTTGAGCATTTTTGTTAAGGACGTACAGCTACATATGCATTTAATGCAAAAAAAAATTCTTTTGACAATACAAAAAAATACATAATGTGAACATGAATTTAGTGTATATTTCTGACTAATTTGCCTCACTATTTAACATCTGAGGGATAACAGGATACAGCGCTCCATTTGGATTTAATACAAAACTTTCACCCCTTTTCAAATTCTCAACAAACACTAGATGTATATGATATTTAATGGTGAATTTACAACTTATAATAAATATTTCATAAGGATAAAGAAAAGCTCGTTTTAAACTACAACTTAACCATGACCATTTTTTGAATAACAAAACAGAATGGGAAAACAATATTAATCCCACACAATATTAATATCAAAGCATTTATTTTAAACAATAAAATATGCTTGCTCGTACCACAAGTTACTAAAAAAAAAAGAGTCAAAATTTACATTAACTTACCATAAAATACTGAGTGCTCTGAGCATGATCCAGTCAGAAGTGAAGAATCCAGAAAGTTCTGCAAAGAGTAAACCAACTGCTGGGTCAAAATAACACAACCAGATTGTTTTAACAGACAGAAACAGAAGACATATTAAGACTGTCATTAAACATATCTCAATAGCTTCCTCTGACACCTATTAAATATTATAAAATATGTCAACAGACTTTCCACACACACAACTTTAGCGAAGATTACTAGTAATTTACCTACAATTATATTTAAGATTACATTTAGTAAAAAAAATTGTGTGCCACAAATCCTTTTTTTTTTTTTTTTGCACTTTTATCATAAAGCCGACTGTTGGCACACAATATTAAAACATGAACTCCTCTCACCCCCATATAAGTGCGACTAAAAAGATGGAAAGGCGAATTAACATGGAAATGAGCTTGCTCCTACAACAACTACAACATTTAAAATGTAAGTACAAATTAATATAAAATTGCCATAAAATACTGCCAGCTTTAAGTGGCGTACCCCTCGCCAGAAGTGAAGAATCCAGAAAGTTCTTCATGCTGTGTCTCAATTCCAAGACCGCAAAGAACGAACTTGACTTGGAAGTGCACACTCGAGGGTTTGAGGACCCCGGGTATAGTGCAAATAGAATGCAGCGTACAGGATGCTTCTTACAGCCGCGATATATTATACCATAACCGTATTATAACACAGATTACTTGTTAAAAATACATAAAATGAAATAAATTCGCTGTTTTAACCACTGCAGAGGCACCACAACCAGCGGTAGTTTTCAGAAGTTTCTGCCAAGATGAGGCTATGTTGGGTGGCTACATAACCCCGGAGCACCGTAGGATTGCCTGGAGCTCAAATCTCCGAAATCGTTGAGACATTTTTTAAAATAGACACTATCTTTAATAACCGATTAATATTTCAAACATTTTGCAGGCTGTCGTTTGGAGAAATAAAGAATAAACCAGTTGTTGGGTCAAAATAACCCAACCAGGTGTTTATTTGTAAATGACCCACTACATCTCATTTGACCCAGCATTACCCAACCCAACAATGTGTTTGCAGAAACAACCCAGCATTTTTAGAGTGTATCGATACCGATCACAGATTACAGGGTCTACTCGAAGCCTTATCATGTGGCGTTATTTATTAAACTATATCTAACAACAATGTAAATTAAGTATTGAAATTACAAGAAGAGGAATATCATGAATTGACAACTGTATTTATTGGCAAGCAACATGTGCAAAATGATAAACAGTTGGATAGACTTTGGTGCTGGATGTAAAATAGAAACTAATAACTGTAAATAAAGCATTTGTTAAACAGAAGAAATAATGAACTAAATTTCGTTAAGTGCTGTTACATATGTCTAAACATAAGACTAAATCTTTCTTTTCTGTTGGTTGAGAATGTTTTTTTTTAAACTCTTCCTGCCCCGCCAAAACCTGCTTCTGATCCAAACCACATCTATATGACATTTAAATTTGAAGTTGGTGCCAGTCTTTACACCAGGCCTTCTAGAGTTACTACATAATCAGAAATACTGCTTTTAATTGCCCATGTTGAAGTATTTGTTTAATTAATTAATTAATAGGCAGGTATTCAGTATCTTGTTAAAACATTCCTCAACTTTATTAAGACAACAGTCAAACATTAAAACATTTAAACAACCCATCTCTTATCTATACAGCTTATACCCTGGTCATGGGGTATTAGAGACTATGCCAGGAGAACTTAGGGTACTCAGACACTACAGTTAGTTTGGAAACACCAATGTTTAATATTAGAATATAAAAAAACATAAAATTACTAATCAACTATAAACTATACTCAACTAAAAAAATAATAATATTACAGGAAGAATTATTGCTTGATGTGTCTGCTTTGCCTGGTACACTTTACTGGCATGAAGGGGTACCACATAACATGATGATAACGGTGTCTGCTTTAGGTGTTATGTGCCTGTGTCACATACGTCCTGTACATCAAAAGAAAGTCATTAACAATCCGGGCGTAACAAACAGAGGATGTCATATGGCAACCTGGACAGGGATCGGCGGATAGGATGCACGAGTTCCACTATAAGAAATAAGGAAGTGCAACAAGATTGGTGTTTTATTGTTGTAATTGCAAAGGACAAGAGATGTCAAAGATAGAGGCATGGAAAAGTTTACATAATGCCAGAAAATCCTAGAAACATAACAACTTACAACTGCGACTGCGAAGGAAACCCTTAGGATTACCCGGAGAAAACCCATGAAGAACATTTAAACTCTTCACACAGAGACTTGAGGCACAATCTAAACCTACAACTGTGGAGGTGTGGGGCAAAGAGCACTGACCATTAAGTCACCATATCAACACATTACATTTATATGAACAGAATATGTGTGAGTTACTTTCACTATTATGCTTTAGTACATATATTAAATTGAATTGAGAATAAAAATGGACAAATTTCTCCAGCCATCTACCTCCATTAAATTAGCATTGTGTCTCAAACACTAAATTGTCATTGGTGTTACCAGGGAGAGAAGTAACAGTTATTAGATATATTTAAAATGCATTAAGTTCTACTTTGTGTGGATTCATAAAGTTTAAAAGTAAGTTATTGCTATAAAAAAGGTTCTACACATGAAAGAAGAAATACAATTTCAGGAGGTGTTCCAAGTCAGCCCGCTAGAGGGCATTGTTTAGTGATTGGGGTCCGTGTTAAAAAAGTCGGCACAGCAGAAGAAAGGACACCCGCATGCGCGGAAGTACAAGAAATACATTTCAGGAGGTGTTCCAAGTCAGGCCGCTAGAGGGCAGTGTTTCATAATGGGGTCCGTGTTAAAAAAAACTCGGCACAGCAGAAGAAACATCACCAGCATGCGCGGAAGTATAAGTTGTAGTTAGCTCGGGAGCTAATAGTGTTTTTCTAGTCGTGGGGATTTAATTGAAAACGGCTTCACCAGGTTTGAAAGCTGTAACCTAGTGTTGTTCTCAGGAAAGCACTGAACAGATTGGCTCAGCGATATTTAAAAAGTCATTTCTGTACTTTCCTTTAATGGTCACTTGTACTTTTACATACTTAGATTTCTCCTTCCCAGTCACCTGAGTCATGTATCTTTGTGGAAGATGTGTTATGTATCTGCAGTCGAGGCTGTTGTGTGTCAAAGCCCAGCATGTTCACACGGCTAAACTTTTCACTCTACACAAACACACGACTTTCATCCCCACAGATCTGCTTCCTCACAGCAGCTCACAGGGCTGTAAGGACCGGTGGAGATCATACAGGACCCGTAGCTTCAGTCATCAGAGCAGCAGAGACTCAGCAGTCAGCAGCACAGAGCAGAAAAACACTGAACATGGTTTAGTGCCGTTAAAGATCTCTGAACTTCATCAGGTTTCCAGTGGAGCAGGATCAGTCCCTGTAGAAGACATCTCCATCAGTATGTAGCACTGCTTTTATCTCTGCCTTTATTTTATTTCCTCACAGTCAATACTGTCAGGTCCATAAATTAAAGAGCACTAGTTTTGTTTCCATTAATTCATTCATTCATCTTCTATAGGATTAAATTATTTATTAGTATATAATGTACTTTGAAGCACCGTAAAAAAATTTTTTGTTGCACATCCCAGTTAGGAAGCTGGGGTCACACCTCTGGAGCAGATAGGTTTAAGGGTCTTGCTCAAGTTCTGGGGTTCGAAACATCAACCTTCCGATCAGTGACCCAGAGCCTTAACTGTTTGAGCTACCACTACCCCTACTTATTCTGTATACAGGGTCACTGGGGGCCTGGAGCCTATCCCAGGAGACTTTAGGACACACCCTGGACAGGGTGCCAATTGATCGCCAGGCACACACACACACACACACATTTAGATTTACCTTACATTAACACCATTTCATAGTCTCCCTTATCCAGACGACTGACAGTTTTATCTCATTATACAGTACGGTATCTGAGCAGTTGAGGGTTAGGGCCTTGCTCAAGGCAATGGCAACTTGGTGGTGGTGGGATTTGAACCTGAGACCTTCCGATCAGTAGTCCCAACGTCGTAACCACTGAGCTACATCTTGTAGCAAGTTTAAATGAAACAATGCAACCCTTTACTTACTACTTTATTCTTAAAAAATTTATTAATTTAAAGGTTTGCAAATATTAATTACCATAATACTATAGCTACATCACCTGAAAGAAAAATCAGTAGCTATAAATTAAAGCATGTGTTTGTAGCGTGCGCATATGAAACCATGTGGTTCCAAGCATCATTGTAACTGGGCAAAGAATGACTGTTTAAAGTTTTTTTTTTTTTAAGTACATTGTACAGTGTATAGCTTTTTAGCCTATTTACAAAGTGTAACATACTAAACTATGCTTTGCTGACTTCTTGATCTTTAATCTGGTCTGCTGCACAGATTTGGATGCGCTGTCCTATCCGTCTCCATTTGAAGAAATCAGCGATGAAGATGCCGTACAGATCTTTGTGCCTCCTAATCTTCCTCTCACCACCATCACACTCAGAGATTATGTGGACACGTCAGAGACCCTAAAAAACCTGGTTCACCTAGGTATGCTTCTCCTGCAATTCATATTTATTTGGCTGATGTGAGCTCACATTTTATGACAGCCTGTTTTTTTTAGGCGTAAATCTGTCAAAACTAGAGGAGCGACCTAATGTGGGCTCTATGCTGGTGAGACTGGACTTCCAAAAGGATGTGGTACCTCTGCTCCTTTTCTTAAAAGATCTTGGAGTTCAGGACGTTCAGCTGGGTCCGATGCTCACTAAGAATCCCTTTGTTCTGACTGAGAGCTTGGAAAATCTCCAAACCAGGTCAGAGCTGATCACATGTCTGTCATGCCTCAATTATAATAGTCATAATGCATGATCATTGAATTTTGTAAGAAATAAAACACAATGGTTCCTATAACAGATGCAAAAATATATAGGAAAATAATCCCTGATGCTGTTTATTTTTGCCCAAAATCTGGTTTATTATTTTATACCCAACATTTTTCCTCCACAACATCAGTTTGCCAGTGCTTTTGACTTTTTTCAGTGACTCGTCTGTCCTACTTTATTTATCTACAGTACTTATTACTGTTATATTTACAATTACTAATATCATTACTATTACATTTTATTTTATGGAGCATCCTGCAGAACAGTAACTTAAAAAGGTCTTATCACTTAGAAACAGTTCAATCTTTTTTTTAAGGTAATAATAATAGTTATTCTTCTTCTTCTTCTTCTTCTTCTTATTATTATTATAATTATTAAGCTAGTCCTTGGGCTATTCAGGTTATTACTATAGAAACAATAAAATACTAAGAAGAGAGCTTTCATGTGTTTTTATTATTTTACTTGTTTTATGGTTTACATTATGACTGACACTACTGTCAAAGCTGCTGGTATAGAAAATTAATCAACACCTCCTCACTAATTTGATTCCTAAAAGGTGGTGTTGTATTTTAGACAATAAACAGCTCTCTTGAGCAGACAAGGTGTAAAGCACTATTTACTGTTTTGTATTCAAGTAGGTTATAGTTTTGATTTCACCAAATACTTTGTAATAGATTAAAGCCAAGAATAATGTTTAAAAATACATAGGTATGGTGATTCGATTATACTGAAGAACTGAACAAGGCACTAGTTTTTGTTGATGCCTTTAAAAAAAATTTTTTTATTATGATAAAAAAAATATATTGTAATAACAGAGACTGACTGACCAAGCTGAAACTGTCAGTAATACTACCAAGTTTTAGAGACATGTCATTTCACTTCCAGTCCTAAACTGTTGTTATCGAGCTTATTCTTAATTTTTTTGCTTAATGTTCTGGTATTGAGATATGATTATTTCTTATAAGATGCTGTTGGTTTGATGTCTCTTTATTACAGCAGTATGAATTGTCAGTTGAAAACTGGAACTGAATTTTTACTGCTTCTGTTAAAGGGTTTCATATTTGAAGTCGAAGAAATTCAGTTCAGAGGCTGTTGCTGTGATGGTCAGCAAAGCTCCATATTTACTGAACTTCAGTGTGAAAAGGTTGGACAACCGTCTGGGATTTTTCCAGCAGCAGCTGGGCCTCAGTGCTCACAAGGTAAGGAATGTTTTTATTTTGCAAAAACTAAAATATCAGTTACAAAAATGCTGGAACATCTTTATCACACACATTTGTTAATGTTTTACTTTTGACTTGGAAAATAAGCTGTATTATATACATGTGCATGTAAATGTTTCTTTTTGTATTTTCAGACCCGAGATGTTGTGACGCGTCTACCTCGGTTATTGTGCGGCAGTTTGGAGCCCGTGAAAGAAAATCTAAGGGTACAGTGTTTTGTTTATAGAAAATATTAGAGACATTAGTTAACTTAAACAATTTGGGCCGTGAATTAGATGTTTTCTGGTCTGTTTTTTACCCAGGTTTGTGAACTGGAGTTTGGATTTCACAGGAATGAAATTCAGCACATCCTCACTGTAGTTCCAAAAGTGCTAACTGCTAATAAACGAAAATTGACACAAATATTTGACTTTGTCCACAACACTATGGGTGTTCCTCATGCTCTCATTACAAAGTTCCCACAGGTATATAACTATCTTCTTATGAAACTAACAATTTAAAGAAATGAAGAGAAGTTCTTTACTAAGTTATGTCTTTACTAATTAGCTATAATTAATTCAACATGCAGCATTAAACCTCTTCTGGTTCTCATCAGGTTCTGAACGCAAAATTGCTTCGTATACGAGAACGACACCTTTTTCTCGAGTACTTAGGCCGTGCTCATTATGACCCAACTCATCCCAACTACATCTCTCTGGAGCGGCTGGTGGCCCTGCCTGATGAAACCTTCTGCACTAAAGTTGCGTTAGCCTCTCTGAACGATTTTGAGCGATTTCAAAAAACGATGTAGTAGTAAAAGTAACATGAAAGGCTTTGGTGTCTGAATTATTTTTAATGTTTATTATTAATAATTCCAAGAAACAAGAGTTTAGTTGTCATTTTTGTCTTATTGACATTTTTGTAATTACATGTACAGAAACTTACTATGTACATTTGAATACATAATTTATAAACGTCTAAAAATGCACCTATATTTATGTGAACATCAGTTCATGTAATGAAAAAAAAAGGTTTGAGACTTACAATAAATGAAAACATATATTGCATATCTGTGAAAGGCAGCAAGATGGTCATGAGCATGACTCTGTTTACAGGGGGAAAAGAATATAAGAACTGGGCTTTTATAATTCTTTGTATTTTTGCATGCTGTATTTATAAATTGAATTAATTTACATTATATACGTATTCAGAAATATAGAGAATATTGCTCCGTTTATAGTATAGATCAATTTTATAGTGTAAAATATCTGAGAGACACACTAGTTCCCATTATCACTTAAGCTATGACAGCTGTCCGGATATCTCTTTCTCTCACTCTCTTAGAATGTATTAATTCAGTAAGAACAGCAATTCAGTAACTGGCAATTATACAGAAATAGTCCTTTTACTGTCCTTTTTTTTTTTTTTTTTTTTACTTTCTAGTGCTGCCTCATTGGGCTGCTCAGTCATGACCCTAGAGTAACCCTAACTTTTTTTGTTGTTGTTACCTTTTATAAAGTGTTCACTGTGGTACCCAAACAAACAAATAAACCCAGTAGCAAAAAAAAAAAAAAAAAAAAAAAAAATATATATATATATATATATATATATATATAAAACCAGCATAATTGGATGGAAATGCTAGATCCGACTTTAAAAGTTGTTACAGAAATTATTTTATGACGCGTTGACCTAATTTATATTAAAAAAAAGCATTTGTCGCGCTGTGATTGCGTAAATCTGTCGCAGGCTTCAACGTCACATTACCCACAGTTCTTTGCTGCTGTCCCTTAGACCGAAGAAAAATGGCGTCGAAGGCACCAGGTAATGAACTGTTAACTCTGCAGTGTTTTTGAGGAATGTCAGTCGAAATAATTTCGCGTAATTTGTGTCACGAGTTCCTGTACAGTCTCGAGTCATTCTGCTTGGTTTGTGTTGTGGTTTATTTTGTGCTGTTTTTTGCTCGTTTGATGATACACTTCAGTGTCCTCTAGCTTCAGCGTCCCTTAGCTAAACTAGCTAACATGCTAAAGCAGTGAGCCGCGCTCGTACCGAGACCGCTCTGTCTCTGTAGTTCTGGGCTGTGTCGTGAAGAAATGTTCAGTGAAACCACTTGTTTTTGTCTTCTTGTTAATATTGTGCCGGATTTAATTGGATGTTAAAGTGTGATTCAGGTTACTGAGGCGCACTGTAAGTCCTGGTAGCCAAGTAACTTGCATTTCTTCAGGTTATGATGGTTCTCCAGGTTATTGGTGTAGTTAAACTATAATATAATGTCTTACACATGATCTTACAGTGATATTTGTGGATTTATAGTGACAATGAAGCCAATCTGAACAGTATTAACCACGAATCATCTTAATTTCTAACTGAAAATTATTTCTGCTTTCTTTCCCTGATATTCTAGCGACTGGCAGGCTGTTGTTGGGTGTCAGGAAGTGGTATTATAATGCAGCTGGGTTCAACAAGCTCGGTGAGTAATGTGTGAATCTCACAAAGTTTTTTTTTTTTTTTTGCCTCTTCATGACCCCTGTCTCATCGTTCCATGTCTTTCAGGCCTGATGCGAGATGACACGATCCATGAGAATGCAGACGTGAAGGAGGCCATTCGCAGGCTTCCAGAGCCGGTCTACAACGATCGGATGTTCCGCATAAAGAGGGCGCTTGATCTGTCCGCGAAGCAACAGATTCTTCCCAAGACCCAATGGACAAAATTTGAGGAGGTGAGAAGGTCAAGTGCTGCATTTGATTAAGTTAATAAAATTACATCGCTCCTAAAGGGACATGGGTCGGGGGAAAAATATGGTGAATGGGTTAAAACAAAAGAAAATCTGTTGAAGGAAAAGCAAAAATCAAGACATGGGATGCAAAAAAAATCTGCAGAAGGAAAAAACAACAACAGGATATTGGGGGGGGGGACCATGTGACTCGTATATTTTCGGTCTTCAAAAACTTTGAAGATACAGAAAGGGCAAGTACGTCAGTGCATTTTATCCACTGTACTGTGTGGAGCAGGTAGACTAACATTTGTGCTTATAATAACTAATAAAATTTTTCGCAGCATATGTATGAGTCACATGGTTTATTTATTCCCCTCCAAACACATGCACTTTTTTTTCCTTTAACAGATCCCCCACCCCACCCATGATTCTTTTTTTTTTCATCAGAATTTTTTCCCCACCCATATCCCTTTAGGGGCTCTGTTCAAAAGAGCTTGAAATTTTGAAGAGAGTTTTATTCAGCCGACAAAATTCGGTTGCCCAAATGTCTTGCACTTTTTAGATTTCCCGTGCTTTGACCAGTTTCTTCCTCATTAGTGATTTGTAAACCATGTTGTCCGGTGCTTTTTTAGTTAATATTTACTAATTGATGAAATAATCCTTCCTGGTTGAAAATTGCTGCTTGTGTGTTTTTCCTGTAGGATGCGTCCTACCTTGAGCCCTACTTGAAGGAGGTCATTCGTGAAAGAACAGAAAGGGAAGAGTGGCAGAAGAAATAGAGTTAAGGGGAAGATTTAAGGTGGTGGCTGCTCTCTTGTATTTAATATAAAGACTATCAAGTGTGATGTCCATGTACTTATTAAATTTGGTTTCTGTCAAGTTTTTCCTCATGCCTCATTCTTTTAAAGTAAAAGCAGAAAGTGAGTTTTATTAAATATTTATTTGAAGATCTTTAACATCTTGGCCCACACACACAAAAAGTTTGTGATTATATAAAATCTAAAGTATAATATATTATGCTATAACCATAATATATAATGCTTATAAATCCCAGCATTTACATATGACCAAAGGCTTTACAAAATGCCATGTTATCACTACAGTTATGGATCTGGTTGTAATTGTACATCATTTTAATATAATTAATGTGGGCTACATGTTGCATCCAAAAATAAACCACAAAAATAAAACGCAGTTAAACTGGTATTGGAACGGTGTCAACAATTTGTCAAGTTTAAAAGCCAACTTCTGAACCTTCAATGATACAGACGAGATGTTTTGTGTTTTTCTTTTTCTTTTTTTTTTTCCCCCACTACTAAAGAAAAAAACTCAAACGGGGTAAAGACTGAGTGTCAAATACGCATTTGCTTCTGGTGCAGTTCTGAACTTGTTCATTTTTACAGTAAACACTGAATGAAAATGAATAACTTACAGCATTACAGTGATTAAGCTTAGTACTTCTTATTTTTTCAGAGAATATTTCTTTTCCTTAGGATAAAATGTATATTTTTTCTCTTTGCCTGTATATTTTAGGGTTTGCAATGTTGACACCCCTGTCTGCTTTACTGATTCTAAGAACAACATGGGGGAGAAATAATTACTTTGAAACATTTGCACAGATTTAGATCATGAACAGGTGACCTAAATCTAATTTTATATTGCACAATTCCGGCCATGTTCTTCACCATGAACTCCCTTTAAAAGTCCAATTAGTATTTTGTATTATGATAGGACAGGAAACTTCCCCGTTCCTTGGTTTCACTCATTTAGACTATGTTCCCTCCGTTCACTTACACTCGTCACAGTATGTATAAAGTTCCCTACGACTGTATTAAAGGAGCGCAGCATAGAAACTCCTAGCTCGTTGCTTGTCTCATGGATGTCAGGATCATAGACGCCAAGCAGAGGTGTGCATACTTCTATGTGTTCTTTCCCAGCTCGTTCCAGGATGGCCACCAGTTCGCTTCTTGCTTGGTCGAACTTCACTTGATCGTAACTCAGCAGCGTGGAATCATCCAGTGGGTAAGTTACATCTTCAGAGTAGCAGTCACGTGGCACTGGCAGCTCTACATAACTAGAAAAAAGGTATAATTAATATATTTAACAAAACATATACATATGTATACACTTCAACACATAATTCTTGTTTTATTTTGAAGATTTCCTTACCTTAGTGCTGGAAAGTCTTGTGCCAGCATGGTAAAGAGCTGCCGCAGGGCTGCTATGCTCAGCGGGTTGCCCAGAATCTTAAGCTCTTGCATGGCGTTACAAGGTCCCAGTGCGTGAATGAGGAGGTCCAGATGTTCATCTGACAGACCGCACTCCTCCAAACTCAGACTGCTGAGTGTAGCCGAGCAGCGATGCAGCAGTTTACGGAAGGTGTTCGGGAACAG
Source organism: Clarias macrocephalus (assembly GCA_011419295.1). Lineage (NCBI taxonomy): Eukaryota > Metazoa > Chordata > Actinopteri > Siluriformes > Clariidae > Clarias > Clarias macrocephalus. The sequence goes on along the minus strand of JAAGKR010000042.1, from coordinate 251,116 downwards.
ATTGGCTACCACGTGGCCACTCAGGTCCAGTTTTACCAGGAACTCGCTGTGCAGACTGTTGGCCAGGTATGCCATGTCAACGGCGCTAAGGCAACAGTTTGCCAGTTCTATACACTGCAGCGGGGTGGTCAGAGGACTAGAAAGGATACAGATCAGTCACTTGTATAACATTATGCCACAATAAATACCCGACGGCAGGCGACCTACCCAGATCATGACCTTCAATTTACTTTGACCTTCAAATATACTTAGATAAGCTTTATTTCTCTTTTAATGAGGTCACATTTAGCAAACCTAACTTGTATATTAACGTTGCATACAAAATATTCTAACCCCCATATCATACCTATATAATGCCCACGCCTTAGTAAGTTGTGAACTAAGATGTGGGAACTTGATACTATATTGTAGGCATAACTTATCCATGTGCAGGATGTGAGATCCTGTTTGTTTTTTTGGAATTATGCTGTGTCTCACCATATACAGTACAGACCAAAAGTTTGGACACACCTTCTCATTCAAAGAGTTTTCATTATTGTGTTCTTTAGCCCAAACGCGTCTCTTCTGCTTGTTGCCTGTCCTTAGCAGTGGTTTCCTAGCAGATATTCTACCATGAAGGCCTGATTCACACAGTCTCCTCTTAACAGTTGTTCTAGAGATGTGTCTGCTGCTAGAACTCTGTGTGGCATTGACCTGCTCTCTGATCTGAGCTGCTGTTAACCTGCGATTTCTGAGGCTGGTGACTCGGATGAACTTATCCTCCGCAGCAGAGGTGACTCTTGGTCTTCCTTTCCTGGGGCGGTCCGCATGTGAGCCAGTTTCTTTGTAGCGCTTGATGGTTTTTGTGACTGCACTTGGGGACACTTTCAAAGTTTTCCCAATTTTTCAGACCGACTGACCTTCATTTCTTAAAGTAATGATGGCCACTCGTTTTTTTTTCACTTAGCTGCTTTTTTCTTGCCATAATACAAATTCAAACTCTTTGAATGAGAAGGTGTGTCCAAACTGTTGGTCTGTACTGTATACAGTGTTAACTTTAATTTTAAGCAAAATCACTTAAAAATGTGTAGTTTACAAGAGGCTGAATGCTCGGTTGTTGAAGTTAAGTTGTTTATCTCATCTTCGCATGTTGTGGCCACAACACAGTATCTCGTTTCCATGCGTTATTAGGTTGTGGCCATGCATTATACTGTACTATTTTGCTTTAGTTAAGTTGTGGCCACTGAATATTTTCTTTTCCCACCCAATGTCACCACCGGGGCTCCATATTAAATACATTTTTTTTCCTTTGGTTTTTACATTCCCCAAAATTAAAAAAAAAAAAAAATTTTTTTTAACCTGTGTTGTACTGCATAACCAGTCAAGGCGCTGAGTCATTGTGCATGTGCACACTTCATTGCTACATCCATGTTTTTATCATTTGTTTAATTGAAGTGTATAGTGGATAATGTGTTTGGTGTTCATTCTGAGCGCTTAATGTAGTAGAAAAATTTTTTATTTTATAATTAAGAGAGCAAGAACAATTAAAATACTTTTAAGATCACATTAATGGTGCCCATCATGTCCTCAGATCTGAAGATGGCTACATCCCTATATTTATCTATATATTTTTCTGAGTGTATACTGTATATCATTTTGTAATGTAGTGTTTCTCCTATATGAAGCATCGTATCTGAGAAAAGAAAAAAATCAGGAATGATCCAGACACTATACCAGAAACACGGGGAGTCCATCACAGGTCCATTACATCCATGAACGAATCTCTCTAGGGGACTGTGGAGGCCAGTGGTGACCTTATGTATTTGTTCCCATTTTATACAACCATGTCAACATTCGCAAACTATGGGCAATTTGGGAATGCCAGTTAGCCTAATCTGCATGTCTTTTGAACTGTGGGAGGAAACTAGAGTACCCAGAGGAAACCCACCAAGCATGGGGAGAACATGCAAAAACAGACCCAGCATGGGAATCAAACCCAGGACCCAGTGCTAACCACTAAGCCACCATTCACACACATTTAAATGCTTACTCACACATTGGAACAACTTTAGCATGGCTAATCCTGGCATGTTTTTGGAAGGTTGGAAGAAACCAGAGATCCCAAAGAAGTCACCCTCCCTTATGATAACCTCTACTCCGGACTGAACTTGGGGACCTGGAGCTGTGAGACAGTGGTATCATGAACTTAACCTCCTCACCTGAGCAGTCGTCTCAGTTGTCCTGTAAGAGTAGAGAAGCCCAGGTAGAGTTCTCTCAGCTCTGTCATCTTACTCATCAGCTCTCCCAGCACCGTGAGGAGGTCCTCATCGCCCCGAGTCAGCCTGCGCACATCCAGCGCCTGCGCCGGTAACGTGAGCGATCGCAGCTGCGGGAAACGAAGCTGTGACAGCATCACCTCCAGATGTGGAGCCTCCAGATGTACGTTATGCACCACCTCCAACTTCTGCAGGCCTTCAGTGTTGACCAGACGCAGCACATAAAAGAGGCTTTTCAGAGGAAGTGAGTCCGCACGCAAACCCATACAGCGCAGCTTTAACGGACAGTGTCTGAGTAACAGTAGAGCCTGCAAGACCATTTCATAGTTTCTTCCCGTCACGAAGGCATTGAGCCGGACATCCACCTCCACTTCCCAGGCTGCTGCTGCAGCATCGTCTCCCTGCATGGCCACCATGGTCTCATAGCACATACGCGCGAGGAGTTCTGTGCGAGCCCAGCGGCCCAGCGAGCTACTGCATGGGCAGGTCTGGTGCTCGATGTCCTGCAACGCGGTCAGATCCACCACTCGCAGGACCTTGGCATATGTGGTTGGTTCACAAAGAACATAGTCCTTCAGTCCCATAAGCAGGGCTCTGAGACAGAGCCTGCAGGTGCGTGAGGTGAGATCTATCTTGCAATCTGGAGTTTTTCCCAGCAATCGCCGCAGGTTGAGCTCAGCGAGAGGCCACGTCTTGACCAAGTTACGCAGCACATCCGCCTCTTCAAGCAGGTAGCTGGCTTTAAACAAGATTGGGTAAAGATTGTAAGACAAGCAACTCAGATTCCTACCGGCACACGGGCCACTTCGAACGAATCCCTCTGCTGCCAAGAATTTCAAGCTTTTCATGCTGTTTTTGGCAACTTGGTTTTTCTTCTGAAATGTGTCAGCCTCGCGAAAAGATTATTCGTTTTACCAGCATGTGTATGAGCATGAGATGTGTCGAGTTGTGTGTCAGGCTGTGAGAGCGAGGAGGTGGTAGTTGAGAGGGATTTATTTTTAGCAGCAGCTGTCTCGTGGCCTCAGACACAACCTGACTCACAGGCAATAGTTCTATTTGAAACGATGACTTGCACTAATCATATTACTAAGATAAGATATGCAGCTAGTATACTGTATTGTGCAAAAGTCTTGGGGCATGCAAATACTGTAACTGCTGCAGAGCAACAATGTCAAAACACTATAAAAAGCAGGAAACGGTAATTATTGAAACAAAGTTTCAGAGTAATTGGTGTGACAAGCCTTTGCTTAAAATATAGTCTCGGGTACAACTTGTGCAGTTTTAAAAGGAAATTCGTAGTTTCACTGAACATCCTGCAGAAGCAGTCACAGTCTTTTGGAGGACTTTGTTGCATCTGCTTCTTTCATGCAGCAAAACCCAGAAGCATTTTTTTTTCTTCTAAAAAGGAATGTCTTTAACATAATATGCTGCTTAAAGATATCAGATATACGTAATCATATCTCTGATTAAGACATAATCAGTACTTAACACCTCCTCTGGCAGATATCACAGTTTGCAAATGCTTTTTATAGCCAGCTAAAAGTCTTTCAATTCTTGTACTTGGGATGTTCTCCCATTCTTCCTTGCAAAAGGCTTCTAATTCTGTAATATTCTGTCTTCCCCACTTCCCTTTTAATTATGCTGTTATAGTTAGTCCTGCCGGAGTCCCTGCTTGCACTCTACACTAAATATACATTCACCTTATACATTATGTGACTGTGACCATACCTAACTGCCATCTCTCCCCTCTCATGTTTTCTCTCCCCTTCACTCTCTTTCTCTCTCTCTCTGTCGAGCTACACATGTCGTTCCTGAGCTGCCAGTGATCCAGACTCCCTCTGCTCTCTGGACCTGTCTGACTCATCCTGGTGCCCCGCCTCTGGTTGGAGATCTCGTCACATGGATGCTTCATGTGTCTCTTTGGGATGCGTCTGGTGTCTGGGGACGGTTCTGACCTCGACTGATGTTGACAGCTGTTTCTCTACGGACTTGGCTGCAGTCGCTCGATAGTTCAGGACTGGAATTTCCTATAAGTCTACCTGAGCCTCTGATAACTACCTGGACTCTATATTAACATCAATTAACATTAACTGTTATACTGAACTGCCTGCCACCTAACACACAGTATGAACTCCTGCTTTCTGTTTCACCCAAATGAGGATGGATGATGGGTTCGCCCCCATGCTTAATAGCAAGGTGTTCTTTTCATGATATGCTGCTCCTTTTTTCTCCAAACATGCCTTTACTGATTGTGGCCAAATAGTTCTATTTTAACTTAATCAGTCCACAGCACTTGTTTCCAAAACTCATCAGGCTTCTATAGATGTTCTGTTGCATACTTCTGATGTTGGATTTTATAATGGGGACGCGGGTGAGGTTTTCTTCTGCTGACTCTTCCATGAAGGTCTTGTGGAACGCTGCACCACCACTCCTGAGTCTGCTAAATCTTCCTGCAGGTTTTTTCAGTCAACTGGGGTTTTTGATTTGTCTTTTTGACTAGCATACAAACAGTCCAGATCTCATCTTAACCTCCACAGTTCCCCTGAACTGCCATCTCTTAATTACATTTCTCACTGTAGAAACTGCAAGCTGACGACTCTTGTAGCCTTTTCCTGCAGTGTGGGCATCAATAACTTTAATTTTCAGAGTCTTACATAGCTGCAGCTGAGGACTCTATGGATGTTCAGTGTCCGCAAGTGTGTGCACAAGGTTTGAAGAGTCAAAATATCTGTAAAGCTTTGGAATAGGCATTTACCAATGAGGGCTGATGCCAAGCATCAGATCTAATGAGCCGATTAAGGTCTGAAACCTTGTAAAAAGAACCTGGAACTCTTAGGGTGCCCAAACTTTTACACTGTGCCATAATAAAGTTTTTATTTTTGTTCAATTTTTGGCATAAGAAGTAACTATGCATCGATGTTTGGTGAAAATATTGTGAATTTTTTCCAATTCCAAGAGAGACTGTTAATATCTTTTCAATAAAAAAAATCTGCTATTTATCAAGGGGTGCCTAAACTTTTGCACAAGACTGTGTGTATATATGTGTGTATCTGTATGCGTATGTATGCATACTAAGTGGTTTGGAAAGGCTGTTCAAATATGTTCCTATAAATGCATATGTATTTGGTGGGTTTCATATATATATGTATTCATAAGTATGCATACGTATGCATATTTATTTATTTATATATATATGCATACATATTTGGTGGGATTTCATATATATATGCATACGTATTCATGAGTATGCATACGTTTTTGGTGGGGTTTCATATATATGCATACGTATTCATGAGTATGCATACATTTTTGGTGGGGTTTCATATATATGCATACGTATTCATATATATGCATACATATTCATGAGTATGCATACATTTTTGGTGGGGTTTCATATATATATATGCATATATATGAAACCCAAGCACTTAGCATAAGCTTTAGCATGGGGACCAACCCAAGGCCCATCCTGGAGTCAACCCTTGACCTCTGATTCCTGTAAAAATCTTTATGCTGTAATTTATATTTGTATTTATATTATATACAATTGATTACTGTTGTATATATTTTTAATGAGAAAATATATAATTTCAACATACATTAGGTTGTGTAAATCATACCATACATGTAGAAAAATGAGTGGTTATTTCTATAATCAGTCTTCTGGGCATATCAGCTACTCTTCGAGAAACATACATTAATACATTATTTTTATTTACATGCACAATACATCACCGGAAGTGTTTTTTTTTTTAAATATGACCAGAATCTACTGGAAAGTATTTTACTGAACTTATAAAGAAAGGTAGTGAAACAGTTATTATTATTATTATTAGTAGTAGTAGTAGTAGTTGTTAATAAAAAAAAAAAAAAGCAAATGCGCATAGCACCCGATGTTGCATAGTTTATCTCACTTTCTTAGATTTTTAAATTAAGGAGAAATACTGTTCCTCTTCCATAGCTGACCCTGGATGTGATTAATGAACAAAGATTGTACGTGTAATTCTCACTTTCTGTATCTCATTCTGAGAGGCTAGAGTCAGGAGGAATAATAATGATGATGATGATGGTGATGATGGTGATGCTCGTGGAGATGATGGTGCTCATGCCTCTGAGCCATGGGCATAAAGCCGCCAGGAGGAATGCCCGATCCAGGCTGTAAATCCAAGTCTAGCCCTGGATGAGGCACAGAGGCTGATGTGGCATCACGAGGCCTGGCATGAGGCCGCTTACTGTGAGTGTACAGAGGCTGCTGCTGTGGAGCAGGAGGACAGCACCAGCTGACTGGGTGATGTCCGTGAAGTCTGTTTGATTTGCTGCGGCTCCGCAGAGACCTGAGAAAGGGGAGGCGGCGGCCACCGGACTTCCCCAGACTGCCACGATCTAGCTGAGACCATCGATGGTGTGCGGAGCGGGAGACATGTGCGGGGCCATCCTGAAACTGCTCCTCACAGGGTGTGTGGTCTGAAATCAGATAGGTATACCATGCACCAATTAGAAGGCAGTTTGCTAAATCTCATTAAAAGTGTGTTGGATCTGCTGATTAAATTCGTATATACAAAAAACACACTTGAAATTGCATTGTGAATTTTAGATCTTTAAAGACATAAAAGCTTATGGGTTTAGCAATTTGCTTATATGCAAGTGCAATATCAATAGTTAGTAGAAATATAAAAGTGTGTCCCTCTATTTAAAAATATGAATGCTTAGATTTCTAAAATGTTTTTGCTAGTGGTGAAGGACCTTGGATTAAGAATTTTTAATGGATTAAGAAAGTTTCGAGATGATTCGTGAAAATATATAATTTTCTGTACAACATCTGTAATTATGTGCAATTGCATCTAAAATGAGTAAATCACTTTGTGGTTTCATTCTAATTGTTCCTTTTATTCTTCTCTCCTTTCAAAACAAACATTACAAATTTCAGTCACCTCTATTAACCTAACTGGATAATATTAAGCTCATTGTGTACACTGATACCTGCATCAAATTTGGAGGTGTAGTTTTCAATCCCAGCCAAGTCTAAATAGTGGTTTCTGCGTTCTGTGTTCTCGTCGATGCGGTAAGGTTTCTTCTCTGCGTTGCTGGCAGCAGGATCTGTGCTTTGTCTTCTTTGGTGTTCAACAGTATGTCTAAAAAAATCATCCAATACAGAACATGATATGGTATGCATCAGGCTGGACATTTAGGCGTTTGGCAGACATTTTAGCAACCTACGAAAGTGTTCCATCTATCCATCTGGGAACATCTGCAGTCTAACTAGGGACCGTAGAGGCCATTATATTTATCCCCATTTGTATGACCATGGTCAACACTTTACACTGGGTTACTAGTTACTTTATTTATTTATTTATTTATTTGGGAAGGGAATTAACCCAAATATCTAAGAAACAGACAGGTCTTTAGTTGTCTTTTGAACATTGACATCAAGTGGAAGCTCACTCCACCACCTAGGTGCCAGAGCAGATAACAGTCTAGACACATATCTTCCTCGATCCCTGAGAGATGGTGGGACCAGACGAGCAGTGTTGGAGGATTTGGAGGGAACGTGGTACGGTACGGGGTATGATTAGATAGGTAAGTGGGTGCTAGGTAATTTTTAGCGTTGTAGGCGATCATCAGTCTTTTGAATTTGATGCGGGCAGATACGGGAAGCTATTGGAGGAAGTGAAGTAGTGTAGTGTGGGGGAATTTATTCTGTTCTATTCTATTCTGTTGCATCACCTTCATCTCCAGTAACAGTTAACCTACTCAGGATTGTAGTGGACTAGAGTCTCTACTGGGAACACTGGAAATGAGGCAAGGAAGCACCATGCACACACAATCACATATACAGTGTGGGAAACTCAGAGCAGCCGACTGCGTTAGTATAATATTGTCTGGATTTGAGGAAACCGAGGAAGTTGTGAGGCAGCAATTCTACCTGCCATGTCACCATGCGATCACATTATTAAGAAATTCATTGTTTAGACTGTTATAGAGGAAAACAAATAATTTTTTCCCTTGTTGCATTAAAAAAAAAAGTCTTAGTAGTCTTTACATTCTTTTCAAAGTTATCCAAGCTGGAACTCACACTTCAAAGAATGAGCTGACCTGAAATGAATGGGGTGATTCTCCTCCATGTAGTCCTGCTTGTTCTGTGGAAGACCAATATCTTGTTCTAACAGGAATTAAAGTTCCACAAGATCAATACTTTCTTCAAAGACATTTAAACAAGCGCACACACACACGCACGCACGCACGCACACACACACGCACAAAAACTGGCTCTGAATAAACACTAGAAAAGGCTCACCTCTCCTGCTGCTGCTGGATATTAGGGGTGTTACACTCAGTTTGACGCGCAGAGTTTTGCTGTCACAGAGTGCAGACTGTCTGACTGACGCTTCCACTACTTCATAGATGGTGTGCATCAGACTGGACATATCCTGCAGCATAAAACATCATGCACACATGAACTCTGTGGCACTGTGTTTTTTTTTGTCGTCTTCTTTAGAGCCATGCAGAATATAATCATTACCTCTTTGGTTACTCTGCCGTTGTTATCAAAGTCATACAAAGTGAACACCCACTCTTGGTGATTTTCATCCAAAACAGGTACATTGCACTCCACATCCTGCAACAAATGAAATTAAGCTTCTTATCAAATCATTGATGGTTGTGTTCAAATTGAACATGCACTCATCACGAACATGTATGTCATGGCAATATTAGGCTTGCAAAACTCTTTCGATTGTTCAACATCTTTATTAGAAGGTTGAATATTTGACTTTTCTTGTCAGAATTGGTAGTGTTTATTTAAAATTGTTTATTAATTAATTGTTTTATTTTAAATATTGAACAATTATCATAAACATACCAAAAACAATGAATTAAATGTATTATTATTACTAATATAGATCAAAATGAAAAACTCCCCACCCACCCTGAACAGACACTAAAACCTATACAAACTCACACACACACACACACACACACACACACACACACACCGCATCCTTCAGCTCAAACGAATCTGTAAGTTTGCAAAATAAGCAATAAATGGTTGCCATTTGTGAAAAAACATATTAGTAGAACCTCTCATTGTATATTTGATCTTATCTGGTTTAAGAAAAAATAATAAATCTTTTATCCACTGCGAGTTAGAGGGGCAATTAACGGACTTCCAATGTAAAAGTATGGAACGTCTGGCCAACAATGATGAGAAGTTGATAATGTCTTTATGTGCACAACTCAATGGAACTGAATCATCTGTAATGCCAAATATAGCAGTTAATGGACATGGCTTCAACCGTACCCCAAGTATAGTGGACATGAGATTGAAAAAACCTGTCCAAAGGTTGTGCAGGTTTGGGCACAAAAAGAACATATGACTTAAATTACAGGGAGAAGGCACGGCACCTGTCACATCTATCCTCAATAAGGAAATATTTCAGCTAGCATCGATTTGGAATAATGAATTCTGTGCAAAACCTTAATAAGAATAAGACTGAGACGGGCGCAGGAAGAGCTGGAGCGTATTCTGTCCCACCATTCTTCACTCAACGCAATCCCAGTTAACTTTTTCCAAGCAGATCTGGTTTTAGCAATTTTACAATTACCAAATGATCAAATAAAATGATATATTCTTGATATCACACGTCGCTGATACAGATTAAATGTGATCAGACTTTCCCAGGGCTGCTTGGGAGGTATAGAAGGAAAATTGGGAAAACACTTGGATACAAAGTTGCAAAAGTGCAGGTAATGAAAGGAATGAGCTGCAGGCATCTCGTACTCTGAGGACAGACTAGCAAAACTTTTAAATACTCCATCTTCATGCCTTTGTCGTGCCATGATGAAAATGCTGAATCTAAAAGTGACGGGGGAAACAAATGATTTTTATGCAATGGACTTGCAATTGCTGATGCAGATCCAAATTTAAAGTGCCGTCTAAACTGATACCAAACCTTAAGTGTATTAAGCACCACTGGGTTATCTGTGCACTGAGCGGGTTTGATTGGAAAGGAAGTGCAATGTAGAGCCAATATTCAGGACGGTCTACAAGACAGTAACTTTAATTTGCACCTTGGGGATTCAGATGAGTTTATCCAAAAATAAAATTTTGGAATATGTGCAGCCCAGTAGTAATTTTGGAAATTAGGCAGAGTTGGCCACCACTAAATCTACATCTCTGTAGTAAGGTCTTACGGATTCTAGAAGGTTTCCCAGCCCAAAGAAAAGAGATTATGATTTTATCCAAGGAATAAAAAAAAAAATACTTTTTACTTTTTACTGTATTGATTTTTCCGGTTAAAGAAAGAGGCAAATTGCTCCATCTCTGAATATCAGATTTTACATCAGAAATAAGAGAGGAAGTTGGCATGAGAAAGGTCAGATAGAGAACGAGTCACTGTAATACCAAGATATTTAATGCTTGAACAATTGAGTTTAAAAGGCAGGTTTACATGCTTAAGTTGTAAAGCACTATTATTGACTGGGTAGTATTCACAAAATTTTGTTTATACCCCGAGAAAGAACCGCAATTATCCAAAATGGTTAAAATAATAGAAATAGAGGCTGCAGGATCAGTCACATATAACAAGTCATCTGCATATACGGATAATTTTTGCTCCAACCCATTACGAATAATACCTTTAAAAGCAAGAGAAGATCTAAGCTTAATAGACAATGGTCCAATAGCAAGGGCAAAGAGCAGTGATGACAGTGGGCATCCCTGCTGGGTACCATGTCCAAGAGTAAAATAATCAGAGGCTATATCATTTGTATGAAGGGAATACAGATGTTTGTTTGGAGAAAATTATATTAAAAAGTGTACGAGTATTAAAAAACAAATGCCGTCCTTTTAAGAAACCCGTCTGCTCCTCAGATATAACATGAAAGCATAAAACATAAACATATAACATAAAAAATTGTGCGCAATTGGAAGTGACTTAATTCTCACCCCAAGCTTACAAGAAAGTATAGATAAATTATTACCATTTTGAAAGAAGAAGAAGAAAAAAAGAGGAGAAGAGAGAAAAAAAAAACAGCAACAAAGAAACAAAAAAAGAAAACACTAGAGGTGAATACTCCTAGAATCACCCCTCATACATTGACCAAACATGCATACATGATACATCTTTGGCATAAGTTAAATATTTGGTTCCTAAGACGACCTAGGAGATAGAGGGCAATGTAAAGACAAATCACTAACTTTGCTAAATTAGGAGCTTGCATAGACAGAGGCAGATGTCTAACACTAAAGAAAAGCCCTATTCAACAATAAAGCAGAATTAAAGTTCAAGATATGAAGAATCTATTTTAAACACTACGAGTGCAAGTCACGCCGTTTGCATAGTTTTAATGTAGTCTTTGGCTTCATCAGCCGAAAGAAAATCTTTTCCGATTATTACGCCGTGATCTGGCGTCCAAATCTTCACATGTATTATCCAGTTTAACTAAATCTGCAGTAAGACGTTGTATCTTACTTTGCATTGCAGTGATGTCATCGGTACAGTCAGAGCGCGAGCGCTCCATCTCACCCGCGGTACCCTTTAGCACAAACAGTGCGGCATCGATGGCGGCCTTATCATTAGCCAGTCGTGTCTTTACAGCCTGTAACTCCGATTTAATCGTGGCCACGTCGTCCCCCAATGCAGCACGCAGTTCCGCTTTAAAAAACATCCGCGATTCCGTTCGTCAATGAGGACATAATCTCGCGCTTCAGCGCACCCGTGTCAATCACAGAAGCTGCCTGGTGAACAGTGGGTCAGCGCGCGGCGGCGAATCACGCGGTGAGGCCGTGACCTGTGGATTAGGCCTCAGTTGGGACTGCGTTGTGTTACGGTTTTTAGTGTTTTTAGCGGACATTGTAACCACCTTTAGAGACGAATATACAAATAAAACTGTTAGCGGGGAAGAATAACAGTACAATTAAAACCGGAAAGCGCAGTTTTTTTGGATTTTCGATCGGTTTGACGCTCCAAAAGCTTTACCCATCCCACAGTCAGCTTTGATGTGGGTTGAAGTGCACTGTCATGCTGGAATACACCATTTTGTCCCAAGTTTCAACCATCTAACTGATGGTTCGGGGTTATGCCGAAGAATTCTGATGCGGTCATCCTTTTTTCATTATTCCATCCACAAAGCAACAGCTCTAACGCATGACAGTTGATACAGTGTTCTAGGGTTAAATTTATTATTACCTTTGCTCCTCCAAACATATCTCTGGTCAAAATTTCTCCCTAAGCAGTTTTCTTTGTCCATGTGGTTTGCTGCAAGATTTAGTTCAGCTTGAGAATGTTGATTGTAGTTGAGTTCCTTCGAACTACGGTGATGTAAAACTCACTTAGACTGGCGTTCCAACAGCTTTGCAGTTTGTCGCAGGCCTGTGCTTCAGTGATTCCCGTGTTGTTCCTTCACCACCCAGTAACTTGTAGTTATATACAAGGCTAAATAAAAAATGATCAGCTCTCTGGTTATATTCTGTCAGCCGTTGGTCTTATCAGGGCTTTCCGTTCAAGGCTCACGTCTCCACAATCGCTGCTGTGCAGATGTGAATTGATGTGTTACATCAGTTAATTTGTAACTGTGGTGTGAGTAAAAATTGATGCATCAATTGTGATTTGCATGGAAGAAGAGTAGTGTTCAGTGATTAAATTTTCTGTGGTCTGAGGGTGTACCTGGTGGCAAAACAACTCACGGAAGAGCATAAACTGAAGCATTCGGAGATCTGCAAACAAAATTTGGAGCAATAATCTAAGAAAGGTGAAAGTTTCTTAAACAGAATCATTACCGGTGACGAGACACGGATTCATCACTATGAGCCTGAGAGTAAACTGAGAGTACCAACTGGAAACATCCTCAAAGGCAGATGGAGAAAAAAATGTAAAAGTCGACCATCACTTTGAAAATTAATCGACGCTTAGTTTTCTGGGATTCTCAAAGGACAGTATTGGAACATTATCAGAAAAAAACGTTCAACAATCAACAATCAGCAGCCCTATGAAGATGAAGATTCACTTGTGATGAAGAAGTAAAGACAGCGGTGCAGGAATATTAAAACTTGTTGACAGCTGTCATGAAGCAAAGAGATTTGGTCAAAGAATTACATATTTGAATTTTTCTAAGAATTAATTACAATAAATGCTACAGTCAGAGCGCAGATGATTTTCGACTCACCAGTACAACTGATCTTGGAATATGCGGTTGTTTAGAAATGGTTACCAGAGATATTCCTGATTTGTTTAAACCTATCTTCCTCGTTCGTATATCTGCACTGAGCTCCTTGAACGTCCCATTGTACTGTGTGTTAATCAATCCAAAGACTGCTGTAAAACAAACCCTGTTATGCTGCAACAGAGAAACTACAAGCTAGAGTTCCTCATCATCACTAAAAGGAAACTGAAAGACCTTGGATTTGGCAAATAAAAAAACATTCTGCACCATTGAATGTAGGTGTTTTTTAATTTTTATCCTGAAGCCAAAATAAATTAAAGCTTGTGCTCATTTTTTTTGAGATTTTCTTCTTAAAGATGTATGTTGTACAATGTATAACACTAAATCACTGGATTTCAAAAGTTTGTGAACTTCTGATGATCTTTTCAGGACGTTCACTCACATCGTTTTTTGGATTCCTCCTCGGCGGTTCAACATTTTCTGATGAAAGTCTGTAGCTTTGGCATTCTGCTGCTCTCTCTGGTGGCAGGATTACTGCAAATAAAAACAAAGCCAAAATGCTCAAGTGGATGAATAACATACACTGTATGTATGAATGACTCAAACAGCGTAGCTGGAATCCCACCATTGGCAACAGTAAAATAATGGATTTACAACTTGCACTAACACAGAGGTTCTCAAGAACGTTACTTCATACGCTCCCATCAAAGGCTTATCCACTTACCCTCCAGAGGGCAGTCATGATCCAAGAAGTGGTCATCCCGTAGCTCTACGCCAAGCACATCCTGCAAAGAAAAGACAAAAGGAGTCAGAGAAAGAGTAAGAAAATAACTGTCTGTCTCCCTGGCAGGGACGTGAGCAGATGAGAGAACTGGAGAATCCAGCACATCTGTAAAGCTGCAGTATATCAATGTCTTGGTCAAAGGCGCAATGCTTCAGCCAGCTCTTTCATATGTGTTCCAAGTTTGTGTCTATAAAAAAGCTGTACAAACTTAACTTTGTCTGAAATACTATCCTTCTTGACACATGCACATATCTTCCATAACTTTCTGCACTCACAGCCTCTTGTATAACACAAGACTATAAAATGAAACCATATTATTATTTGTTTTAAATGATGATACATCTGTGAATTTTCCTAATCTTTTCTTGGGACCTATAAAACGCACACACACATAAACATACACACACAACCTTGCTGCACTTTATCTGTCTTACTTTTACAATCAGCCCCCTAATGTATCCTCTACATAGGGAAGGAAAAAGTTAACTTCATTCTTTGCACTCCTGTGGTCTCGAGCACAATTGTTTCCAGACGCTTTGCACTGTTGATGTTAGCAAGAGGAAGTAAAACAGCCTACAGTGCAAAACAGCTTGCCGTTTAACTAAGCTCTCTGTCATAATTTGCTTCATGTGCCCCTAAACAATGCAGAAGACGAGTCGAATCCCCTCGGGTCACCTCAGATATGAAAGCTGACTCTCTGGCCACAAACCAGACACAAAACAGGGTGGTCTAAGGATCTTACTTACAAACTGCGGGACACAAAGACTGCACAGAACAATCCTGTGATGAAGCTGCAAATATTTTGTTGCTTCCTTTATGTGCATGGAAACATGGGTGTTTTGTGTTGGGTTGCTTGATTTTGGTGGAATTTTTTGGACTTAGCACTCCATCCATCCATCCTCTATACTAGAACTCAGGGCACAAGATGCCAACCTGGCACCTGGTGACCATAGTAACTAACTCTTATGCCACCATAAGTTTGGTTACTCCATTTTTAAATGATATTTTTATAAGTACATCAAGTTTTCATTGTAAAACAAACAAACAAAAAAATCTGTAGTGTTAACTGACTGCTACTAAACTTTAGCTGTTGACCAGTGAACTGCACTGGAGAGTTGTCAGTGGAAAAAGTCTGGGCGAAACGTAAACTAAACACTAAAGCTATTTAGACACGAGCAATGGCATATTTTTACTCCGATCTTCTATGCTTTAGGTGATAAATTTAAGTTGTTGTTGTTGTTGGTCTTTCGGTCACTACAACTTGGCACTCGGTTTTACACCGGATGCTCTTCCTGATGCCCATTTTCTTGGGACCAGAACTGAATCCAGTGGCTGGGGTTTGGGTGTTGGGTAGGAATCGAACCCAAACCTTGAGAAACCTACCACTGAGCCACCAATGCACAGGGTGATACATTTAAGTAGAGTCAGAATTTGTAATCTCAGAACCCTTTCTAGTACAGTTAATCCCCGACTTATGAACATTCGAGTTTATGTAAATTACGTAAAAAGCTGTCCCATGGTGAATAATCTGAATTTTGGAAAATTCAGTCCATTACAGTGGAAAACAACTCTGAGAAAAAATGGCATCTGTTCAAGATGCTTACACAGATGCTGTGGATGTGTTTGTATTTTTTTTTATAATTTGGAAAACTTATAGATGCCATTAGCTATATATTCTTGATACCACTCTGCTACTCTGCTTGTGATACTACAACAATTCGCCAATGCTTAGCATTTTTTCTGTACATTTAATTCAACTACATTTCATGTTGTGGTATGTCATTGAAACTGCTCTATTAACAGTCATTCCACCAACTCCTTTTATATTTCTCTTGAAGAAATAAAAAGGCATATTGTCATGCTACAAAAAAAAGAGTCCTCTGCCCTGAAGACTTTCCCATGTCTGAAAACTTGAAAGACCAGCTTTAACTACTTTCCAAAACAATGTGAAAAACCTCACCATATCAACACTTACACACATCTTTTAATTAACCCTTAAAACCCAAGTGGCAAATATGTGCCAGGAACACAGCATAGATCAATGATGATGAAAAAAAAAAAAGTGATTATATAGAAACCTTGCTGGTGTGTGTTAACGGGGAGGCTTCAGACATCAAACTGTGTATTTGGGTTTTTGAATCATTACTTTTATAATGTGTAAATTTTACCACTACTGGAATTTGGGAATGATGTTGCACAAAATGTACAAATCTTAAAACGTGCATACCGAAAACAGCAATAAAAACTCATGATCATGTGCTCATTTCTTTGCCCATGTGACCCATTTTCAATTTTTTTGCTCGGTCATGTTTGGGTAGTTGGTTATAAAGAACTAAAATTCATCTCATCATATTGCAACTTAAAAAAGGATATGTCACTCTAAAAAGTGATCCGGAGCCCTATATACAGTATGTTTATTAAAAAACTGCGAAACAAATAACGGCTAAAATGCCCTGAACTTTAGGGGTACACCCAAGTTAGTGCGTAAAATAACAAATCATCTTTGAACTTGTTATTAGAAACGACAGTTAAATCTAGTGCTCTTACAAAAAGGCATTTCATGAGAAATGCCAGACTTTACATCAGCCTGTGTGATAAACCCTTACACTTACCAAGTCACTTACATCCCTAGTAAATATTACCACCCACTGTTCAATGATTTAAAAAAAAAAGTGCATGGCATATGTTTTGCACCAACAACTGCACTGTAAGTACCTGAGGAAACATCTGTCCTGCATATGCGTGACCTGCATCAAATTAAACTTCAAAGAAACAACGAAAGCCTTTGTCCCGATCAGGATAACATAATGAATGAAGACTGGTAGCAAAGACCATGTGTGACCATAAAACCTATAGGTCTAATGTGCAGAAGAACAAAGCCCTTTGCAGATGAGTGCACTGCGTTACTGGCCTTTCCGCCACTGATTTCTCCCATCATCACAGCCAAGCCACTGCCACGCTCGGCCTGCTCTCAGCCCTTTCATGTGTGCTCGTGTTACCAGCATGAGGGGGGCTTTTCCTGCCCTACACTGGGTGTCGCGAGACCAGCCACCTCCACCAACCCTGATTCCTCTCCACCACCCACACACACACAGCACTTTCTGAACCCACTCACAGTGCTGGGAACAGTGGCATGCTTTGTTTCAATTCACTTCCTGTCACCAAACACCTGGACTAAAGTCTTATTACATGATGAGGGAGAGGAAGGGGGGGGGGGGGGGTGTGAATAACACCCTCATTGCGTCATCAACGAGCCAAAGCAGGTTAGGATACGGTCATGGCCTACAACGTCTGAATATACTGATGTTAAGTTTGGAACTGACTGGTTTTCTATCTTTTATACTTGTGCAAATCTTTTTCATCACTCATGAAACCTGTATGTGTTGAAGGCAAGCAAATGGATAAATAAGTCAGATAAATAAAGCTGCCCGAAGACCACACACCTCTGTCACTGCTCTCAGAGAAATGATCAATTCTGAACAGTTTAATGATGTATAGAATTTCAGCTTTTGAATTGTTAAGCACATTAAAAGTACATGTTACTACTAAATATTCCATAGTTCACTATATGTTAAATATAATTCACAGCATTGTCTTTTATGCCAGTATTCTACAAGCCTGTCAAAGCAAACAGGTTTTGTAGTGAATGGAGCCTTTGTCATTCTGTTTAGTGAGTATCAGTACTGCAGCATGACTCACATTACTTTTTTAGAAGTGTTGATGGGAGACTTCAGAGGATCGCCAGCATGTCAAGAATAAGAACTTTGACACTAATCCATAAACCAGTATATCTCATTTCTCTTTAATAAAAGAAAGAAACAACCTCTTTGTTTATTGCACAAAGCTCAAAAGGTACGCTTTTTCGGGAAGTCAGACTTTTAACCTAGTGAGACTTTTTCTTTAAAGTCCGCCCAAGAGGTAAATGTGTGGAGATGGTAAGAAAGTTGAGGGAAATGATGCGATAGGAAATAATTTGACTGAATTCCTTACACACTGCATTAGAACTTGCTTTACTGCAAGAAAGCGATGACAAAATGACACAGAAGGTCAACTGCTCCTAGTTCTACAGAAATCACGTGCTGTACCATCCTGCTCGAAATTAGCCGCTTATATTTTAAACCATTTGAGTAAACAACAACAGCTGATTCTGGGATTTTTTATTTCCCCCCTCAAGATAAAGTCATGGCTCAGTGGCTGTGGCACACGCTCCCCTCCCCCTGGCCTTTGAAGTGCGTCTGGAAGCGGAAAAAAGGGTGAAAGAGGGGTTTCTTATAGGCTCGCCCAGAAAACACTGGATGCTTTGAGTGCAGTGGCCTCGCCCTTTCAAGTGTCCCATGCTTTATGATTCACACAAAAGGGAAATGTTATAATTAGACCCAGAGAATGCACAAATCATCCATGCTAATCTCCAGAAGACACGAAAAACCAAAGAGGTCATATTTTATAGATATAATAAAGAGATCTGATTAGAAGACGTTGTAAAAGTTCTTCTGAAAGTTCCAAAGTTCTTGCAAAGTTTCATGTTTCCATCTGATTCATAATATATATAAGAATAAAGCCAGTATAATATGTTGCACTGCAGCTTCCAACTGCATTCTTGGACTAGTGCTGTTCTGATCTTAAATCTTTCTTTATCTATACCTCAGCCTAACTATCCATCATTTTAGGACAGATCTGCCAAATGTATAATATGTATATATTAAGAAGCGCTTATCAACAACAGGTATACAGAATAAGCTGGGGCATGAAGCAGGAATCCTCACTAACCCCACATCCTCACATCCCCAAGTTCAGACATCTCCATTTCATAAGTGGTCTCCCACAACCCTTTGTCATGCCACCCCTCCCACTAACTACACCTCCTTCTTCCTCCTCCAACCACTTCCCACCATTTTCCCAGGACAGCCCCTCTCTGTCTTTAAAACCAGTACCAGATGTGTGGTGGAGCTGCGTTCGAGGGCCCTGCTCTTCTGGCTGCCAGCCATATGCATTTCACACTGCGATGAAGGGTCTAGGCTCAATTGAGAGAATGAGAGGGCAGGAGAGACAGGAAAGAGTACCCTTTCCAAACACCATTAAAGAGCTTAGTCCATTAAAGTGCATAGAGTTTCTGAGTGTGATGAATTTAAGTTTAGAGTTTAAACTACTTTGAAAAGTGTCTTATCTCTTGGTGAAAATGGTAAACGATTACAGAGCGCTCTTTAAAAAAATTCACTGTGGCGCAAATGCAGAATGCTTGAATGTAGCAAATAAGAAAGCTGTCGAGCAAACGGGAAAATGACGAAAATGTTCGCTTATCAATGCTGCAGAAATACTACATCATATATAATACAATGTAACCAATATAAATTAAGGAAACTTAAAAAGAAATTAAAATGAAAAGAAACAGTCATGGAATTCTCACAAAAACAAACAAAAGTATTTTTTTGTAGAAATATAAGTAGAAATACTAAATCATATATAATACAGTGTAGCCAATATATATTTAAGAAACATAAATAAACCGAGTCACAGACTTTGTACGACATCAAAACAAAACAAAAAAACAAATTTACTACATTTTACAATTCCTGAAAATTCAGTTTTAAAAAAGTCTTGGAATAAGAGAAATTATAATAAATAATTATATAAGATAATATCACATTTCCTGTGCCTTGTGTGATTTTCTGAAGTTAAGGAATTAGTTAGGGCAACCAAAAGACAGTTTGTAGAAGGACAATAGTCTAGAAATTATTACACACAGGGTCCATGTCACTATATTTTGTGATCTTACTTTTCTAGATACTATGACCCCATATCCATCACTTTATACGATAAAAAGTATCACTTTATCGTTGACTGCAGAACTAAATGTCTGTGTTCTTATATATTATATATATCATAATAATGGGAGAGAGAGATACATAATATGATAAGCCAACTTAATTTATTAGTTTTTATGTAACCCCCTTACTGATTAATAAGAAATGCATGCATGTTAATAAACGGAAGCCCTGAATGCTCTTACCTGCTTGCTCCTGGTTCTGTCTGACTCTGCTGGATGAGCCGACTCTGCCTGCAGGAGATGAGCTCCAGTCGCCAAAGTGCCACCTAAGTTTACAAATTATTCAGCAACACATAATATCCATAGCAAACTCTGAAATAAAAAAATTACCCGATCTCAGAGGGCATACATACCTTCTGGACTTTCTCTGCGTTTACAAGCTTAAAAGAGCAGAAAAGATGTGTGAACAGTCCGAATACACACTATGCATAACTGTATATACAGTTAACCTGGACTATTTATTTATTTCTTTATTTAATCTTAGGTAAATATTATTCACAAACAAAAAGAAACTCAGAAAACATCTTACCATTTCTCGATTGCAAAAGCCCCATATTCCTTCTGAATGCTCTAATTAGCCTTTTAGGAAAATTCTCTTTGCCATGACTGGCGGAGGAGGACTCAAGTGGCAGGGCTGCATTTGGGATTCTCCATAACGTGCAGGAAGAGACTGAAGTTTTCTGGATTCCTACGTGGGAATGTTCCTTCCACTTGAGACTTTTTCCCCCTTGTGAGGCAGAACGCACATCTTAAATTGTGGAAGCCTCCCCTCCCTCTAAACACCCCTCTCACCCCCACCCCACTAGACTCGCCTCTTTTCACTCATTGGTTGCTGAGCAGCAACTGGAACTTATTTATTACCTTCTACATCACCAAACATTTACTGACACCTGACATTAAAGTATTAAAGTTTTATCCAACTGAAAAAGACTTTCCATTAGGATTTGTAGTGTGGCTGCTTATGTTCATTCCTGGCAGTGATATCTTGTTTAAAAAAAAAAAAAAAAGAATCCTAAAACATTTTTTATTTTGTGCCCAAGGGCATTATTCTGCTTAAACATCTTTGTGCCTTTTAGATCCAGTGTTGCAAACTTTCTATAGACTTTGTGGCATCAGTTTGGTGAAGGACCACATGTGTGATGGTGATTGCTTTTTATGTCTCTGCACAGTGAGAAGAGAGAGTAACAAATAACAAAATGAACATGAAATAAGATATAAATTCATTTAAGAAACTGTTTTGCATTGCAACAGGTAAATTATAGCATAAAATATCACTCATCATTGTCTATACTGCTTTATCCTTTATACAGGGTCGCGAGGGTGGTGGGGTTGAAGCCTATGCCAGTAGACTTTGGGCACGAGGAGGGGTACACCCTGAATCCAATTCATCATAATGCACACACATACACGGAAATTGAACCCGGACCCTAGAAGTGCAGGGTCAGCACTACCTTGAACCCTGACCCTGCACCTCTAGGGTCCGGGTTCAAGGTAGTGCAGCCTTTACATAAAATAGAGATTAAAAAAAAAAAAAAACCCTGGAAATATTGTCAGCTGGTGGTAAGTAAGGATGGTGTGTGTGTGTGTGTGCTGTTACACCCTCTAACAAGCTTCTGGGAATTTAGGAGTAGTGTACAATATGTGCAATAAAGTTCATCGGCTTTAGCTAATGTTTACATAAACCATACCGTGAAAATGTGATTTAGATTATTTTGATTGTGACATGATTGCTGGTGCTTGACCGTTTGTAACTGCGGATTTCCTGAGATTTTTCACATTTTCAGATGAAGATAAATATTCGTAAGGAGGCAGCATACTTCGTCATCATCGATGAAAGGAGCAAGATATTAAAAAACCTTACACAGAAACATCAAACACCTCAGTAGTTAAAACTTTGAGATTGTTAATAAGAAGATTTTAAAATTTGAGACATTTATTTATTAATTTATTTTATTAAATTTTTTTCAAACCAGAGGGAAAATCTCACCTGTACCATAAAAACATATATTGTATTTTTAGGCTAAGCAGATGAAATGTAAAAGCAAATTGGTGTATATGTGTATGAGGATAAACACCAGCTGTACCGACCAGGATAAAGCTGAACCTACACATGAGTGAAATCTGACCTTATTTGCATTTGCTCTATCTGTAAATACTGTTTGTATCTCATTTTTTGCTCACGTCCAATCCGGTTGTTTGCAGGTCAGATATGACCATTTATACTATGATGGCAATTTCAAGATTTGAAATTTCTTTTCGACATTTTATTACAAAAATTAGATAACACATATGTATCAGCTCAGAGCTACAGGCAATAATATCAATAACAAAGTGTGACTTTAATACTTAGTATTTTTTCAAAAGTTTCCATATAAACAAGCAGAATGGAAACGTACTAGCAAATACGCCTAAATAAAAGGCAAAATTGAAGAAACAATGTGTTGTAACAGGACATGATTCACCTATATCACATAGGGTCAATATAAAAATTAATAGTTGCCATTTCTGTAACATGTATGACCTACTAAGCCTTTCACACACAAGGCTTGCGACAGATGACTTCAACAACAATTGCTTGCACAGTAGATGAGGGAGAACAGTTTAAATTAATGGCACAATATCAATATATAATTTAATCTAATATATATATTTATATATCACAGTTAAGAACTATCAGTCTCGTTTCAGCTTTGTCTACATGACACATTTGAAGCTGCCCTTTGTTTACATGTTCAGAACATTCGTGCTCTGTGAGCACCGGGGCAAGGACCACTTCTGAGAGGGAGAAAAACTTCCTCTCTTTTAAAAACCCATATAAAACCATGGGCTTTACAATTTTTTGTATGGTTTCAACACTAGAAACACTAATTTCAGTACATAGTGAATTACTGTTTCTATTTTGGTGCTAGAGCACTCGTTAGCTTATACGAAGGTGAAATTAGTGCTACGATAACAAAACAGTATGTCAGGTGACACTGCATATGATGCATGCAAAATGAACAGACTCAATCCATTCATAAAACAGTATTAGTTAAGGAAAAAGATTGCAACCTCTCAAAAAAAAAAAAAGAAAGAAAAAAAAAAGAATACCAGCTTTCACATGAGTGCTAAAATCCACAAACTACTTTTGCTCTGTAGTTATTCAATTTGATCTAACAGAAGATCCAGAACCTCATCAGAAGATCCATTAAAAACTCATCTTCTACTTGAGATCACACAGATCACATACACGGTAAGTTACATAAAACAGACGAATAAAACGTAACACATCTTAAACACATCATCATAAAAAAAAAAAAAAAAAAAAAGAAACAGCCTGTGTAATGTCACTTGACTGTATGGTGTGATAGTTTATATGATGTGGAATCTGGGACCGGGCGTGGCGATGATGTCGCTGTAAGGCTCAGCCTGTGTCAGCTCCACCGCTTGCTGCTTTTTCAGCACTAGGAAGCTGTAGAACTTGGCTGCTGCCTGCTTCCTGTTGTTGTTTTTGCAAAGCTCTAGCAGGCTGATCGATTCTGCTCCTGTCTTGGCGATCACCCGCTATACAGACAGAGTGTGAAAAGTCATTTCCATTATGACTCAATTGGCACAAATAGGATGTAGATGTAGGAAGACACAGAGCACCATACAAACTACAGACCAATTGGGAAGACATGTCTTTCAGGAGACACTGACTCCCTAATATAACACCTCAGACATCGTCAGGATTAATCTGTCTTTATGGTGTTTTCACAGAATAATCAGTAATATCAAATTTTATTGAAGTAGATCTATCCTAAGCTTTAATGACCTGAGGACTACTCATCATGCCTGGTGGAGAAGGACGCTTATTTAAATGAAGGGAATTAAACTAGTAATGAACTAGAATTCTCTGTCATTTCAACCAAATTAGTTTGAAATAAAAAGTTTTCAAATGGAAATTAAATACATTATCACCCCATAAACCTATTAGCTTAATAATAACAACTAACAAACACATCAAAGATCCTTTCCTGTTAACTAATAAATATGAGCTAACAGTGCCCTCATCTGGACTGTTCTGGTATCACAGCTGTCTCATGGTTTCATGGCATGGAAGAAATATCCTGCACGATTATGACACTTAATATCTATGAAAGGACTTCAGTTTTTTTAGTTAGAGATTTCTACTGTTTCAGTTAATTATACAGAAATTCTGGTAAATTGTGAAAGACTACAACAGTTTCAGGAGTATGTTTGAGATCGCTTTACTCACTGATACACCACACATTATGTTAGCTAAGTATCACAGTTTTGATCAACATCCTTTTTTCACCTGAGCCCAAGGGCAAGGAGTTCATCCCTGGTGCTGGTTTTATGTGGAATACAGGTAAAATCAACTCAAAATCAGATAAAATGTTCTGCCTAATCCCAGATTGGCTGCCTATTTCTCTATACAGGTAGTCCCTGACTTACGAACGAGATCTGTTCTGGGGGCACGTTCGTAAGCCCGATTTGTTCTTAAATCTGACAAAGTGAGTCTTGTATGCCTTTGACACGAATATACAATGTAAAGCGTACCAATCCACTTGACTAAACATCTGTCCACTCTCCTCACATCATATGGCCATCATATGGACAAAAACCGTAATCGCACCTATGGAAATAAATCTCACACATGTCAAATGTAACAAGTGTTGTCTCTGCGCCTTTAAATCGCAAGGGGAATCCTGGGCGCCATTTAGTCTTAGAGCTGTTTTCCACCGTATTGGACCGTGAACTTCGTTTTGTTTAGGATTTTCCGAAATTAGAATTATTCACCATCAGAACAGCTTTACAGGACAGGTTTACATTTTCTATCATTGTGCTCCCAGACTGATTCATTGAAACCGGTGAGGCTGACTCATTTGTCTTTCACACCCACACACACACACACATGAATATACATTCACTTACATACTGAAAATATTATATATAATTGTAAATATTGGTATCTGATACACTGCAGTGCAATTTTTGTACAATACGTGAGCTACGTCTGTGATTCGTTCCCGCGGTCCATTTATATAAAAACTTTTTTTTCCTCCACAGTCTGTATGACCACGGTAAGCTCTACTTAATGTAACAACAATTCTTAGGTGCTATGATTGGTTGAGATTTGTAACGTCTCTATGATGTATTTTTGCATAACACTTGCATACTGCAATACACTACGTCACGATTGTATAATCTATAAAGCATATTAAATGCTAATTTAACACCTTTAGAATTTGACTCATCTGACAGAGGCTGATCCAGCTCAGATGCAAACCCTAGTCATACCTGCAGGCCGTGTAGCATCTGTTGAGTCCTCTTATTCCATCTCCTCTCCTCCTGATCCAAGTCTCCACCTTGACCCTCCTCTTCCTAATAACAATGGCATTAAGTGTATCATTCACAAATAATTTATGCACCTTGAACAACAGACGTAGCTTACCAAAAAAAAAAAAAACTCACCTCTTCTTCTTCATCATCATCCTTTTTCTCCTTGTTCTTCTCACCAAGTAAGTCCAGTTCAGGGATGAGCTGGGAAATGTTAGCTGGCTCTTCTGGAGGGAGCTCGACTTGCTGTACGTTGAGTCGTGTGGACACGATAGAAGAACGGTCGTCCTCCAGCATCTATAAGCAGACAGACAGACAGAAAAAAACAATACAGCAGTCAGGAATCTGTTGAATACTTAATAAGTCACAGTAAGTCGCAGTTCTGAAAATTCTTTGAAAAATTTTATATATTTGAAAAGAAAAACCTTAAAACTTAATATTTTCTGAGTAGTAATTAAACAAGACAAGACAGTCGCCGTGGAGTGGGACATTAAAGGCAGAGACACTCACAGGTAGAGCTGGCTCTGTGTCCTGGACCTTGCGCTTCTGGCCACGGTGGCTGGAGGGAGGAGGCATGACTGACTCGTCCAGAGTGGTACGACTGCCTTCCATGGCAGAGGCCTGCAACACACTGGGCTCCTCCAGGATGGTCTGGTCTGAAGTCAAACATGCACAAACAGCAGAAAATCAAATCACAATACAGAGCCTTAAGCACCCTTAAGCATTCATACTTGCTTGTAGCTATAAGAATGCAAGATGACTAAAAAATATTTTGGAGCTTTCATTGTACATGTCCTCATCATTAATAAAATCTATGCTGTGCGTGATTCACCAAAAACATACAGGTAAATATTACGTGCAGCATTGAAACAGGTTGAGAACGCTCTAAATCAGTGGTCCCCAACCACTGGGCCGTCCAGAAAGAATGAAAAATAAACATTTTATATATAATAATATTTTATTATTTCCATTTTATTGACTATCGGAGTCTGTAGACTGTTTAATTCTGAAAAATTATCACATTCACTTCCGTCTGCGCATCGCAACATGTGATTCGCATTCTCCAAGCCTGATCTGTAATAATACTGTAAATGCGTTCTTAAAGGTGTGTTTAAAGCAACTTCAACTGAACGATTAAAATCAAAGGCGGAATATCCAGAAATCGCCACAAAAGCATACACAAAAAATAAATACCTGCTTCAATTTCCAACAACCTTTGTAAGATGGGGTTGACTGCAGTGACAGCAACGAAAATGAAATTACGGAGCAGACTGGACATGAGGACAGGAATACACTTCACGGTGTCACTGTC
>JAAGKR010000042.1:213744-224439 GCA_011419295.1 Clarias macrocephalus | reverse complement strand
GCGTGCTGTGGAAGCAGCAACAGGCTAGAAGAATCGTCTTTTCGGGCGGTGGTCGGTATCCAGTAATCCAGCAGCGAGAGCAAACAAATCCAAATCGTGAGTACTGTTTCAAGTCCTGAGAGCAAGCGGGGTCATCCACGTTAATCAGTCCGTTAATGATAGAAGTACCAGAGGGCGTAGGCGAGAGAAAAATCCGGAAAACAGGCAGGGTCGAAAACACAGGCTAGGATACACAATGATTCTTTTACACAGAGAAACGCGAGGCACACGAGTAAGATACTGCGGCACTGAGTGGAACTCTTAGTGTGCTTATAAGCTGGAGAGATAATTGGCTGATCAGGTTCAGGTGTGCCAGAATGACAGGTGTGTGCGTGGGGAAAAAGATCAGGAGTGGAGTCTCAGTCTCTGGAAGTGCTTGGTTGATCAGGCTGACTCGTGACACTTTGTAAGATGGGGTTGACTGCAGTGACAGCAACGAAAATGAAATTACGGAGCAGACTGGACATGAGGACAGGAATACACTTCACGGTGTCACTGTCCCCCATCACTCCTAGATCGAAATGTCTTGTCACAGGGAAACAAGCTCAGTGCTCAGACTGATTCTGTGTTATAGTATGTTGTATATATTATGCACTTTTATTATAATTTTTTTAATGGAATGCGTGAGGGCCGATCCATGGAATACTGTCTTACATAAAACTGGTCCGTGGTGCAAAAAATACAGTATGACTTGAAAGCCTGATTAATTGGCAATGTTTTGCCTCAAATGTGCCATCTACTAGATGCTCTTTTAAATCCTTTAGACACATGAAACATGCTTTACCCATCAACGCAAAGTCATTTGTTATCTATAAGCGGCCTTTAAATTAAAGTACAATATGTACACATATACCTAACGCCTGGTAAGTCAGCCAGGGTTATCATTTTATACAATGATCGTCAAAAATCATGCACAGTTCAGTATAATTAACCGGCCTGACTGGTGGGTGTCCATCAATATTTTGGTTCAGCACCTTCTTTACACGCATGCCTGGGTTTACTCCAGGGACTCCAGACTGACTGGCATTTCCAATTAGCCTGTCGTGAGTGAGTAGGTGTGTGCCTGCGGGTTGAGGTTACCAGGGGTCGAGGTCCTCAGGAATGTACAGTAACTACCCACACAACAATGACTAGTGCAAACTGAGTGCATGATCATGATTAGGACCAATTTATTCATTAATTCGGAATTTGACGACAATATGTTGCCACAGAATCGCTAGCCTAATATGGAAAATAGGGCTAGTACCTTAAATTTAGATTTATATAAAAGTACTACATTATACACTAGTTGTACATGAGCCGTTGTTTGATTTGGAGAAATAAAAAAATATTTTAGTTTTTTACAATACCCATTGTAGCTCATGCTGTCTGATTATTGTATGCAAGCAGTGGAAGGCATCGCTTAATAATCCACTCTGGTGCATCACTATATGTGTGAAATAAATGGAGCACGTAATGTATTGTGACGTAATGTAATTTAAAATCAGTTGTGCTT
Organism: Clarias macrocephalus; assembly: GCA_011419295.1. NCBI lineage: Eukaryota > Metazoa > Chordata > Actinopteri > Siluriformes > Clariidae > Clarias > Clarias macrocephalus. Next base: position 222,905 of record JAAGKR010000042.1, on the reverse strand, counting down.
TCTTCAGCGTATCCCCAAAATGCATTCCTCAATGGGAAAAAGTAGACAAAGTGGATGAAAACTTTGTTAAACCTTAAGTCAGTAATGCTCATCAACAGTCAGTGTCCAAAAAAATAAACGTGTATAAATTTTATTATTAAAATGTAGTATATTGAATTATACAATCTATAAAATTGTATAAATGTATTATATATGTATTGTATAATAAAATCTTCATTTGCCCGTAATTTGCTTATGTCTTAATTCGCACCTACTAACTAGCTCTGCCCTAAACACATGACAGCTCCTTACATGGGAGGAAGAAATCTACAACATTGAAGTCACATGAATAAAAAAAATATCATCACTGCTAATATGAAAATTATTGTGATATGCCATTTTGGACCTATAAAATGTATATATTCTCAGTTCTGCTAACATTATAATGAAAATATGCTCCAACCATAAAAGTGCAAAATATTTTTCATATTCTTAATCTGAGTGATCTTAATTTTGGAGTTATCCAAAATATCCTTGGACAACAGTCTTACCAATGATGTCTCTCTGAGACAGAGCCTCCTCTCTTGGCACCTCTGGGTTCTCCAGGTCTTTGAGAAACTCATCTAGGCTGTCAGCCTCTCCACCCTTTCTCCTCTTCCTCAGCTCCTCTGGCACAAGAGGAGTCAGGCACCTTGTGAACATCTACATCAATAACACACAAGTATTTCATATTCATATTCACATTCATACCCGTGTTTCTTATTAAACAGTAAATCACCTTAATTAAGATTCATGGCTACTGCATGTATGACGGTTTTGGGGTTCGGTCCAACCAAATAAATATGACCTGAGCTAAGACATTACAGAATTCCATGTTGGACAGTAATTAAACCCTGTGAGAGAAATTGTGCCTAGTGTCAGTTTTATTATGCTGATTGATGAATAAGTCCTGGGCTTTACAAGCCCTAGAGCATTCTCCAGGATCATCCTGACCTTTAGAAGTCTGCTATTCCACAGTGGCTGAGCAGGCAGCGAGAAGAGCTTCTCTACCCCTCCTGTCTCCTTCCACATCATCAGCTTCTTAGTCGGGGGAGCCAAGTCCAGAGTGGTGACGATGTCTGAGTAGTCACTCAGCTGAGCCCGGATGGTCTTACTGTCCAGTTCTTTTACACTGTCCACAATCAACTTCCTCTTCCTCTTAGCTTTGGTTTCCTTCACTGACATACATATATAATTTGGGGGAAGAAAGTGTCATATGAGCCATGTCAGTTGCATTCAAATGTGAGATTCTTCATTTAAGCAAATCATTTAAAAAGTATGATTTCTTACAAGGAATCACTAACGCAGACAGGGCCGGTGAGCTGATCTTTTACAATGATACAAAGTACACAGGTATGATTATAAACCGTCTTTTTATGTAGTTGATGTACATCAAATGTACAAGGCCTGGGTTAAACAAGACAGCATTTCCTCCACTTCACATTAAATAGCTATTTAGTTTGAATGGTTTAAAACTGGTTGTACAGGAAGCCCCCGACTTACGAACATCTGAGTTACGGATTTCCGCAGATACAAATGGACCGCTGTTCATATCAATGAATGCGTTGATAGAAAATGGCTGTCCCGTAAAGCTGTCCTTATGGTGAATATCCCTAATTTTATCCAAGAAACTGGGATTCCCCTCGCAAACTTGGTTTGCAGTAGTTCTAGCCATATGATGGCAGAATTAAGATAAGGGACAGATTTAGACAAGTATGCTTTATATTGTATATTTATGTCAGAAGCATATAAGAATTTGTCGGTCCCCGACTTATTAACAACTTCGACTTACGAACGTGCTCCTTGAACAGAACTCGTTTCGTAAGTAGGGGACAACCTGCTTGAGTATTTTTCATGCTTGACATCTTAGCTTCAAATACCTATATTTTTTGGCCATCCTTTGGATTAATTCATAACGAAATAACAATCAATAGTTCATAACAAACTACAGTCTCGCTGAACTGACCCGTGATGTCAATAGGCTCGAGAGCAAAAGCCTCCTCCTCATTGTGCACCAGTGTGGTCTGCTCTGTCTGGTCTGTCATGGTGGGAGCTGCTCCACAGGCCCAGAGTCTGGACTGTCTGGACCTCCTGCTGCTGTACACAATTCACACACATGCGGTTTTAGTTATTCTTACAATATTCTTTAATTACCTTAACCCACACTTCTTCAGGAAATACGTTTCATATTTCTTACGGGACAGGTTGTCAAAATCATCGTCGTCATCTCCACCGTGATCCTGTGGCATCATGACACTTTCTGTCACTGCAGGTGGGTCATCGAAAATGCCACCTCCATCCTCATTGCTGAGAAGCTTGTCCACTAGAAGTAGAAGGAGACAAAGAAGAAGAAGAAAAATGCTTGATGATTAATCACAGACCAATTATTAGATAATCCCATGCAAGATAACAGATCACACATATATAATTAACACACACGTACCTAGCATGCCTCCCTCACTGCTCTCCATTGGGTTGTCTCCAAAGTCGTCTTTGTATTGGTCATACTCCAGGTGGTTGGATTTATCAGTCATCTGACCGCTGGTAGACTCTGGTTCCAGCAGCAGGTTGGATGCAGAAGCTCCATGGATGATGTCCACCTCAAACGCACTCTCCTCCCGCATCATCTCTCGATCATCCATGCCAAAATCAGCTGAGGATTTAAAAATCGCAGTCTCAGGGATCAAGGCTTAAAAGTTATTGCTATGACATTTTTATTTTTCATTTCTCAGAGGAAAAAAAGAGGCGGAAGTTCGTAAGATTATAACAAATGAAATTCAGCAACAAATGAGTGGGATTGTTCGGATTGCTAAGTGCACCATTAAAAACAGTGCACAAACAGGACCATTAAAAAGTGCAGACTGTTTGTTCAAAGACAATCGTCTCAAAACTTTAACCTGAGTCAGAAAAGTAGACTTTCCACCAGACAGCTGTATTCTTCAGAAGTAGTGTATTCATTTGCAAAGGTGTCTGGCAAAAAAGGCATTTTCTTTTTCATGTTTCTTTTTTCTTTCATTCTTTTAAAATTAATCCTAATATAAACCCGACGCTGTAAAATATACACTCATTAAACACTTGCAGTGGATAATTTATACACATTTATACACATTTTTCTCAAATCTCATACACATTTCCATAATATTTTTTGGATTTTGTAAAGCTGCATCGAAACAGCTCGATGTGTTATATAAATACAACTGAAATGAATTTAAATAAATAATGTAAATGAACGTCTTATAGTTATATATCAATTGTAGCAAAAGTCATCGTCACAAAGCAGCTTTGCAGGAATCCAGATAAAGATTTAGATTCACATTAATACTCTTCTATTATAAAAGTTTAATTAGCTCATTCTTACAGAACTCTTTACCAGATCAACATTCATATGTTATTGCTTTTTTTAATTTACGAATCATTATGTGAGTATTGATCAAATAAGTATTTTTCTTCTGTAGAAATAATACTATGTTAAAATTAGCAGATTTGTATATACCTATAATTTGCCCTGCAGCCAACAATGTATCACAGCAGACTTCATTAATGTCTCCTAACAAGGTTTGGCCTCAACTATCTCTCTATTCCGACAAAATTGAATTTACCTCTTCTTGCCTTCATTTGGGTGATCTGAAGGGCAATATACTTGCTTTGTCTTGTGATTAATTGGATCGTTATTCAGAACTGCCAACATTACTAACAAGAAAAGCCTACCAGGCAGAAAGAAAAAAGTGTGTGACGATGGTGCGTAACTGAAAAGACGTGAACTGCCTGAACTGTAATTTGGCCACAATCTGCTATAATTTGCTTTTTTTTTTTAAAGCAAGCTTAGCTCATATTGCAGTTCTAAAATTAAAGCTTGTCGAGTCTATAGTCTGGTTCATGTTATATGTTGCATATAAATTGTCTGTAGTGAACGCTAATTAACTAGAGTGCTTTCAACTTGTAAATATTAAGTGCATGATAGCCAACATAAAGATATATAAACACATAATCCACTCTGAGTTTATTTCCACTTCTTCCTGTCTTCTTAGCCTGTTTTCTAAAATGTGTGCAATTCAACAGTGAGGGGGTTTTCACATTAGGCACAATTGAGTTGCACCGTGCCCAGGAAAAAATAATCACCCCCTTGCCACATCCCCGCTGGCCAGCGGTCACATTGTTTTTGATCTGTTTCCAGGTACATGTGCGTATTTACCCTCACCGATACAGCAGGTGGCAGTATGCACCTACTTGGTTTCTGTGCCACCATTAAACACGAGATGAAGTGAACAGAGAAGTTCGACTTTCGCGCTATGCCTAATATTATTGATATTTCAGAAAAACTTTAAAGAGCAACACTCTCACATGCCTTCCTACTTTATCAGCTATGGGTGTGTATTGGTGTGAGATTTCAGAGGAAATAGACAGCACTGATGATGTCGCGTCTAAACAGCAATCTACTTCCATACTCAGGTACGTTTGGTTTCCATATCTGATTTGATCTGAGCACTCTATATTGTCTCGAGACCACCTCTTCAAGTGGACTCGGATACGGTTCCTGAGCATGAAACAATTGTGTTCTCACTGCTCAAAATTAACCAGACTTTGTGGGCAAATGTTCTCAGAAACATTCGTGCCTTATGTGGAAATACCCTAAAAAGTAAATTAAATAAAAAAAGTAAACGAAAGTGCAATGTGATCACAACTTAGGAAACAGTTTTCAAAAAGAGACTATTTATGTGCTGAGCAACTTGTACAAAAACAAAACTCCAAACATATAGTTTTCATGTATATCCTGTATTTCTGAATCTAAATTTATAAATGTTACAGTTACAATGTTTGTGGTATCAACATTTAATGCGCCTGGACGTTTAATGTAAAATAATCTACATGTCTTTTTTTGATGATTGTCAATTTTGAGAGAAATTCCTGCTCATGTTCATCATTAGTCAGGAGCTTGCAAATTACTCCTACATTCAAGGGTTCCACTAAAGGGAATCAGCCGCAGGTAGTTGACAAGGCTAGAGTCAATTCTGGATTTAGACTTTGAAAAGCAAGGCAGATTAAAAATTACACTATGCCTTACCAAAGTCATTTTCCTGCAGTAAATTCAGGTTGCCCACCTCCTCTCGCATGGTGATTTCCTCTACACGAGACTGATTCAGGGTAAACTGCTGGGCAACATCGATGTCACTGTAATACACAAAACTCTGTCATTATACAATAATACAAAACAAATACAGTCCTAAAATAAGTGCAACAGAGATGTACAATATTAAGAATGAATTAAAAACAAAAAAACAAGGAAAATCTTACTCAAGGTCTGGAAGCGGCTGATCAAAGTCATGGAATTCTTCAGGTAAGGTGATGGCGTTATAGGCAGCTTCACGGTTCTCCTCCGGCAGATCCACCACACCTACATCAGACACAGTCATGTAAAAAACAAAATGTATACAAAATACTTATTTAAAAAGGTATACAAGTGTAATGTATGGCAATATAAGATAAAATAAATAAAAGCCTGCACTATTTGCTTCTGGTTAAACTATAGTTTATCTAGCGTTTATTAAATTTTTTTAATTTTAACTTACATTATACAGTAAAACCTTGGATAGCTTGGTCTGGGAGTGTTTTGCAAGACGAGCAAAAATTTTAAATCAATTTTAACTTGATAAAGGAGCATGGTCTTGAAATACAAGCGGTACGTATACGCTTAGTCTGCCAAGCGTCACATGATCACCACTGAGCCAACGGTTCTTCTTTCTCTTGTGCTGTGGGATTGTGGGTAATCGTTTCCCATGCTCGTATAGTCAACAACCATGTGCGCGCGTGTACTGTTTACTATAACATTGTGACCACGTGTGGGTACACATGTGTAAAGCATTTTTTAAATTTTGTATCCAAGTGTAATGACTGTTGCACTGAAAGTGCATCACTTGTAAAGATAACATCTGTGCGCGTGTGTACTTTTTATTATAACATTGTGATCATGTGCATGTGAGGGCGTAAAGCATTTTTTACATTTTGTGTGCAAGTGTAGTGACTGTTCCTTAGTAACTGTTCTGCAACAACGACCTCTGGGAAGAAAAAGGTTAAAAAAGCTGTGGCACTGCGGGAGATCAATCTGTTTAACGACAATGCAACGTCACATTTCTGTGAAATCCTCAAAAGGGGCAAAAGCAAGTGTCACTAGAGAGATTCTTTGTTAAAGTCATACAAAAACAAAAAAATTTCAGTTTGCCGTGTAACTCTCTGTTAGAGAACAGTGATTTTGTTAGTGATCCGCTTTGAATTATAAGCACGCTTCCAAAGTTTACCTGTATAGCTAATTTAGTTACTTTGGTTTATTTCCTATAATAATGTACCTGGACGAAAGGCCATTTTGATTTTAATAAAAGCTTCATTGCAGTCAGCAAGCAGGTACTTGGCTTTCCTGTGATAGATCCGCACAACACCCAGAAGTAAGTGTCCAGATGTGCGCAGAGCCATTTTCACCTAACCAAAAAAAAAAAAAAAAAACCAAACAAAAAAAAAAAAAAAGAAATTATTAAATAGGATTATTTGACACACATTTAACTAACCCGTCTGATATAATGTATAATGACATTAATTACAGTAATAAGTTCAGTATTACCTTTGGCGAGATAATGCTCTCCACACTACTCTCTAGGTTGCACTCAAACACATGTGCCTTGGTCAGCTTCTTGTCCCAGTGGGCCGCTAGCCAGATTTTGGCCAGCGGCCCACGCTTGCTGAGGACGAAGTGGGCGTAAAACATCGTCCCAGCACCTTCTCACGAGTGAGGCGGCGGGGGACGTCAAACCTGCAAGTCAAAAGCAGTGTGACGTTGTACAGTTTAGACACGGTTATGATTTGATTTCATTATCTCAGGAGGATGACATTCATCACTGTACATGATTGATTGATTCAGTCTAGCTCATAATCACTGCATAGCCATCAAACAATGTTTAAAATCCACCTGCAAAAAATATATGTATCATTATGATATTAAAGGTCTGTCATTTAAAACTTAATTGTAACTAAATGATCTAAAAGTAATAATTTCACATATAGCCAAGAAATTAACATGATCATTTTGATACATTTTTACATACTTTTTATGGGAATCACCAGGGACCATCTGATTTGATATTATCACAATATTTAGGTGACTATTTGATTTGTATTGCGATTCTATAAGTATCACAATTTTTATTACATTTCGATAAAGTATATATATATGCTGTGTGTGGATAGTCCAGAGTGCACCACCTGTAGCATTTTAGAGGAACTGCAACATTCTACCAATTCAAATGTACATAAATTAATACATAATTAAAAATATATATATAAATTTAGGAGTCAGTGTGGTGATACTTTTACTTTACAAAAGTATCACTATATATCACTATCATTTTCCCCCCATCTTTTATAGTGACTTTGACAAGAAGCAAATTTTGATGCTTAAACTACTGCTCCAGAGGGTTTTCTCAGTATGCACTGGTTATGACCTACCAAAAGTGGTCCAAGAAATAACAACCGGTGAACAGGTGACAGACAGGGTCACGAGTACCCAAGGCTCATTATCGCATGACGAGTGAAGGCAGACGGTCTCATCTGTTCCCATAGAAAAACTACGATAGTATAAATTGCTATATTAAAAACGTTAATGCTGGCAGTGCCTTTAACCTTTTCGTCAGTTTGATTTACGCTACTAACGCTACACGGGACAGCCTTCACTACCCATGTGCATCAGTGAGCCTTGGCCACACATGACCCTGTCACCAGTTCACCCGTTTTCCTTCCCATGATCACTTTTTGTATGTCCTGAACACTGCAGACCAGAAACATCCCACAAGAGCTTCATTTTTGGAGTTGCTCTGACCCAGTCCTCCAGCCATTGCAATCTGGCCCTTGACAAAGTCAATTAAATCCTTATGCTTGTCCATTTTTTCTGCTTCCAACACATCGACCTAAGGAAAAAAGGTTCACTCATGCTGCCTAATATATTCCACACACTTCCAGCCGCCATTGTAATGAGATATTGAAAATATAGCTATTGTGAGATGGAACAAATTGTGATGGCTAGACAATTCAGTCAGGACATACCAAAATTGGTGACAAAAGAGGGGACCTACTCAATATTAGGCAGGTAGTAATAATGTTATGGCTGATTGGCGTATTTGCCACTTACCACTTACCAAAGTACCATTTATGCTTGACGGAATTATTATCTGGGGAATTTGGAGGCTCTTTGTCATTTTCCTCAAACTATTCCTTAGGTTCCAGTGTAAGTTCATGCCTTAAAACTAACTCGCAACTTCTAGAGGCTGGTAAGGCACCTCGGTGTAACAGCACATCAAATCAAAGACAAATGACAACTTCACTTCACCCTGGATGTGTTAAAAACGGAAGAAAGACATTTTGCTGAAGCATGTGCTAGTCGATTGCTCTAGCCAAGTTTAAAAGAAAATAAGAGACATGGTCACCACTATAAGAACAGACAGGACTCACCATATGAGTGCTGCTGCAAGTTTACCATTTGAGAGATTTGTATTTAATATTTGTTAAATGTTAGTGTTTGAGACATTATAAAATGGTATAATTTGTTTCCTCTAACTATTTTGTTATGCATTTCTTCATTCCAACATTGCATGTTTATAATATAAGTAAATCTGTATATTTTAAAATTGTGATTAATTGTGATTAATCAGATTTTGACTGGGATTAACTACATAAAAAATGTAATCGATTAACAGCGCTAAAATTAAGTAAATCTTAGCATTTAAAATTTGTGATTACTCTTAATTCATCAAAATTTATTTATGACTGTAATTAGCAAGATAAACTTTTTCAATCATTTGTCAGTGCTAAATATACGTAAATCTGAGTGTTTAAAATTTGTGATTAATCTTAATTAATCAGTTTATGACTGGTTAACTAGATAAACTTTTTAAAATCGATTGACAGCGCTAAATATAAGTAGATCTGAGTATTTAAAATTGCGATTAATCTTAATCAGTTTATGACTGGCTAACTAGATAAACTTTTTTAATCGATTGACAGCACAAATATACAGTACAGACCAAAAGTTTGGACACACCTTCTCATTCAAAGAGGTTGAATTTGTATTATGGCAAGAAAAAAGCAGCTAAGTAAAGAAAAAC
>JAAGKR010000042.1:1712-212322 GCA_011419295.1 Clarias macrocephalus | reverse complement strand
AGTCTCCTCTTAACAGTTGTTCTAGAGACGTGTCTGCTGCTAGAACTCTGTGTGGCATTGACCTGCTCTCTGATCTGAGCTGCGATTTCTGAGGCTGGTGACTCGGATGAACTTATCCTCCGCAGCAGAGGTGACTCTTGGTCTTCCTTTCCTGGGGCGGTCCGCATGTGAGCCAGTTTCTTTGTAGCGCTTGATGGTTTTTGTGACTGCACTTGGGGACACTTTTAAAGTTTTCCCAATTTTTCGGACTGACTGACCTTCATTTCTTAAAGTAATGATGGCCACTCGTTTTTTCTTTACTTAGCTGCTTTTTTCTTGCCATAATACAAATTCAACCTCTTTGAATGAGAAGGTGTGTCCAAACTTTTGGTCTGTGCTGTATATGTTATGATAAAAGATACGTTGATTATGTTCTAGTCCTTTACTTTACCAGTTGCTTTACCCTCACAACCCCCAATCACCCAGACGTACCCCATAGATCAAGTGTTATCCATGTTTAAACCAGTCATTTTACACGATTAATCGATGATCAGTGAAAAACACCACTTCATTTGAGGATTTAACATTTCCAATGCAGAGGGAAATAATACAGACCCGGTTAGAAAGCCATGAGAGAGAGTGAACCTGCATGATCCCGATTTGTTGTCAAAGAATAATGAAGCAAGGTTTTATGCATATAATCACCTAACTAGAGAACAGTGTGTTATGCATGTGAAGCACCACTCATACACTCGCTCTGTGCTGAAGTACACACGTCTGTGTACCAGACCTCGCTGACCTGATTCATTTTAAATGACTAATTGAAACTTTATTTTTCTTAGCGTGAATGTTTTTCTCCATTTAACAGACGTTATTAAAAAAGTTTTTAAAAAATAATGAAGTTAGATTTTTATAAGGATGCTTGGCAGCTCTGTATTTGTAATGTGTTTTTTATGTGAACAGCACAAATCACGCGGAAGCTAATCTTTTCAATTCTGGTTTGCGCCACTTCCATATGTGGACCTTAATCAGATACTGGTCTGATTTTTTTTTTTTTTTTTTTTTTGCAATGTGGCTTCAATTCAGAATTAATGCAACATTTATGTGAATTCGATTCAATGTCACCATTTCATGCTAGGAAAGATGGAGGAGAGTTTTAGGATAGTGTCTTAATGACCCTCATAAACGTTTGGAACATGGCTGTAGAAGAGCCTTTAAAAGAGTTTAAAGAAATCTTTAAAGGTTCCATATTTTACTATTTCTTTAACAGGTTAACAAGGTGTCAGAGATCCGGAAAGTGTTCCAGTTGAAATACCTCCCTGAGATGATGCATTTTTTCATGGCTCAAACTCTTAACTTTTATTTCACTCCTCTTCCGAATGTGCTGTTTTAGTGTTTATTCATTAGGGGGAAAAATATAACTGGCTTGGTTAAACACTTTTTAAAAACAGATTTTTTCCCCCTTTCTGTTTTGTATTTCTGAATCTGACTGCGTACAAATTAATAAAAAGTGAATATTACACCCGTCTCACCGACGCTGTTTGACTCGGCTGTGAGACGGTGGTGTAAGCCACCACGTGCTCCACGAGGTTCCGCAGGGTCCGTGAGCTTCCACGAGGGCCGACAAAAAAATTGAAAGTTACATTTTTCAAGCAGAAAGATTGGAAACTTGTTTGGAAACTATGCCAAAACTCGCAGTAGGGCTGTAGCTGTCGAATATTTTAGCAATCGAGTATTCTACCAAAACTTTCATCGAGTAATCGGATTAAAGGGCCTTTTGCTTAATTAAACAGCAATGAATGAAATATATAAGAGAAACAACGATTAATTGGTTTTCTTTTTAGAAAAATCTACTTTTATTTTTTTAAATGCATATAGGATTTTATCAAAAAATTAAACACTGTCATTATGCACAATACAAGGAATAGCCTAAAGTTGACTGAGATGAATTAAGTGCATTATAGTGCCATCCTTTTCTCAGATGCAAAAACTAAAAAAAAGTATTTCAAATGACTTTAAGTATTAAAAAAACGAATGCACTATTTAAAATAAATGTTAATATAATTTTATCGCTCACTTCCATTTTGCAGCCCGCAACAGAGCGCTCCCTCAAATCTCCTTCCGCTTTGTGGGTGACGAACAGTAAGCGCTTCTTGTTCGTCGGTGTTTACTGGCGGCTTGCAACCGTGTCACGCCAATTGCGCCAAACCATAACACGAGCTTTTAAAATCAATTAAAAGAAGCTTCGAGGCAGTAAATAACTTTTTGCAATCGAGTTACTCGAGGCATCGTTTCAGCCCTAACTCGTAGTGAAAGGCAATGAAACGTATTTACGGCCACCGCGCAAAACCATGGCATGGTTCGTGGGAAGAGGCCGCCTTTAAAGAAATGAAGGGTTCTGTTTAAACAGCAAGCTTGAACGCTTCATGTCACACATGCAGGTCCGTTAGTACCATGATCTGTCCAAACTAATGTCAGATACAGGCAATATTGAAACATTAATACGAACACAAAAAAGGAAAATTGTCATTAAATTGAATATCAATATGCTTAGCGATTGTCTGTCTGTGAGTCAGACAGAGAGACCAGGTCGAAAAGGTCAGGTCTACTGTGGTATGAGTTCTTACATGCCTTTACTACCCAACTCATTCTCTTTCCCCATCCTTTCTCTTTGGCAGTGATTTTGAGTGGCAAACAAAAGCAACTCCAGCTTCTGAAGATCAGACAGCTTGATGCACGCCGGCATCCGGAGGGAAAATATCGCCGCAAACCTCCACCTCTTCAACGCTACGCAGGAGACGTGCTCGCTCCGGTAATTAGCATCTAATGCAACACTCGCAGAATCAAAATGGTTTTATCTGTGGAGCAATTTATCTGTCAAATGTAGCTATGCAGAAAAAAAAAGAGATGATTTTTTTTTTTTTTTTCAAATTACAAAGCCATATTCGTATTTAAAGATCTCCAACCAAGATGAAACTTGTAGGTTTTGTATTAATGCAAGCAGTCCTCATGTTACAGCAAGAATCCTAAATTATTTTGCAAAGAGGGATTGCTTATAAAGTCTCACAAATCAGCTGGGAAAGAAAAATTCCAGAGCGCACAATTAATTAAAAAGAGCTTTGACTGAAATGGCTCACTTTTGAAACATGCACAGGGGCCAAGGAGAAAGCTGTAGAGTTCCACAAAACGGTTTCTGAAAGTCTAGTTGCAGGTTTGCAAAATGAAAGGTGGGTTTTCAGTTCATTGCATGGCATTGCACTCATGTAATGTGTGTCCTTTCCCCAGCCTGTAACATTTCAACATTTGCATGATTTGTTTGTTCTCAGTTTTGGCTTTCAGGGCAGTGGAAACAGATTGGCTTGTTAAGCTACAGCATTATATTCTGCTACTGCCATCTGGTGGTGAATTATAATATTGCTATAACATGCTGTGTGTGTATAATATAATATTTGTACAGGCTTGATTTTGTTAAACCTATGTTTGTATATGTCACCCTTCTATATCATAAAATAAACATGAGAAGTGTAATATATATTTATTATATATTTAATTGTTTAAAGTATAAGGTTTGGCGCAGAATGTTAATTAATATTAAATGCAATTAAATGTACAGATAGATAACAGATAGTTGTCTTAAAAATATTAAACTCGTCATATTTTGATTAAAAAGATGTTATCACATATGACACTACAACACTGTAATGTTATAAGGAAAAGCACTCTACCACTGTAGCACAAGAAGGTTAGGTTATTGGTTATGTATATTAGTATGTATATGTTACAACAGTGCTGTAAACAAAAGGGAATGATATAAAAACATGTTTTCAATCTTTGTCACAGAGCTACCTGGCGAACCTGCGCGAGAGACAGATGAGCACGGGCTCGTCTGTGAGCAGCCTGAGCACCGTCTACCACACCATGATCGACTTTGACTATGAGACAGGATCCATGGTGCCTCTCACGACCTCCTCGCCTGCAGTGATCCGGGTGTGAACGAACTCGGAAACGTGGATGCACACACACACACATACATTTACTTGGGAAGAGGGTTTGCTGCCAGCTGAGGTAAACAGACTGCACCAGAGAGAGAGTGTGTGTGTTGACTCTGAGTTGACTAATAAAAGGTCTGCTGAGGCTACAGAACAGATCTTCTCAGGACTTCAGTTTAAAAGCACACATACCTCGAAAGTATTAACTCATTACTGTAGCACAACCGTTTTATCAAGAAGTAATAAATGACACTAATTTGCATTCAGCTTTAAAAGAAACATACTGACGAACCACAGGTTTTTTTTTTTTTTTCTTATTAGCCTAAAGTACTTTCTAATGAATGTGATTTGTTCAATTCCCCCGAACATAAACAAACTGTTATTTAAATAACAAGCAAAGGATAAAAGTGTAACTGTAGATGAATGATGCAGTGCCACTCAAGCACTACCCTGCATCCTTTATTCTCCCCTGTTAATCTACATGGCCTTTCTTTGTCCTATTAGATTCAGATGTGGCAGCCTGTTCGACCTGCACGAGAGTAAAAACCACCCACTGCCACAATTTATTAAATGTCAGATTCCACTCGCGATGCAAAACTATTATTCCGACTGCTGTGTTCATATCCTGGATGAATGTATACCGTTCATGTGCTGTTTAGTTTTTACACAAAAGTTTTCAATTAAGGTTGTGGTGTGTATGGCTGAAAGTTGAGAAATCAATTTAAGCACTCTTATTAATGTACTGTTCCCGTCAAAAGTTTGGACACACCTTCTAATTACATGTTTTTTTAGTGTTTTTTATGGAATTAAGTAAAAAAAAAAACAGTCAATGAATGAAAGTCAGGTGTTCTGAAATTGTTCTTGCAAAACTCAGAGGAGAGGTTAATTTAGAGCAAAATCCTCAGAAATCACAGATTAGAGCCTTTATGAAGGCTATACAGTATATATAGTATTGTGCAAAAGTTTTAGGCGCCATATTATCTGTAGTAAAACAGCTGTTAGGTTTTACTGAGCATGCTGGAGAATATGAGTTCTTTTGGTAACTTTGTCACACTCGCTCCTTTCAATTTTCATACAAAACCCAGGAGTCTGCAGGATACGTTTTTTTTTCCCCATCTGAAAACTGGTTTGTCATGTAATATGTCGCTTTCTTTACAGGCATGCAAATATTCTTCTGTAATGTTATTTACTCATTAATTTTAGTGTAACTTTGTAGGGAATGGTCTTGTACATAATAACGCAGACATAATAAACTTTGTAGAATAGATAATATGGCGCCTAAGACTTTTGCACAGTACTGTGTGTAAGAATATGTATATATATATATATATATATATATATATATATATATATTAGAAGGTGTGTCCATACTTTTGACTGGTACTCTAAAGGTAGATTAATCCTTTCAGGATCTTAGTAAACATTCACTATCGAGCATCTACACACACTATACAGTATCTCCAACCTCAGCTGTGGATAAGGTGCTTTATGATCACATTTATTTGCTGGTTCTTTCTCATGCTTGCTCTCATGGGAACTGTTTGACTTTACACAACTGTGTTCCTAAGACTTGTATAGATATACAGTATGTATTCCATTAGAGCAATTTTTTAGGGAACCAAATAAAACTGTGCTGTTGATTTATCAGCTGTCTTTAGTTTGATGACTCTTTACAAGTTGCATTGCATGTTTTATGTAAGAGCACAAGCTACGATAAGGACATATCAATAACATTCACATGCATATATTATATGTATACAATATTCTGTAATACCTAAAACACTATAACGCTTGTAAGAATGCATTCAGTGGTCGACGTGTGTTTGCCAAAAACCAATCTGAGCGGTTCTTGATTGGGTCTGTCAACTGCAAGCTTTTTATGCTGGAAGTGAAAATACTGATAAACCTCGAATTCAAAACAGGATGCGCGACTAGCGTTAGACTTAAAGCTGCAACCCTGAAAGCTGTTTCTGAAAGTGTTAGTAGAGAAAGGCTGCAGGCAAATTGCATATTTAGTTCAGCAAAATGGCCCCAACAATTTTTACAGTGTATCCCTCAAATAAAAATAAAAAACTCATTTTGTACATAACTGTTCTGGCTGTCTTTATGTCTTAATGCTTAGAAAAGTTTAAGTGATTAATGTTAGTGTTTGAGTTAATGGCCACACTGCATCCAGCGCTCTCTCATGCTTAATGGGTAACCCTTCTCGATGAAGTGTCTGGGGCTCACACGCCAGTACTGATCTCCTTTAAAAACGTAAACGTGACCGTTAGTCCATGTGAACGCTGCGTCTGGACTAGACGGGAACCCAGTGATGAGATGAGAGAGGGGTTTAGGAAATTGTTTCAGTTCATCAGGGGAGCCCAGTTCATCCCACTGCCAGTACTCCAAACCCTAAAAGATGAACAAACACATTTAATTAACTAATCATTGAATGATACAAATGTGAACAGTTTAAAAACGGTCCATTAATATTAAAACCACCTAGATTTTAGGTTCATGGATTAGATGGGAGCCTCATGGGAGTATTGGGGGTGTGCTGTGTTGTCTGGCATTGGGACATGGCTTTTCGAGGCAGATCCTTTGGGTGTTGTGGGGTTGGTCCGCCATGGATCAGGCTTGGTTGCCCAGTACAATCACATGAATGCTTGATCACATTCCGATCAGGGGAATTTGGAGACCTGCTCAACATTCTTGAACACTTTATCTGTTAAGCACCATGCACGGCAGGTTGTGATGCATTGGGTGTTCTGATACCGTTCTGTTGTGGCCAGCATTAATATACAGTACAGACCAAAAGTTTGGACACACCTTCTCATTCAAAGAGTTTGAATTTGTATTATGGCAAGAAAAAAGCAGCTAAGTAAAGAAAAAAGAGTTCATTACTTTAAGAAATTAAGTAAAAAAAAATAATAATAATAAATAAATAATTGGGAAAAAAAAAAAAGAAAAAGAAATGAAGGTCAGTCAGTCGAAAAACTGGGAAAACTTTGAAAGTGTCCCCAAGTGCAGTCACAAAAACCATCAAGCGCTACAAAGAAACTGGCTCACATGCGGACCGCCCCAGGAAAGGAAGACCAAGAGTCGCCTCTGCTGTGGAGGATAAGTTCATTCGAGTCACCAGCCTCAGAAATCGCAGTTAACAGCAGCTCAGATCAGAGAGCAGGTCAATGCCACACAGAGTTCTAGCAGCAGACACAGCTCTAGAACAACTGTTAAGAGGAGACTGTGTGAATCAGGCCTTCATGGGAGAATATCTGCTAGGAAACCACTGCTAAGGACAGGCAACAAGCAGAAGAGACGCGTTTGGGCTAAAGAACACAATAAAGAACACAATAAAGAAAACTCTTTGAATGAGAAGGTGTGTCCAAACTTTTGGTCTGTACTGTACATAAAATGTTTTTTTTTTTTTTTTTTTTTTGCAGGTTGTGCTACATTTCTGTTGTATCTAGTCGTGGTGTAAATAAAATGGCTGATTGATGTAATTTTTTAAAATAATTTTAACCAAATGTTCTGAGGTCTTTACCTTGATAAAAATGAGTTTTTTATTGCTGTGGGAGTAAAAGGCTGCATCAATGTTTGTAGGGATAGCAAGCAGTTTGGGATAACCATGGTCCAACTTGAAGCCAGAATACCTCCAAACTTGATCACCTAGAAGAAAGGGGTGATATGCACTCATCAAAGACTAAAGAGCGACAATTAAATCAAAAGCAGTTAAACCAAATAATAAAGCCTCCTGCAGCTGTTTTAGTTTTAAGCTTTAACTTTCCAGGTCTAAACATTTCAGTCAGTTATGAAGGTGACTCACAAGGATATGCATTTCTATTCAAATCTCCCTTGTTGGAATGTATGCAAATGAATACAGGTCGAAACAGTGGGTAAAAGGTGATGCTTTACCTTCAAGGAAGTAGGATTTCTTGGTCCTTTGTGAATGCACAGCAGTATTTAAATAACCAGGCAGCTCCTTCCACAGGACGTTAATCCTTATTGGTGTGTTATAGCCATCATCTGAAATTGTCCATACGTACTCTCCACTGAATGCAAATGTCTTGTGGAACGGCCCTAAACAGAAGATATTTTAGAATATACAGTAAGTATGAGGATCGGCCAAGAAAACCTGAATTAGTGATGACATTTCTCGTAAATGAAGGCATACAGAAGACTTCCTGCATAGTACGGTGATGAGCCTCTTATCTGCAGTAAATCATTTGAATGGTGTAACCATAAAGAAGGCCATATGTCCATGAATGATTGTCTCGGCCGAGGTGGATGTATCGTATTAAGAAAATGTTATACCTTTTCTACACAATCAAAATTCATGGCGTAACTTAAACAGCTCACATCAGGATAAGCTCCAGGTTGTTGTGTGTATTTTGTGAACTCAGAAATATCAGTTCATCACTATTTAGCATCCCTAACAAACTTTGCAATATCCAGAAAGAGTGACATACAGTATGATGCACAATGAAATCCTATTTGCAGAACAGACTGTAACAGTTAGAACATACTAATCTTAAATACGCGTTTGATGTGTTTACCCAACATTATAGCATCCAGTGGGACACTGCAGGGATCAGGGGGAGGTGAGTCTGAGGCAACTGGTGGTTGTTTCTCTGGTTTACCTAAAGCAAAAAGAAAAAGACTTTAATTTGTGTAGTGTGATGTCAGCATTGTGCAACATGTGGGATTGCGTCCTGACCCTGTTCTCACCATACAGTGCCTGGATCCCGTGAATACCATCTGGATGCAGCTTAAAATTGTCACGGTATCCAGTGTACACAGCACCCATGAGAGCACTAGAATACTGCGAGTGGTCTAAGCCCAGGGCGTGGCCTATCTCATGAGCCGCAACAATTCTCAGATTTGCTCCAAAGTTCCGCCCCTCGGTCCAGAGCTCCTCTGCATCGAAGTGCACTACGCCAGATTCTGGACCTTCAGCATGAGCCAAAACATCTCCTGCAGGACCGAAACAAGATTTCTGAGTATCACTGAATATCAGTCAGTCAAATCACCCAAACACAAAATAACGACATACACTGCTTGGCCAAAAACGAAAAAAATCATAAACTATGTAATTTTCTTTTTTTTTTTTTTTTATTGTCATCAGCTTTGATTATAGTGTGTAACTTGGTGTCAAGTTCATGTGTGAAAAGAATTCCTCATGCTCCCAGAACCACTCTAGAATATGCCTGTGCCATCAGCAAAAAAAAAAAAAAACTACTAATGTAATAACCTGGTCATTCAATACATTCAGGTCATCAGCTGACTTGAGTGTTGAGTCTAGACCTGACCAACTGAAACAATATCACTGATCACATGACCTTTTTTTTTTAATTGCTCACACTCACTCACACATTGTCTATACCGCTTAATCCTGTATTCAGGGTCGCAGTTGGCCTGGATCCTATCCCTGGAGGCAGGGTACAGCTTGGACAGGGAGGGTGCCAATCCATCGCAGGGCACACACACTAACACATTCATTCACACACTACAGACAATTTGGGGACACCAATTAACCTAACCTGCATGTCTTTGGACTGTGGGAAGAAACCCACCAAGCATGGGGACAACATGCAAACTCCATGCACACAGAGACGGGAATCGAACCCGGACCATCAAGGCGGCAGTGCTAACCACTACACCACTGTGCCGCCCTTTTTCATTGCTGGAAAGTCCAATATTCCTGCTCCCAAATAAACTGAAGCCTCATTTTCGGGTTTTCCCCATGGCTAATCTGCTGTTCAGTCTCAATCCTTCGACTTTTCGTCACGTTGTGCATCTAAAATATCAAGCATAGCCGTGATGTCTACTGTTGATGTGTTACAATGGAAGTATAGTACTTAAAAAACACCTTAAATGACAAAATGTTATGTAAGATGAAAAAAAATGAAAGAGACTCTTGCTACTGTTAAAAAAAATGAAACAGCATCTGATCAGCTAGATTTAAAACTCAACGATTCAATTACATTTTATTTATTTGTATAGCGCTTTTAACAATTGTCATTGTCGCAAAGCAGCTTTACACAATGAAAAGAATTATTTAAGTTTGTAGGGAACGTGAACGTGTATGAAAAACTCCCTGAGATGGCAATAGGAAGAAACCTTGAGAGGAATTGGACTCCACAGGGAACCCATCCTCATTTAGGTGAAACAGGAAGCAGGAATTGATCTGCATTCATACTGTGTGTTAGGTGGCAGGCAGTTCAGTATAACAGTTGATGTTAATCGATAGACTCAGGTAGACTTGTACTGTAGGAAATCCCAGTCCTGAACTATCGAGCGACTGCAGCCAAGTCAAGTCAACAATGAGCATCGAAACACTATAAAATTAGTACAGTATGTAACAACTAACCCTATAATGATTCGGTCTCACAATCTCATAAGGAACCAAACATTGTTCGTCTCTCTCACCTGGTCCATCAAATGGCACAGGGCAGACATTGTCTCTCTTGTGGAAGGACATCTTGATGTCTGCGTTTCCCGCAGTGACCTCATAGAACTGGAGTGGAGTAACATCACTCCAGTACCTGAACGCTGCCTTTATGGCTGTCCGTGTTTGAGTGAATCCCAGACCAGGAGCATAGTCATAGATACGATACGTCAGCTTCTTCTTACGCCAGTAACCTAATATCATACAAAGCAATAATCCCATCTGGCACTTGGTCTCGTGACTTTTTTTCTAATGTTGAACGCCACATTTACCAACAGTGGACAAACCACTGAAATAAAATATGTAAGCATCAGCGGATGTCAGGTTTAGAGCTTACCGAGGATACGATATTTAAGTGTTGTGTTGTTAAAGGGATCCTTAAGGCCACAACGAGGCTTTTTCATCATGTCTAGCGTGTCGTTGTCCAACCTGCCTGTGACTGGTAGGTCTGTCACTTTCTGGAATATTCTGATAAAATAGGTACACAGACCAGAGAAAACTGATTAAAACTACTGTTATCATCTCTATTCAGGATAAGATTGTTAATGTTAAGCGTCTAGATTTACAGTGAGAGACAAAAGTGACAATGATTGTATGACATTCTCACATTTTTAAAATAATGTCAATCAAGCGAAATTGTTATTTATGAATCCTTTATAAGTCCTTTATTAATAGAGTCAAAGAGGCATCTGCAGTACTCTAGTATCACTTGCTCAGTCCCTGACTGCTTGATTGCTTCCTAATGATCATGCACAGAAATTGTCTGCAGATGTTCGCAATTGACCTAGGAATGCCCTAGTTTTAGCCATTTTTGTGCACGCCCAGCTTCACAACGTAAAAGTCCTTATACATATTTGTTCCATTCATTAACTAAACCAGCTCATTCTAATTAGCGCAACTCTTCAGGCAGATAGGAGAAAACGAATGGGTTAAATCACCGTTGACTTGCCACACCATCACCACGCATTTGATCCATGACATAACATAAGACTAATGCTCAAAACTGTCATTATACTGAACGTTGGAACGTGCAGCACAATGAACACTTTCCCAATAAGTCAAGACTTTGTTTTAAAACTTTCCAATCCTTTCAAAAAATTGTGCCTGGGTTTTTCAATAAATTGCGAATAAACTGCATCCATTCTCATCTTCTGCTTGAGTGACAATGATGTAACGTTCGATGTAGAGTGATAAAAGACATTATGAAATGAATTAATATTAAACTCCCAATAGTCTTATGCAACCTAATGTGTTCATGTTTAAAACGTTATGAAAGAAGATGATATTACCCTAGTGCCTCAGTTATGTGCTCCAGCTGTGGTCCTTGCTCTTGGGAATAAAGAAGTGGCGTAGACAGGTAGCCATATCGCTTTAGGTAGTTCTGTACAGCAGATATAAGATTGTACACGATATCATTACAAAAAAAGAAAAAAATCCGACGCTAAAACATTGTCTGATTTTATTATTCCCCAAACAAAATTCATATAATCTGAATGCTGAGTTGACCTAGTTAAAACGAATCAGTAGATTTTGGTCTTACTGTAGCCTGTTCCAGTTCTGCTTCATGTGACACAGTAAGTAGTTGCATCCAAATCAGCATCAGAAATGTGACAGCGTGACCCATCTTAAGCACTTGTCACATCCACATTTTAAAAGAAAACCATCACTGCTGTTACTCTTCAGTGTCACACCTTGCAAATGAGCGTAAAAGAAAGCGCGGCTCCATAAAATACTTGCAAATCGAATTGTATTACCATAAGCTGTTTGACGTGCGGAGATCCAGTCCTTGTTTGTGCATGCAGATTTCGTCGAAGGGCCTAAATCTGGAGCGCTCTCCTAAATCTCTGTGGCTCTCCAGGGAGTAGGTTTGCATTTATACCCTTTAACAAGGAAGGCATTTGGCTTTACCCACAGGAATATGATGTGGGCAGTCAAAACCCACTTGTTAAATTTCCAGAGAGCATCACCCTGACAAAGTGCCCCTAAGGCACTGGTGACATTAAAATTCAATAGAAAACTATTTGCAAGTTTACTTTGCTGGTCCAGGGCTACTTTCACTGACAATCTTTCAATAAATCGGTAAGGAATTGGATTCAAATATCCTTTATATCAGTTAAATTGACTGGTCATTTGGAATTAATGTATTAAACAATGCACTCATTAGCATGTTAGTTACTGTGATAACCTGTTGTTTGGAGTATCAGACATATTTTATTAAATTCATTTGTGTATTGTAATAAATCTAAAACTAATATCATGCCATAGACTGTATTCTTGTAAAAGCTAATTAGCTTAGCACCGATGAATCCTAGGATGGATTGGCAATCTGTCCCCTAGGGTGTACCCCACCTCTTGCCCTAAGTCTCCTGGGATAGGCTTCAGGTCCCCACAACACCACCATCAGGTGAACTAAACAATATTGAATACCAAGATTACACTAGTAAACTGGTAACTGGATCATGGGCTCACCCATGCCCATGGAGACCAAAGGCTAGCTTGTCTGGTCCAATCTTGAAGAAAAAAGTCAATGCTGGTCATGATATAAAGGCACAGAACAGCCAGCGCATAACAGCCCACCATGCACAGGGGCCAGCAGGCAAAGAGCCCAAACCATCAACCCAGCCTCCAAATTCTCCAGATCCCAATCCGAACAAGCACCCACAGGATACATTGGACAAACACGTCTGATTTATGGTGTTCCCACCTCTCATCTCAACCCAAAGCGTCCAAAGGATCTCCTGCCAATGGCCTGGTGCCAGACACCCCCAGAGGCCATGTGGATCCACACACCAAGGGGCCAGAGCATCTGGGTGGCACAAGGGGAACCTAAAACCTTGGTGATTTTAATGTTATGGTTGATCTGTATATAGAGGGTTCATGAAATTTTGAACTTATACTATTTGGTTTTATACGATTAAACATTACATTAGAAAAGTACCAACTGCTTTTTGCACTTGTTAAATTTTTAGGAATATATAAATTTTTTTCAGAATCATGCAAAAATTTGGTGTAATCCTGATTCCTTTTTTTTTTTTAAGTGCACACTTAATATATTGTTGTTTCCACATCATGTCCATGGATCCATCTATAGCACACCCTTGTGTGGTTTGTTGCTTTTATACCATGGAGGTTGTTCCAATTTTTATGATTATTTTTAACATTTATTTAACTTTTTAAATAACTTTTACAATTTTTTAAGTATTTTTTTTATATGACTATTATTGTTTTATTATTTAATAACATTGTGGAAGGTTCATTAAATAACTAAGCACCGGTTATCCCTTAAATATCTCTTTTTGTCTTTCCTGGGTCGGACATTCAGAGCTTTACCTCTGCCTTAAAAAAAGAGCGCAGACAGTGACGTCTTCTTCCGAAATAAAAGTTTCCTCACGGAAAACCTCTCCATATCATTCGACATCTGAACACTCATTTTTAAATGTGTCTACCATACAGGGCCCTGTGTAAGATGAAATGAGCACATTAGCATCAGCCTTGCAGACGGTTGTTTTTTTGTTTGTCTGACATAGTGTTGTCAGTTTATATAGTTTCCATTCTCAGGGAATCCATTCCTTAATAATTATTTTAATAACAGACAGTATTCAAGCACTAGAACATTCTGTTCTGGTGACTACATAATTTGTGACAGTTAATGGGCTATCCCTTGTGGCTCAGACTAGGGACAGATGGAGAACGGTTTCAGAAGTTCCCACATAGCTTACGTAATTCAAAAATAAAAACCACAGAGTGGATCAGTCACAGTGACAAATGGAAATTTTATTTCGTGAATAATAGATTCATGACACTATATAAATGCTTTGCTGGGCTTTAATTAGTGCCACACTGATTTTTACAGATGTTCATCTAGTCTCATCTGAACACTCCTTTATTTCCTCCTGTGAATGTAATGAAGCATCAAGCATTTTGTTTTGTAGATTATTTTGCTGTTTTACACATTTTATACACTGAATGACTGAAAAAATCTAACCTTAGGAAGGGTTTACATTATCATATGCATTTGTATATACACAAATGGAAACGAGAGTCCTGGTTTGAATTGAACACCCCTCATGTTTACGTTTGTGCGGTCCATCTTTCACGGACATATAGAGGCCTGTAAAACATTTGCATCATTCAAATGTTTTACTGTGGCTTAGACTGTCATCACCATACTGTCCTTGAAATCTTCGGTAAATGTCAATCATCACAAGTCCCAGTTTGACTTGAATGACCACTATATGACTCTGCACCACTGCACAAAGCAAGGTCTAAGAACTTGGAAGAACTTGACTTGAGTCCTGACCTCAACCTGATAGAACACCTTTGGGATGAATTATAGCGGAGAATTATAGCTAGGCCTTCTCGTCCAACATCGGTGTCTGACCTCACAAATGAGCGTCTAAAAAAACTGATCAAAAATTCCTAAACACACACCTAAACCTTGTGGAAAGCCTTCCCAGAAGAGTTGAAGCTGTTATAGCTGCAACATGATATTAAACCGTATGGATTAAGAATTGGATGTCACTCAAGTTCATATGCATGTGAAGGCAGTCGGGCGAATACTTTTGGCAATACCATATGTTGCATAAAGACACACAATATGGAATGGTAGATCAAATAGTATCAACAAAAATGTCTGCTTGAGAAAACCTTGGGTATATTCTTCAGCACACTCAATAAAACCTCCTGGCTGTTTCACTTATAAAACTGCAACAACAAAAAAAATCTGTATCTAACATCACTGATTATTTTCAAGCAAAGAGTTTTTACTCCTAATATTGACTCTGTTTATTTTGAATATGACTATTTTGCTCTTTAGTCCTACTGATCAAAGCTTCGTTTCTACAGAAATGTTTTACATTTGCATGTTTTCCCCATGCTTGGTGGGTTTCCACCAGGTGCATCGGTTTATTCCCACAGTCCAAAAACATGCAGGTTGAGGTTATTGGCCTCACGCCTTAAATCTCCTGTGATAGGCCGAAGGTCCCCCAGCAACCCTGTACAGGATAAGAAGTATAGAAGATGAATGTTTTCAAAGGCATCTTTGTTTAAGGCATTTTTTTTTTGTATGTGCCCAAGACATTTGCACAGTACTGTACTGTAAATAAAACAGCTGTTTGGTTTTACTTAGTGTGCTAGAAAATGAGTCCTTCTGTTAACTTGCACCTGTTTATTATTTTTTTATGCAAAACCCAGGAGATTAGATTTTTTTGGTTTGTTTCCATCTGAAAACTGGTCTGCTGTAATGTGTTGCTTTCTTAATATCTTGCTTTAAGGACACGTAGGTCACAAGACCGGGCACATCCTGGACCGTGTGCCACACACATATACACAACAGATAATTTTGTCGATATTTCTTGCCTTCTGAATGTGCTTTAGACCATCGGTTTTCTTGTGGGTACAAAGGGTAAGGAGGATACTTGGAATGTATTCGCAGTTGCCAAAACCATCAAACGCTATCATGAAACTGGCTCTCATGAGGATGTTCCCAGGGAAGGAATACCAAGAGCTACCTCTGCTGCTGATGTGAGTGTTTATTAGAATGACCAGCCTCTGAAACATTTACTGGTGACCCTGTTGGTGACTTGGTCAAGATTGAGGCCACACTTAACCAGCATGGCTACCACAGTATTTTGTAATGATGTGAATGAGATTGATGCTATTCCATCATTTGTTTTCCAACAGGACAATGTCTCCAAACATACCTCTTGGTTATGTAAGAGCTACAGTATGTGTCCAAGAAGGAGATTGATGAAGTGCTGTATCAGATGGAGTGCAGAACCCGAGCTAAATCCAAATTAGATAGTTTGGGGTGAGTCGTATACTGGAGAGTGAAGGAAACGCAGCCAACATGTACTCAACACATCTGGGAGCTCCTTCAAGATTGTTTGAAAGCTATTCCAGGTGATTACCTCATGAGGCTGACTAATAGTGTGGAAAGATGTCATCAAAGCAAAAGGTGGCTACTTTGACGAATCGAAAACGTAAAACATTTGAAATACATTTTTGTTGACTATATTTGTTCTGCCATAATTCCAATGTATTCAGTACTAATATACAATGTTGAAAACCATTAAAAAAAAAAAAAACATTGAATAAGAATATGTGTCCAAACCTTTGACTGGTAGTGTATATAAACAAGGAAGTGTTAACATGACCTCACAGACAGCTTTCTTTCTTTCTTTATTTCTTTCTTTCTTTCTTTCTTTTTAAAATAATCACTAGTCTGTGTGTCCGAATGAAGTCCAGCTGTACAATGTTGGGTGTAAATCCTCTGATGTTTGGATGACACACTGACTGCATGTTGCATCATACTGGGGGCACTATGGGGTAATAATAAAGTCATGATGGGTTCCTCTTTCTGGTTACATCTACACCGCCTCCGCTGATCATTGCAGATTTACCTGATAGCCGATTTCTGAACTCCGTGTCCTGGAAAGGGGAAAAGTGATTGCAATGTGCACAAAAATTTTCCTATAAACAATGTGTCATATTTTCCCCCCAGTGTGTGACCTATTAAAACTTCAGAGAGCTTTGAAGCAGATGGAGGGGCATGCCGGGGCCAAGACAACTGAGTATTTACAGCATTTTTTTCAAACCCTTCATGCGTTTAAGATGTCAACCAGATGAGTTTCTCATCCACCGCAGAAACATTTTCAAAAGAATAATAAGATAAATATTAGCTATAGTTAAAGACAAATACACTTAAACGAGCCCGCCAGGATGCTCTAAACAGTTCCATGTAGAGAAACTTCAATTTGAAAAAATAATAAAGCCTTTTACAGTATATAAACAATTTACGGAAATCATGAAAGGTTGAATCCACATGAAAAAAAAAAAACGAATACCACTTTTGTACCCATGATCCTCAGAGAATCCAGGTACTGCTGAGCTGAACCCTTTCAGAGAAGCCGTGGGAAGGGGATCCTCTTATATGAGATCACATTAGGGAGAAAATCTAATCAGCTTATTGAAGCCACAGGCCATACAAAAAACATAAAAACCAGGAAGTTATTTTCCCCTCTCACATTTTATGTTTGTAGACGCCTACTGGAGACCCATCTGAACGTCTTAAAATGACTAAATAGTTCATATGCATTATAGTTGCCCTTTAATACAACAACAGTATCTGATGGGAGAAACGATAGACTTAATGGTTGCATTTCCTTTCCTTTATCACTGTGCTGTTAAATTGTTCATATAAAGATTTAAGTCTTTATTTAAACATGACTGTGTAATGAACTACTTTTATACTTAAAGTCGGCATTTCCCAATTACCTACTTTCATCAGAACATATAATCCTTTTAATAACAATCTGTTCTGTATCTTTTAATATTGGGATTCTTTCTGAAATTTGAATCTGAATCTACATAACAACGCTTTAAAAATGATAAACCAGAGCAATGATCATACCAGTAAATATACTCCTGTAGTTCCATGTAATTATCTTGATAAGGACATAGTGTATCACCTCCATAGCAGTGTACAGGGGCAAAATTGGATATACTTCATCAAAAAGTTGCACACGTCTTCAAAGTCCATTGACTTTTCTCATTTTTTTATACCGTGAAACAATTCTGAAGGCATCTAAAATATACAATCATCTCCTCTAAACAGTTGATAATGAGATGTGTCTGCTATTTATGCTCTGTAAAACGGCTCTCAATTATTTTTAACCTGGTGATTTTTGAGGCTGGTGACTCTAAATGAACTGCAGAAGAGGAGGCAAGTTTTGGTTCTGCTTTTCTGGGACGGTCTTCATGAGATCCACTTTCACCATGGTGGTTGGTGGGTTTTGTAGATGCACTTGACAATACTGTTCTTGCAAGAACTATTTCAGAACAGTTGACCTTCATGTCTTAAAATAACAACTGACTATTAAGTTTGTTAAACTTATTTCATATTTATATATTTTTAATACAGTATTTTTCTCGAATGTGGAAAATACTTTCACTGTCTAAATAGTCTATTCAATAAAGACCTGACTGTACATAGTAACAAATAAACTAATAATCAAGTATAAGTGAAGAAGACTCCCATGTGATTGGTCTTCCAGTATGTAATATTGTCCTTGCACAGCATGCTATTGGCATGGTCAGCTTCTCCACATCACACCTACAGTATATGGTTTCCAGGTCAGTCCTGAGGCTAGGGTGTTGTCTATGGGGAGGTTTTTTATGTCCTCCCATGTGCACATGAGTTTTATCTGGGTTCTTTGGTTTCCTTTAGCAACATATATTTGATGTTAAATTGCCCTTGTGGGTAAATGAGGGTGTGAATGTGCCCCTTAGGTCCAGTGAGAATTCCTACTTTGAACCCAGTGATCCCAGGACAGGTTTGGAACCCTGAAAAGGATACAGTGGTTATTAAAGATGAATGAATCCTTATTCAGGAAGATGATATGGTGGGTAGCGTTTCCACCTCACAGCTTCATGATTGATCCTGATCCTGAACTCTGCCCTATTTTTCTGCCTATCTCCTAAAATTATGCTGGTACATGAGTTGGGTGGGGACTCTTTATGTAGGTGAAAATGGGTTCATGATGCACTGCAATCTCACTGTTCAAAATAAGTCCACTTAGTTTATCCCATAATGCACTTTTGATGTTGGGTCCAGATGAGTGTTGTAAAGTGAAGGACTCAAACACATTCAGCTAAAACAACCTGCATGTCTTTTATACTTTAATGTAATAATACAACAACACTGCGTAATATTTGAGAACTACTACAATAAAAAAACACATGATAAAAAGGAGTTCTGAAAGAAAGAAATGAAGATCAAAAATGGCCAACCCATATATGTTTAAGAAGACGCTTTTGAGGTACAACATGCTTTACAACATGGTTAAGATCAGTACTGAAGTCACAAATATTAAAACAAGAAAAAAAAAAGAACTGCAGCCATTCAAGTCTTTGCACTGTGTCCTCAGAGTGGCTTGGTGTTCTGTTCATTCTTTCATTCAGTCAGTATTAGGGCAAAAAACGGTAGTGTCAATGCGCAGATATCCCACCATGACATAACCATCATGAGAAAACAGAAGCATAGTTCCTAACGAGAAAAACAAAACAAAAACAAAGGCTTCTCACTTCTCTAATTTATTCCCAAAAAGTCCATTTTGGCAAAGTCCATCCCGCAGAAGTGCATAATGTGCGTCATTCATGATTAAACTTAACACAAATAGTACTGCTCTTATGAGTGGGGTGAAAAGCACTAACTGCACTATTATGTTTACAAATAACCTTTTTATTTAATTTTTTATTTATTTATATAATTCATGTATCACAGATTGGAAGAACAAAAAGGAACAAGGTTATGGGATGGGGCTTCACAAAACTGGAATTACATCAATGGGAATAAATGACGGTCTATTCTAAATCCTGAAAAAAATCCTATGTACACACAGAAAGAAAACACTACACCATGGCCCCTCTGCTTATAATACGCCATCTTGTTTTACAAATCTGCCTCCATCTGCCTCAGCTCCTCACGTAAGGCTTGAGCACGTCCCAATTTTTCCAACTGATCCTTGGAAGGGTTCTGCAGCTCCCCCGAGTCCACTTTCTGCTGCAGCTCCTCCACTTGGCGCAACTTCTTCCGCAGGTTCTTGATCTTCTTGGCTTTATCTGTGGTAGCAGAGGACAGGTCCGTGGAGGCGTTTGTGCTGTTCTGATCTTCAGCTGCGACCGAAACCTTCTCAAGCTCTTTTGTAACTTCCTCCACTTCTTTGTTTTCTTCGTGTTGGCCCTGGGCCTGCTGCTGCTTGCGTTTCTCTTTGCGTTTCATGTTACGTTTGGCAGCTTTGGACAAGCCGGTTGTCTCGCTCTCTTTGTCTGTCTTTACTGCTGTCTGCTGCTGCCTGGCTGCAGCAGCATCTTCTGGATTCATTCCAGGAGGGAGATCCGGTTTGCTCTTGAAAAACTTTACGTATTTATTCTCGTAACTGGTCGCAGACAAAAGGAAAAAGAAAGAAAAGTAAAAATCATTCAATTTGTAGAAACAGACTTTCGTAGGACAATTTTTGTTTAATCTTACATTTCCAGAAAATTATGTAAGTAGGTCAAATTATTGAGCTGCATCAAGCAAAGAAAACAATTAAGGACATTTGAAATTACTAGCACTGGATTAACAGCCCTTCACCACATTATCAAAACCTGGAAGGATAGTGCTGAACATTCAACTTTGTGGAAGAAATGTGATCAGATGGGGGGGGGGGGAAATCAAGACCATAGATCACTTAAACACACCATAGCTATGTTTCCTAGTGAAAGTAACAGCATTTCCATATACACACAATTCAATGAGAGCTCACAGAATTGTCATATTAGTGATATGATAATTTAAGATTGACCCTATTCCAGAGTAATATATACAGTACAGACCAAAAGTTTGGACACACCTTCTCATTCAAAGAGTTTTCTTTATTGTGTTCTTTAGCCCAAACAAGTCTCTTCTGCTTGTTGCCTGTCCTTAGCAGTGGTTTCCTAGCAGATATTCTACCATGAAGGCCTGATTCACACAGTCTCCTCTTAACAGTTGTTCTAGAGATGTGTCTGCTGCTTGAACTCTGTGTGGCATTGACCTGCTCTCTGATCTGAGCTGCTGTTAACCTGCGATTTCTGAGGCTGGTGACTGGGATGAACTTATCCTCCGCAGCAGAGGTGACTCTTGGTCTTCCTTTCCTGGGGCGGTCCGCATGTTTCCCCAGTTTCTTTGTAGCGCTTGGTGGTTTTTGTGACTGCAAAGTTTTCCCAATTTTTCGGACTAACTGACCTTCATTTCTTAAAGTAATGATGGCCACTCGTTTTTTTCTTCACTTAGCTGCTTTTTTCTTGCCATAATACAAATTCAACCTCTTTGAATGAGAAGGTGTGTCCAAACTTTTGGTCTCTACTGTGTATATATATATATATATTTATTTATTTTATTTTATTATGAGTCTTGTATTTTTTCACATGAATAAACCATCACAAAAAAGAACAGCATATGAAAACAAGAATCCTGTGTTAATAGACTAGAATTAATAGAATCCTGTGATTTAAAGAACAGCTCTCTGACCAATCAGATTTGAGGACTTGACATAGTTTATAAAACTGAATTGCTGATTTATAAGACATCATAGTCATTAAGTAGGGTTCAAACTTGCAACCTGCAATTGCACCATGACACTTACACAGGTACCTCCTCCTGGGGTACATAGCCATCTTTCACTCGCCGAGGTTTCCTCCATGTCCCATCTGGACGCTGTGTAGCAGCAATGTACTTCCCTGTACAAACATGCAGACAGCACAATGTCAACATTGTGGCTTTGGGTTTTCTTTTTCTTGATTTTGTAAAGCTGCTTTGTGACAATGCTCTATTTAAATAGAATACAATTGAATAGAATTGCGGTCAGAGTGCTGAAAGGATTTTCTTCCACACTGTAATATGCAAATTTTCTATTATTTGTCTTCTGCACCTGGGAACAGACCAGACATATTATGAAATAATGCACTCATGTGAGGGGTGGACAAATCTTTGACGTTATCATTAACTAGAGGACCAGGCAAGGTGATATAACTGTGTTTTACAAAAATGAAGTTATATATCAGTGTCTGTTCTGTACATTGTCATTGCTTTATATTCATGAGTCTGAAAAAAAAAGTTTACTCAGTACAGGGATATTCCATAGCCAGCACCCTAAGCCCCCCTGCCCCGACACAAAAACAGTAGTGACCTGTGTGTTATGACACCTTTCTATTGGAACCAGAATTAACCATTTCCTTGATTTGAGCTACAGTAGTTGTTCTATTAAATCAGATTACACAGGCCAGCTATCACTCCCCATGTGCATCAATGAGTCTTAGCAACCCATGACCCTGTCACTAGTTCACCAGATTTCCTTCCTTGGATTAATTTTGGTATGTTCTGACCACTGCAGACCAGAAACATCCCACAAGAGCTGCAGTCATTACAATTTGGCCCTTGTCACAGTAGCTACATTTTCAATATCTCATTACAATGGTGGCTGGAAGTGGGTGGGATGTATTAGGCAGGAACTTATTATTTTTTCCTTAAGTCAGTGTGTTGTAAGCAGAAAAAAAATGGGCAAGCATAAAATTTGAGGGACTTTGACAAGGGCCAAATTGTGAGGACTACAGGACTGGGTCAGAGCAACTACAAAACTTCAGCTCTTGAGGGATGTTCATACCAAAAGTAATCGAAGGAAGGAAACCTGGAAACCAGGAGAGTCATGGTTGGCCAAGTCATGGGCCATGGGGTGCGAAGGCTTGCCTGTGTAGTCTGATCCAATAGAGGCGCTACTGTAGATCAAACTGATGAAAAGGTTAATACTGGTTGTGATAGAAAGGTGTCAGAACACACAGTACATCACTGTTATGGTGGCAAAAGAAAACCCCCCTCAATATTAGGCAGGTGGTCATAATGTTATGGCTGATTGGTGTAAACCTTTTCAGTACTACATGGAAGTTTGATTTAGGCAACATTTTCAAAAGCATGATGTTAAGTAGTTTCTGGTGTTTTACTGTTCCTCTGAACTTATCTGCACAACCGGTTCGTTGGAGACAGAAAGCTTAGCTTACTAGCTTAGCCTTAAAAAAATAATAAAGTTAACAAAACAAGACCTCTTGTGAATCCAGTTAAATGACAAATGGACTTTAAACACAAATGTATTTAATAAAAATAACGCGTTATATAAGAGGAATGAGTGAGTGCGCGAGGCTCCCGTAAGGGCACGAGCTTCATTCACAGTGCGGGACTGACAGCTGGCTAAGCGCGCGCGTTATACCGCTAACCGACTCTGTGCTGGAATCCCGTGTGCGTTATTTCACAGCGAATCCTGCTCAAACCCACTGCTCATGCATGTTCAGCGCAAACAAGTCTCATTTATTCTCAAGCTTGGTCGCTATTCTGATTTTAACAATGACAACAAAATCACAGAGCTCACCAGACTCATCTGTTACATAGGGAGTCGCCATTTTAACAGCTGCGATACTTCCGGTCACGTGGCGGAAGTCGCCTGCATGACAAATCATACAAAGATGGAAAGATTGGCGTTAAATTAGTTTATTATTATTATTATTATTATTATTATTATTATTATTATTATAACTTTGCAGCACCCAAGACAAATGCAAAAGTGTAGAGCTGTAATATTTTACCATGTCTTTTTAATATTTTAACATTTTCATTTTCATGAAAGTTAACATGTTCATCATAATAAAAAAAAATATGTGTATATCTATCAGATGCTATCTATATGCGTGTATATATATATGCGTGTGCCCAATTAAACTCCCAGGCTCTAAGTTGTAAATTGTAAATAAGTTGTAAATTCCCAAGACTCACATTTTAGTCTTAATACATCATTGGCTTTGTACCTGAACTCTCCTCAATAAATCTAAACCTATATTTTAGATTATAATTTAATCTAAAAGATTATGGTTGTTATATATTTTAGATTATAATTGAATAAAAATTTTTAACTTTATATTCTTCCTATTACGTGTTGATTATACTGGGGGTTACCCGTGGCTCCGCCCACGTGCAGATCCTGATGCTTCCATGCTACCGTTACCTGCCAGTGTGCAGTCAACTCGCTCCCGCTCCTCACACTGCTCCAATGGTTTGGCAGTCTTTTCTGTCTGCCTGTTGTATACGATGTCGCTGTAGATGTGTCACAGTCTGATCCAGGGTTTCAGTAGCTATGCGCTCAGCCCGGAGTACCCATTTTCGCTACTGTTGTAACACCTGCACACAGAATGACATAGAAGCTGTTGATAACGCTGCCTACTGTTATATACAGCGAGGAGGCGCCTGAGACATTATTGGCACCCTTGGTTAAGATGTGTTCGTAGGCTTAATTTTTCTATTGTAGAAGCATAATCTTACACTGGTGGGGCAGTGGTGGGTCAGAGGGTTAAGGCACTGAGTTACAGACTGGAAGATCGGCGGCTCGATCCCCAGCTCCACCTGGTTGCCACTGTTGGGCCCTTGAGCAAGGCTCAACCCCATCTGTTCCAGGGGTGCTGTATCATGCCTGACCCTGTGCTCTGTTACGCTGGGATATGCGAAGAAAAAATTTCACTGTGCTGTAACGTATACATGACAAATAAAGGCATAAAAATTGTAGAAAAATCTAACCTTTAACATAAATAAGTGAATAAAAAAATTTATTTAAAAAATCCATGACTAAAAATTTTTTTTAATAAAATCACCTGTCCCACAATTATTGGCACCCCGAACAATTCAAAATTAATGTAATTGGAGCATTTTTGTCATTTTTACTGTAGTTTATGAAGTTGATCAGAGTATCAAGAATCATTTAATTAATAATTCATGATTTCCTGTTTCCCTGTGGTATAAATATGACGTGACGGCCTATTTCTCTTATCCACTCTTCAACATGGGAAAGACAAGAGAATAAATCCATTTAATAAGACAGATGTGTGTCGACCTTCATAAGTCAGGCAGTGGCTACAAGAAAATAGCCACTCACCTAAACCCGACCATATATACAGTCAGAGAAAACTTTAAGAAGTTTGAAACAACTGGAACTGTGACAAACAAGGCTTATCTCAAGTTTATCTTGCCACCCCGTACAGTGAGGAGGATGGTAAGAGAAGTAAAAAAAAAAAAAAATCTTCAAACCTCACTCTTAGAGAACTGCATCAAAAACTGGCATCTTGGGGTCACAAAGACTCCATAACAACTATCAGATGCTATCTACCTGGCAACAAGCTGTTTGGGAGGCACGAAGGGAAAAATCCTTTTCTCACCTACAATCACAGACATAAAAGTCTGGAGCTTGCCGGGATTTCAACTGGGACCGTGTGCTTTGATCAGATGAGACTAAGATAGAGCTTTTTGGCAACAAACACTTTCTGGGTCAGGCGTAAAACAAAAGACGAGTATGTGGAAAAGCACCTTGTGCCCACTGTGAAGTATGTTGGAGGATCTGTGATGCTGTGGGCCTTCCAAAATATCTGGGAACCTTGTGAAACCTGATTATGATCTCTCTGAAATACCAGCACATTTTAAATCAAAACCTGATGGCCTCTGTCAGATAGCTGAAGATGGATCGTCATTGGGTCTTTCAGTAGGATAATGCACAGGACCTAAAACGTGTGGCGAAATCTACACAAGAATGGTTCAGTAGACACAATATCAAGCTTCTCTCATGACCATCTCAGTCCCCAGACATCAACCCAACTGAAAACCTGTGGGGTGAGCTGAAGAGGAGCGTGCATAAGAGAGGAGCCAGGACTCTGGATGATCTAGAAAGATATATTCTCTGTATATATATTCTGTATTCTCAAATCTTGTGAAATGTTATAGGAGATTAAGTGCTGTCTTGGTGTTGTACAAATTATTAACATCAGGGGTGCCAAAAATTTTTATGTGTTTTTTCCATTAAATAATTGTACTTTAATTAAAGGTTGGATTTTTCTCTATTTGTGGATTGTGGTTCTATATTGTTAAAATGATTTTATTAGAAACCTAAGAACAAATCTTAACCAGGGTTGCCAATAATAGCGACCAGCACTGTGTGGGTATTGTGTGCATATATAAAAGCGGTTACCCGCAGCTCCACACACATTCTGTGAATGGAGTGTGAGGTCAACTCGCTCCTCATGCTGCTCCATTGTTTTTACAGGCCTTAATTATGCCTGTCGTATGTGCTGTCACTGTTGGCATTTCACAATCTGATCCGGGTACAGTAGCTATTAGCTCAGCCTGACATATCGGCTTATGCCACTGTTATGTTCAGTGAGGAGCGTGACTTGCTAACAGTATGTCATAAAAGTCCATGATGACATTATTACATTCAGAGCGTGTGTGGCTGAACTACTGTACCTGGGCAAACACTAAGCCGCAAACAGAAAACCTCCTAACTGCCAGATATTTGTTGAAGAAATGTTTATGAATTGTTCAAATAGCGCCAGCCCCAGACATTTGATCTCATTTTTGAGATCATTATTAATCACTTGTTTCATGTCACACCAGGAGCTGCACTGCTAAAACTGATTGAAGGGGATTTGTTGCTTGCATGGTACAGTATAAAGAAAAAGTGTACCATTAACAGGAAACGCGGGGGTTGTTTGCTATGCACATGAATAACAGGCAGTTAGTGGTGTGCAAATACGGGAAGCACATGTGTCTGTTATTGAAGTATAACATCTATGTATCTATCGAGTGTGGTTTTCGTTTACCTGTTCGTCTTGCCTCTTTTTTAATTTTTAGCTACTGAATACATTAAGGCAGGTCAAGAACATTTGTCCTGCCTGCCATGTTGTGGATTAAGCCACTGGCTGTACCTGTAGCTCTGATCACTCTGTCTATGTCCATCACTGTTTGAGATATTTAATTTAATGCAAATCGCATTCAATTTATTAACTATTGAATTTCACCAAGATTAATAAATAATGTGAATGCTGTGATGTGAATGCTGCATTGTTGCATTTTGATCTTTTATGGGAAGCTATTCTTAGCATTTAAAAGAAGTAGCCTGTGGTATGAAGTCACAGAAAGATACGTTATTTAAACAGCTATTTGAGTCAGCTATCAAGCTAGCATGCTAGATATGTACCTGCAAAGCTAGCTAATCAGGTTTTCTTTCTAACCAGCTATGAGCTATAAGAAGCACACATTATTTCCATTGCTTGCATAGCCCTGTGTTACCTTGTTGTTATACTGTATCTTGTTATACTGTATCTTGTTATACTGTATGTCAACATTTGGGGACGAACATAAGTTACACTATTGTGTCAAAAGTTTTGATATACGGTTGTTGCTAAAAATACGAAGAAGAACAAAGAACAAAAGATGACCTGGAGAAATTTGGGGTTCTGTGGATTATTGAGCACTGTTTGTGCTATTACACACAGTTCAAGCTTATGATAAAGCAAACAAGTTGAGGGTTTGCCCTGTTTGTTGTTCCTTGTTCCTATAATTACGGATTTTAAAAACCAACTCGGCATATCCTAAAATGCACAAATTATCCATATCTATTACCAGCAGTGTAAAATCCTCCGATATAGACATAAAAGTGCTTGTTTCAAATATAGCCTGTATAGCCGAGCCAGCGGCGAGCTAAAGGATAAAGAACAGAGGACATTTGCAGTTATTTACATTTAGTCATTTGGCAGTCACTTTATTCCAGAGCGCCGTGCAAACACCTGAAGGTGCAGCCACAAAAAGCACTGGCATTCCAAACTGGCAATGCTAGAAACTAATGCAGTACAAAGGGTACATACAATACAGATAAAATTAGTCTTAAAAATTTGCTTTGAAATGTTTTTCATGACTTAATAATAGACACGGTTAAATGTTAATTACACCATTGAACCAGTATTAGTAGTTCATTGTAAAGGTAAAATACATATATAAAGAGGTAGTGTTTCTGGCACCTCCCAAAAAACTTAGGATTACCTAAGTAATAATAAATAATAAATACGCATATAAATGTGTGTGTGTGTGTGTGTGTGTGTGTGTGTGTGTGTGTGTGTGTGTGTGTGTGTGCATGCAATGAGGTAACTTTCCAGCCAGGGTGTTCCCACCTTGTGCTTATTGTTCCAGGGACAGACTCTGGATCCATTAAAATCCTCCCATGACAAAGTATTTACTGAAAATTAATAAGTAAATGGATGTGAAAATCAACAGTCAACATTCTTGAAAATGAAGCTTCTCAGGGGTTGTGGAGAGCAAGGTTTTTAGCTTTCCAAAAGGGGTTCTCTTTGGAATGTTTTAAAAGAGGGAATCTTGTAGTGATGGATTTAGATACCGTTGTGTTTAGTAACACAATCGACATGGTGTTGCAAATACAAATCATCAACCTTATAGAGTGGAGACAAAAAGAAGGTTTGGGGAGTTTTTTGGGGAGATGACCCCTGATTTAACAGAAAGGACTAAGAGAAAACAGAATATACTATATAAAATTTAGAGGGCATCCCAAAAAAATGTCCTAGGCAAAAGAAATTAAATAAGCTTAATATATATACAGTACAGACCAAATGTTTGGACACAACTTCTTATTCAAAGAGGTTGAATTTGTATTATAGCAAGAAAAAAGCAGCTAAGTGAAGAAAAAAACAAATGTTCATCATTACTTTAAGAAATGAAGGTCAGTCAGTCCAAAAATTGGGAAAACTTTGAATGTGTCCCCAAGTGCAGTCACAAAAACCATCAAGCGCTACAAAGAAACTGGCTCACATGCGGACCGGCCCAGGAAAGGAAGACCAAGAGTCACCTCTGCTGCGGAGGATAAGTTCATCCGAGTCACCAGCCTCAGAAATCGCAGGTTAACAGCAGCTCAGATCAGAGAGCAGGTCAATGCCACACAGAGTTCTAGCAGCAGACACGTCTCTAGAACAACTGTTAAGAGGAGACTGTGTGGATCAGGCCTTCATGGTAGAATATCTGCTAGGAAACCACTGCTAAGGACAGGCAACAAGCAGAAGAGACGCGTTTGGGCTAAAGAACACAATAAAGTAAACTCCTTGAATGAGAAGGTGTGTCCAAACTTTTGGTCTGTACTATATATATATATATATATATTCAAACATATATAGATTTTATAACCGATTTCACAAAGCTTCACAAATGTTCAATATGCATATCGGTAATCTGTAGTCCAGCTCTTACCAAACATGCTGTAGCATATCTTGCGTAACATTCTCCAGCACCAGACCAGTCCTTTCACATAGCCCATTGAAAAAAACCACAAGGTGTCAAGTCAGGTGAACATCATTATCACTGAAACATAAATGAAACCATTAACCATTAAACTTGGTTAGTTTTTACACATCTCATTAAAAATGTAAATAATTTGAGAGAGAATTGGTTATGTTTCTAGACTAAGAAATTATGTCAATTTTTTTGGGACACCTTGTATATAAATACAACGAACGATAAGGCCGAGAAAAAGGAAGAGAGGAAGTGCAGAGGCTAACCTGTCTCTAAACGTTGTTAAGACAAAAAAGATGGTTGTTGACTTCAGGAGGACACGGAGCGATCACTCTCTGCTCAACATCGACGGAGATCGTCAAGAGCACCAAATTCCTGGGTGTCCACCTGGAGAACCTCACCTGGTCACTCAACACCAGCACCCTGCACAAGAAAGCCCAACAACGTCATTTCTTCAGCAAGAAGAACAGTTAAGAAGATCATCAGCGTCTCTCTTCCCTCTATTGAACACATCTACATGTTCTCTTTTTGTATAGGACTAGATAGTTTTTCGGTTAATTTAACATGTAAATCTGTCATGTCTGAGCTAGTCAGCTAATTAGATCTCTTAGGTAGCTAGCTAGTTCTGTTCATTTATGTTGTAAATTGTGTTGCATGTATGTAGCACCTTGGTCCTGGAGGAACGTTGTTTCGTTTCACTGTGTACTGAACTGTATATGGTTGGAATGACAATAAAAGCCTACTTGGCTTGACTATGTGCAGATATAGGTGAATGAGGTAGTTACAGCAGTGCAAATAGTGAGTGGTGCAAGACTGAAGTAATGAGTGTCAATGCATATTAGGGTACGTGATAAACATGACTGTGAACAGTGAGATGGTTACATACATGTAAGACTTAAGGGTTTTCCCCCAGAGGAATAAACAAGTGACTATAAAGGGGAAATATTTTTAAGATGTTTTTTTTTTTTACACATTATACACCCATGTTTTTTATTACTCCATTCTACTGGCAATATTAATCACTTATTTGTTCGTTTGTTCGTTCTTTCATTCAGTCATTTATTCTTTTATGTAATGCAACTTGCTGTACAACCCTGCCACCCACAACTCAACATTACCTTAAATATTGTCTACAGTTTATTTTTTCCACTTCTACACTGCTACAGAAACCAAGGGGATTTCCAGGCACTGAAGTTCTGAGATATCACTTTTTTAGACACTGAAGAATTGGACAGGCCAACTGTTAAAGACCATATCTGACATTCAGGTCTGTCCAGCTGTAGAGTGATCTCCATTACAGTTTTTTTGTAGCTGATATGGTGCAGAGCCTTTTCCTGCTAAAAACACAAGGGTTCATATTTAATCTTGTTGCAACACTCAGTGCATGAAAATTATATACTTTAAATATGAATCAAACAGAGTGCAATCCAAATGGAAGAAATGATTCTAGTATTCTCTATATGTCTATACTGTCTATAAGGAAACCAAATCAACCGTTTAATATATAAATAAGCAGAACACTTTGATTAGAATTAACTTGAAATTGTGCATGGAACCACATTTCAAATTCATCTGGCTGCACGTTTCTTTGGGGAAGCTTAAAGCTGCTCTGCTTCTGGAATCCATTTGTTTCTTTGGTCATGGACTTTGGTCATATATGCCTATTAGATCAGAATGGAACATTTCTATGTTCAGTTTTCATTTCAATAAATCCTCGCCCACTTTTTTGCTTCTTTTGATTTTAGATCTATAGCATGGTTAAAGGTTAATCACACACACACACACACACACACACACACACACACACACACACACACACACACACACACACACACACACACACTTGTGGCTTGCATGCAAAAAGATATAGGTCTATAGACATAAATGTCCTGGTTCTAGAAGATCATACAGGGGTTATAGCAGATCATAATTCTAGCTTTTAAAGATATTCCATTAGCAACCTTAAGTGAAAAAGTAAAAGCCGAGGCCGCAGCATAGTTTGTTAATGGTTTGATGTATTGCTGTTGCTTGCAGAATTTTCACCTTGGTTTGAGACGCACATAAAATCAGTAACGCTGTCTTGGAACAACGTAGGCAGATCTTATGAAAAGTGAATTTGCTTCCTTCCAGCACATGTAATTGTAAACCAGTCATACCTGACATTAAAGCCATCTTGGGTGTTGGGTTCCATCGGAAGGGTTCTGGCCCCTTGGGTCAAGGCTCTGCAGGGCCGTTCTGTGCTGTGGTGTCTAGCCGCAAGTTGATGGCATCATGTACTTTGGATGTTTTGGATTGCAGTGTGGCCTCCATGGATCATTATCTATCTAAAACCATGTTATAAACAATAGTATCATGTTTTATTGTTAGCTTTAATATAGAGCACAAATACAGTAATATATTTCTAAGGAAGTTTTTCTTTTCCTCAGCTTGAATTTTAAAAAGTTGTTTGTTGTTGATGAGGGACAAATTTAAATTCTTAAGGGTACAATTAAGGTATAAAGTACATATTGGCCTTATGTGTTTAATAGATTACTGACCTGCTATTAAAAATGTGTGCAACAAGAGTTGAGTAGTTTTTCATGTTGTAAATCATGGGGTAATGCCTGATGTAGATTTGCTTTTATTATAAACAGTGGAAATCTAATGCCCAGAGAAAGCATAGCATTTGAATATAACGAAACAAAATATCTGATTTTGCTGAGCAGTGCTACACCATGCCATGCCAGTTAGATAGTTTTTTTTTTTAATTAATAAATGACAATTAAAAACAAAGAATAGAGTTTATATATGCATCGCCAAATTTTCAAGATTTTTCTGAATGCCAAATTTCTTGTACAAAAATTTACTCATAAATAATCGAAACCCAATGCAAGTTTTTATGGAATAATTATTTTTGAAAAAATAAAAACATTTAATGGATTAAATATTTCCTTTGCCCTGTGATGGTGTAGCATCCCTCCTATAAGTATATTATATATACTGGATAAAGTATATAGGGTAATTTTATAGAACTTAAAATCTCTTAAAATGCAGTTCTGTAGAAAGGGTTCTGTAGGAGTTCTCCTATAGAAAATTTCTTTAGAAACAGAAACTTTTCACATAGGCCTGGAAAAAAGCTCTGTAAAATTCCAGTAGAACTTTACAGTTCTAAATGATATTTTACTACTGAACATATTCTACAGAACTGCATTTCTATACTTATTGTCCTATTAAACTTAGGTATTACAGTTTTATATCATATTCATTCATTTTTATAGAAATGCTATAGAATTTCCCCTATAAAATGATCTAGAACATTTTATCAGTGCCAGCAGGACATGATCTAAAGGAAATTCCACAGGATTTATATAGAACCATTTTATAGGGCCCTTTCTACAAAACGGATTTTAAATATAAAATTTCGGACAAAAAAAAAAAAGAAGAAGAAGAAGAAGAATTCCCTAAAAGATCTATTTCTATGGAACTGATTTTCTGTATGATTTGTTTATTTTTTCCTATAGAAATTCTACAGAATCTGTTTTTTTTTTTAAAGGAATTTTATAGATCATTTTAGCAGGGTCAGCACACGTTGTTTGAAATAATTGCTTCCCTAGAACTATATCTTTATTATATTGTCATGTACTAAAATCCTATGGAATTTCCAACCGGTAAATTCTATAGAATTTAATATTTAGAACATTTTCAGGCAGCGTGAGTCAGAGATGTTGGTACTCCAACACACTGCTATGAAAATGGAAATGAGCTGGCGCTCAC
Organism: Clarias macrocephalus; assembly: GCA_011419295.1. Lineage (NCBI taxonomy): Eukaryota > Metazoa > Chordata > Actinopteri > Siluriformes > Clariidae > Clarias > Clarias macrocephalus. Next base: position 179,492 of record JAAGKR010000042.1, on the reverse strand, counting down.
GTTGTGCTGTGCTGATCTCTGTAGTCTGGTATGATCGAATTTGTTGTCTAGGGACCAAACATTTGCCAGTATAATGGATGGGGTGGCTGATCTGCACAGGATAGCTTTCAGCCTAGTTTGTACGCCTTCCCATTTACTGCACTGCTGTTTCCTCTTGTAGTGCTTGTGGCTTTTCTTCACCGAGGGACTATGGTAAATAATTTGGAATCTAGCTCACGTATAGTAGGCTGAGGCTACAGCATAGCTGGTTAAAAATTTGATTTATTGCTTCAGATTTTTCTCCTTGGTTTCTGATGCACATAAAACCAGTATCCAGAAAATATTCAGAAACTTACGATAGAAAATGCAAAAACATAAAAACTGATCATATTTGTGCTCTGTAAAGGTTATTGTACTGCTCCCCTAATGCCTTGAAACAACACGTCTGTAGGCAGATCTTGTGAAAAGTGATTTTGCTTTCTTTCAGCAGTTGTTATTATAAACCAGTCAGACATAACATTAAAACCATTAACATTTATTAATTTATTTCATCTCTTATTATAGAGCATATATTCTATTTTTGGAGTCTACCAGGGTTGGGTTGGGTGGGTTTGGGTTGGTGGGGATGGAGTGGGAGGGGGGTGTCTCTAGATCAACAAAGCTGTTTATTTTTGTTTGTGTGTCTGCTTTGTATTGTTGCTTCTACTTGATCTAGAAAAAGAAAAATGCTATAAACAGTTGTTAACAAAAAAAAAACATTAACATTAAAACCACCTAGATTTTGGGTTCCACTTGTGCCACTGGAATGGCTCTGGCTCACATGGCTTTTCAGGGTCTATGCTGTGGTGTCTGGCACCAGGTTGATAGCAACAGATACTTTGGGTGCTTTGGATTGCAGGGTGTGGTCTCCATGGTTGAGAGTTGTTTGTCTGGTGAATCACAAGGGTGCTCAAGCAAATGGTTTCTGGAAAGCTTGGAAACTGGGTCAGCATTGGGCCCCCAGTCTTGGACTCTTTGACTGCTGGGCCCTGTGCGTGGTGGGCTAAGTCGGAATTCTGTAGATCATCATTGCCATAGTAGGCACTTCAAGTCTTTTCCCAGATCTATAGAGTTCTATAAGCCTGAATGCAAATTATATAGAACATGCAATTGGAGCAGAAGCTCCTGCTGCAGGTCTGTAGACTATTATAGACACATTATAAAACATTTTTGCAGTACGCCCAGTGATCCCAGGGTAGACCCCATATCCTGTCACTATGCGGGACAAAGTGAATTATTTTATCTTCTATGCTTCTTATTCTATATACCATTGCAGGAAGCCTGGAGCCTATCCCAGGAAACTTTGGGCGCAAGGTGGGGTACATCCTGGACAGTGTGCCAATCCGTTGCAGGGCATGCACACATCACGGGCAATTTAGAAACACCATTTACTCTATTCTGCATGTATTTGGACTGTTGGAGAAAACAGGAGTACCTGGAGGTAAACCACCAAGTGTGAGCAGAACGTGCAATCTCCACGCACACAAGGCAGGAATTGAACCCTACACCCTGGAGGTGCGAAGCCACAGTGATAACCACTATGTCACAGTGCTACCAAAATGATTTTTTTCCCCTGAGGAAGATTAGTTGATTTGTTGTACATTTTCTATGCTTTAAAGGCTAAATTAATACCATGATACATTATCATATTAGACCTTGAAAAAAATCTAACCCAAGAACTTACACACACAAACTAAACAAAACACATCCAGCACGAGAAAATTAGAATAATGTTCCATCTTGGGAATCTTGGTGTGGCTACAGGCTGTTAGGAGTAAATAAAAATCTCCAAAGGCGTTGGTTATGAAATGAAGAAGGCGACCTACAGCGGATGTCTGAAGTCCGCGACTTTCGGAAGTGACGCGTCAGACCGGCTGCGAGAGACGTGTGAAGAGAGGAGGGGGAAAAAAGCAGCAAGCGCGATTCACAAAGCAACCAGACGCTTCAGATTAACCCACAGGTTACTTCACACTGACTGCCAGGTAGGCTTTTCCTTTTCTTGCATCTATTCTTAAGGTTCGAGGATGTCAGGTTAGATAGGACTCAAGCGAATTAGACGGCGGTATTTACATGAATTGAAGACGATTCCTGCACAGCGCGCACGTACACACACACACACACACACACAAACACACACTGCAGCTTGGACGATAGGACAGGGAGCGAATTGCTATATCAAATATAAAATAGATTAACTGAAAATAACAAGACGAAGCATTTAAGAATCCTTTATTGTATAAAACTCGGGGAAACATTGGTTTTATTCACAAGGCAACTCTGTAAATAAACATGTAGCTGCTAAAAAAAAAGCAGAATCCTCCGACTAGCCAGCAGTAAACGCGTTGCTAAGATACTGCTCGCATTGTACCAGAGCTTGTGCCAGCTAGCCTCTGAGCCCCGAGCTAGCATAGTTATCTAATGTTCTTTTTCCCCTTCCGTTAGCTAAGCTAACAGCGGCCTAATTTGGCTTTCCTTTTACACATTGACGCAGGTTGGTAAATATACATAACGTCTAAGAGCATTTATTTAAAAAGTAATTTAAATGTTATCGACAGCTTAGCTAACACGGGCTATTAGTGGAACTACGCACTGGATAGCAAGGCTAACTCGCTAAGATGGCGAACCAACATCTACTGCTATACAGTGTACGCCTGGCTTCACAGTGCAGTTTAAATTACTAAACGAATATGAATAAAACTACACCTTAGTTTTCTCTATCGTTATGTACACAGTTTAATATAACAATTTAAGCAAACGACCTAGCATTTTTTTTTGCACTGGTGTTTTGCCTGTATCCCTTTATTAAGCTAGCTAACACATACCTGCGTTGTCTTGCTGGTGAGTTTTGTTTTGTTTTTAGAAAATATTTAGTTTCATGTACATTTAAAAATATGCACAGGACATTAAGGACATCGGTTTTTCATGTGGCAAGTTTCAAGTAATGAATTCTTCCTACAAAAGCGAAACCCGGTTTAGATTTTCAGTTTCTATGCATTTATATCCATGTTAGGAGTTACAGAGCACTGGCCTAGAAAGACCCCTCCTATGCAAACTCAAAATTTTATTAAATCGTACGTTGTTGTTGTTGTTGTTTTTTTTAAATTTTTTTATTTTACGTTTCCTTCGCGTTTTAAAGTATTATGGAAGCTCGTTCGTTCTTGCGCTGAGTTAGGTGGGAGCTGTGCAGGAAGATAAAGTAACGGAGTGTGATTTTTGAGTCGTGTTGAGTTGGCAGTCTCAGCATGGAGCAGGCTGAAGCAGAGGTGCCAACTCTTCTCTCTTTTCAGGGGAAAGAGGCTAATGCATGCTGAAAACTGCGCTACAAGTCGCCAGATGGCGTCATACATCCTATTTGCATATTAATCGAAACCTCATCATCGTTTGCATATCAAACATGTTAGCCGAAGAAGGAAGATTTCCACCACAGAGTACAAGATAATTCATATTTTTGTTTATTATTGACATGGAAAGTTTATAGCTGTCCAGGGACTGATGCATACATACAGACATTCATACAATTGTCATTGCACAGTACAGGTTCTTAGCAATGCAGTGTAGCATGTACCAGGACTGCAAATATTGATATTGTGCAACTTGTGAGGTGCAGGTTAAATATATTCTATACACGCATGTATGTGTGTACAGTGTTTTATTTATATATATATAAAATGTTTGTGTGTATGTACATGTGTATACACACTAGGGCTGTAGCTATCGAATATTTTAATAATCGAGTATTCTACCAAAAATTTAATCGAGTAATCGGATAAAATGCACTTTTTCTTAATTAAACAGCAATGTAAAATATGTAAGAGAAACAAAGATTAATTGGTTTTCTTTTTAGAAAAATCAACTTTTATTTTTTAAATGCATACAGCATTTCCTAAAAAAAAAAAAATTGTCATTATTCACAATACAAGGAATATCTTATGCCCCTATGCGGTTTGACTTGCAGTGAGATGCGGTGACTCACTGATGCGACTGCCCGCCGACGTTAAACGTGTTTTTAAGGCAGCTTAAACATATTAAATTTTTCGCAAAGAAAGATGGAAACGTAATCGCAGCGTCAAAACTTGCGGCCACCACGCAGGTGAGATAGGGGTATTAAAGTTTATTGAGATTAATTAAGTGCATTACAGCACCATACATTCTTATTTTAAAGCCTTTTCTCGGATGCAAAAAACAACAACAAAAAAGGTATTTCAAATGACTTTAAGGATTAAAAAAAAAACTAAGGCACACATTAAAATAAAAAATTATTCAAAAACACTAAGGTGTGCAACTAAACTTTCAGAACTAAAAGTTTCAAAATCTTCATCTCAGGCATAACATAAGCCTTTTCTGAAAATTTTTCTTTGTTTTCTCTTGCTGGTTTCTTCTTCTTCTCTTGGCCTCGCTGATAATTTTATCGCTCCCTTCCATTTTGCAAACCGCAACAGAACGCTCCCTCAAATCAATACACAGCTAACTGTTTGCGTCTCCTTCCGCTTTGTGGGTGATGTAAGCGCTTCTTCTTTGTTGGTGTTTACTGGCGGATGCATCCGGAAGCGCGCTGTGTCAAAAGCGTGCTGTCAACAATTAATTGCGCAAAAACATAACGCAAGCTTTTAAAATTAATTAAACGAAGCTTCGAGGCAGAAGATTTTGCCTTGAATAGATAGGTGTGTTATGTATGTACACACGTGCACATGTGTGTGTATGTATATATGACTGCATGCTTTTAAAGATCTTTTACTGTCTTTTTTTTTTATCCTGACTCCGGATTTACTTTAAAACGTGTTTAAAACCAAGTGACTAGGAAAAATCGATATCTTTATATAAGGAAAAGTGAGTCCACAGAAGTGGTTCTTTGGAATCTCTTGGACCAGCAGTGTTGTTTTTTTCTTGGAAATTGAGAGCCAACTATGAACTAAAATTATGGTGTTGAAAGGGAATCTCCATCAGTGACATTTTAGATTTTATCACTGGGTGTGTACAGATCTAAAGCTCACTGGGCAAGAGCATGATAATGCATTTCCACCGATGTTTAGCACAAATGATTTTATTTAGGAATAAAAAAAACCCAAGAGGTTAATTTTTTAAGTGACTTCAGTTACGCATGACATCATAGCAAGAGTTTTTCAAGACTCCCACTCACAAGTGGTGTAAACGTTGCTATTGGCAGGAGAACATTGCTGTGACTAATTATTTAATCAATAGTTAACATTGCTGGTTTTCTGGGAGAACACACAACATTATTGGGACTCACATAGGACTCACATGTGTGAGTCCTATGTGAGGACTATGTGAGTCCAAGTTCTATCCTCATCGACAGGCAGAAACATGTGTTGCATTGTGAGCTGGACAGATTTAAAAAAAAAAAATTGTTCTCCATCTAGTAGCGGTTAACCAAATATCGGTTAACTTTTATACATATTTAGTTTATCCACAAGGCATGTCAGTATTGCTTGACACTCTCTTTGTGCAAAGATAAACACAAATAGTAACCCGCATACGGCGCCTGTTTCATCTCCCAGGTGTTCATAGATCTGCCACATCATCGTGTGTGTGTGTTCCCCTACAGCCATCCAGTACTACATTCCTTACATCTGCTACTCTTCCTTCACATTGCACTGGCCCATTTTACAAGAAAATTTCTTCCCCTTTTTTTTCGCCTTTCATGTTCCCCTCTTTCTGCACTCCTCAATCGTAACCTACAAACCCGATTTCCTGAATAGTTCGATTAGTTTCTAAAATAAATAGTATAAAAACAACAAACTGTGATTTTGTAAATTGTCTTAAACCTTTAAAAGACAAAACTCCTCTAACCCCCCCCCCCCAATGTTTTCACTGACTAATTTAAAATATATAGTGTATAATGTATATATGTATTTTTAAGTAGAAAGAAATTTGATGCTTGCAACACATTCCTGGAAGTTTAAGCCAGAAGCATGCTTGCCCTTGGGTTGTATCATCTTTCTATTAATTACACTTTTGAATTGTTTGGGAACTGAGGAAATTAATTGTTGCAGGTTTGCAAGGTTTTTTTTTTTTGCCGTTCTTGCTTGATACAAGACTTCAGCTGCTGTCTGAATCTCCTTGTCATGACACCGCATATATTTTTAGTGGGACACAGATCTGGGCTGCTGGAAAACCAGTTTTAAAACACACACACACACACACACACACACACACACACACACACACACACACACACACACACACACACACACAGAGTCTATAAAGGCATGATGCTGTAAAGGTCAGGATGAGGCCTGGGATTGGCTTGCTGAAATAATCGTGGACTTGCCTGGACAAGGCGTCTTCTTGATGACAGTTTTGAATCTCAATGTATGCCCATGGTACCTTCACATATGCAGGCCATCTATATTGTTGCATAGTATGTTGTTAGTCTTTCTGCTCCCATCAAGAGGTAGAGCGGAACTTCCGGTCCGTATAAACCTTGACACAGGTTTTACACGGATGCTCTTCCTGACACAAATTTCCCATCTTATTTGGGCTTGGGACCAACACTACATCTAGTGCACATTGGGTGGGAATTGATCTTGGGTGTTCAGCATAGCAGGCGAGAAACCTACCACTCGGTCACCAGTGTCCAGTGTTGTGTGGTATGCCTGTAAAAAAAAAAAAAAGGCTGTTGCAATACGTGAATATAATACCAGCAGTTGTAAAAGATTGATATTTTTATTATGTAAATTGCTATTAGATTTGGCTTCCATCAATGAATGAAATAACAGATAGTGGAGGGGAAAAAAACAAGTCTGACTGAGGTTGTACCTTGACTTGCAACTAGCGTAAGTCAACAGATACTAGACTTGAGCAAAAAAACTAAAGCAGCCCAAAATTAAATATGGTGATGTTTTTGCATGTAAAGTTGATGGAAAAAGGCAAGCTCTATGCATGCCCAATTAAAAGAAATGTCTTGAAGAGGGCACATCAGACTTGGCCAAACATCTGTCAAACATCCCAGCCTTTCCAAGGAATTCAGGGATAGGTGATTGTTGACTTCCCTATTTAAGTTCAAGAAAGTGATTGATGTACAGCTTTTCCACAGCTGAATAAACGCATTTGTAAATAGCCCATATGTTTACGTAGTGCTGGAGGCGGCATCCCTGATGTATGTAAATAGCGTTGTCAGGGAGACAATCATGTAACCGTGGAGAGACTTCAAGACATAAAGAGACCAGGAATTATTTAATGAATTTCTTCATTATAAATTTCTTTTTTTCAGTTACTACAAGCTAGCTAGCTTAGCACAATGCTAAGGTGGCTAACATTTAATTTGATTGCACTCAATCATCCATACTCTCTACAAGCTAAATAGATGGATAGATTTCATTCGCTTTCAGCGACTTTACACTAACGTTACATCTAGCTTGCTGTCTGACCCAATTGATATGTTTTAATTAACTTGCATAAAATTTTGGGGATTTAATTCACCAAAAGATATAGCAACTGAAGCATTGGATTCTTAGATGGTCTATTAAAATAATTAACCCCACAGCAGTCCATATTATCTTAAAAAAAAAAAAAGAAGTTATTTAATTATGCTCTGCAAGGTCTGTACGGTTGAGAAGATAATTTCATGGATAGCTAAAGTGATGCATAGCAGACAGCTAGCAGTTTGCCACTTGGATTGAAGCTGACACTAAATGCATTAGTTTATGGCTTATAAGAATTTACACGGAGGAGTTATATATAAAAATTCACCCCTGTACAGTTGTCATAAAGGGAAAATAAAGCTATGGAGACCAAACCTTTTTTTTTTTTTTTTGTATCAGGCTTTAAACATTTTTATTTCTGTTGTAAAGGAACTACACATTTGAATCTTCCACATTTGTTGTTCCTTGAGGACGACCTAATCTAATCATAAATTATGATCTATCTCATTAGTTTCCTCAAAATTATTTCTGAATATAGTAGGTTGCAAGTCAATGAGGTCTTATGGTGTGACAGTGCAGATAACTCAATGCATGTCAGGACAGTTTTGTTATCTTTATTAGGGTTGCAGATTTCGAACATTCTTAGTTCAACACCTTAACAATCAAATTATTAATTAATGATGATAAAAGTGCACATATTATAAATTTGTTTTATTTTAAATTTCCATAAACACAATCCCAACACATTAGTTATTATACAGGGTGGGCCATTTATATGGATACACCTTAATAAAAAGGGGATGGTTGGTGATATTAATGTCCTGTTTGTGGCGCATTAGTATATGTGAAGTCGGCCATCTTGGATCCAACTTTTGTTTTTTCAATAGGAAGAGGGTCGTGTGACATGTCAAACTTATTGGGAATTTCACAAGAAAAACAATGGTGTGCTTGGTTTTAATGTAACTTTATTCTTTCATGAGTTATTTACAAGTTTCTGACCACTTATAAAATGTGTTCAATGTGCTGCCCTTTGTGATGGATTGTCAATGCAACCCTCTTCTCCCACTCTTGCCATACTGATAGCAACACCGCAGGAGAAATGCCAGCACAGGCTTCCAGTATCCGTAGTTTCAGGTGCTGCACATCTCGTATCTTCACACCATAGACAATTGCCTTCAGATGACCCCAAAGATAAGTCTAAGGGGGTCAGATTGGGAGACCTTGGGGACCATTCAGCTGGTCTGACATTAACCCACATTGGATAGATTATTATAATAAAAATATATTTTTTTATCAGCAGTTACTCAATTATTAACATCCATGTTCGTGACAACACTATTTCACCCCATCGTGTCTCCTGAGGCACCCTCATACCAGGACGGATGTTTGCTTTTGCACCTTTCACTGATAACTATCTGGGTGGTCTATTTCATCTTTTGCACAGAGAATTCCTCTGTTTTTTCCCCAAAACAAGATGAAATGTGGACTTGTCTTACCATTGCATTCACCCTCTTCAGAACATCGGAGTTGAGAAGAACTTCGCCTAGAGCTTTGCATAGAATTGTTGTATCGTTTCTGATTGCATAATGGTGTTTTTGAAGCAGCAGTGAACCGTGTTAAGTGACAACAGTTTTCAAAACTCTTTTGGCTATATTTATCCCAATAGTATGCCGTTTTCACGTTCATTGCCGTGTGTGGGTCTGAAGGACAAAGGTTTCTACAGATTTCTACTTTCAGTGTTGTATATGTTGAGCAACTTTTTTTGTAGTCTTGATGGGAGAATTTTTTATTTATTTATTTATTTTTAAGAATACAGATTGATTGGTTCAAAGTGATGAGCCCTGACCCATCTTTGCCCACAGTCAGCATTTTTTTTCCCTTTTTTTTCTTGTTTTGAGTGTGCTGCAAAAATCTAAAAGTTATACATTTGAAAAAACACAATTTCCTCAACTAAAACATTAAGTCTTGTTTTCTTTTTTGTTTAAATAAGCATTAAGACTGTGGATTTAAGTTTTTACTGCATTTTAGAGAATATCCTAACTTTTCTGGAGATTGGGAGTTCATACATAGAAGTGACACATGGAAAGGTATTAAATTTGAATATGAGCACTATTTTATCAAGGTAGGTCTGTTCGAGTGTAATTTGGCGTTCACTATTTTGAGTATACAACAAGGGTTTGATTTGCGTGTTCCTCCTTCTTGTTAAACAGCCGGGTGATTTTCCTGTTGGTGTAAATATAAGCTCCGTCTCTGGCGTCACTCGTTCAGCTGGGTTCAGGTGTGTGACGTGCGTATAGGTGTGGTGCCTTCTTCATGCTGGTGGCATGCTGCACAGAGTGCACTGACATGTACAGCTGGGACTCGGGTATGTTTAAGTTTCTTTTCCCATTGCTGCGAGAGGAGAAACAGAAAGTTAAACTCGGTCGCGTTTTGGCTCATAAAAAGGGGGCAGATGCCTGGTTTCTGGTTGGTGTCGGTTTGCTTAGGGAGTAGATGACGTGGGAAAGCATGCGCTTAAGAGAACGTCTGGCTTCAAACACTGAGCAGCAAAGCTAAACGGAGCGGAGTGGCAGCTTTTAACTTGTCTACAAGTAGGTCTGTTAAGTTTGGAGAGGAGAGGCAGTTTCTTGCAGTGATCCGTATTCCTGGTTGTCATGAGGTACATTCCAACTTATTTGTGGGATTAGCGGATGACCAGATGTTTAACAACCCTTTTCTTTAAAATTATTTAATATTTGACCATATTGATAATTACTTTGTATCCATTTGTGTGATAAACCAAAGCTGGTCATGATTCGAAGGTGGTGAAGCAGCCAAGCAATAGTTTTATAAAATAGTGAATAATGTGTGGGTATGTGTGCCAGACAGACAACCAGACAGTAATTCAACCAAACTGGATTTGCATCATGGCCATTTTGAGCAGAGAAAAGAGGAAAGGCTTATGCAGATACTGTGCTGAATCGTCGCAGTTTCTGAAGCCCAGCTGCAGGATTTTCCTTAAACCGACTCGAATATTAATCTGCAAAAGTCATTTCAAAAGCACAGACAAACTCAATGGCTTCTTTTATGTTCCACGGATATAAATTACTCTCGGAATAAGGAAACTGGAGGAAGGCCGTTTATTCCCCTTCTAGATTCTTTTAGCGGCGTTCTTGGAAGCAAGCTATGAGAGCAAGACTGAGCGAGTGTAAACGCTTAGGAAATTACCACGTCCAAGTGTGGATGTGGAAGTTTGGCGTAGATGTCCTTACATGACCCTCTTCTGACAGAGGCCTCATTTTGACACGCACGCATTTGCAGAAGGGGTGAGAGGAAGAGAGGGTGAAAAGGAAACCTGGGAAGAGCATACACAAACACACACATGCAGTGTTGTCTAGCACTGTGAATCTTTCTTTCTCTAAGAGTAATAAATGTTTTTTTGTTGTTTTTATTGAAAAAAAAATGGACTAGCAAAGAGAGAAAGGAAAAACTAAACTTGTTCATAGCGTCTGTGTGCTGAGTATTAAATTGCATTCAACATGCTGACCTCGTTTTGTGTTAAACAGAATAACAGACAAGTCTAAAGACTGAAGTCCACTTGAGCCGGAGTTGGAGAAGCAGAGAAGTGGATTATGGCGAAAAAGAACAGTCACAAAGGTAAGTTGTGAAACCAATATCGTTCTGTAAAGTTTCCACTTTACTTGTGCCCTATTCACAAAACCCTCCTAAGCCGGGGTATTTCTCTGACTGTGCTGTGTAGTACAGTATATGCATACTGTGCATAAAAGGCTAGGCTATTAATAATCATGGGGCGAAAAAGGGAAAGAAGTTGTGTTGCTCGAAGTAAACGCACACATTTCTCGCTTTGTCAGTGATGCTCAAGGGCATCCACATTCTTCTGTACAAATAACTTTGACATGTTGACTTTTACATGTCAGCGCGGCATATTATCACATGGCCCTGACCGTCTTGATATGTGCTCCACTAGTCGTCTCTACAGAAACGATAATGTTCATCTCTCACCTCCATTTTCATTACTGGCTATATTTTTCCCGTAGTCCTTCAGGTGTAGGTGTCGTAGAGTAGTAGATGTTGGAACCTGGGACGCTGCACCAAAATCAGCCCTTGGTTAATCCTGGTCACATTGTACTGGAAGTTTTCAGCGAATAAAATGTTCTCTGGTTCATGCAGAAAATGCTGAAATATCTCCTGAACTGCCATAGAGCCCATACTTTACATCACTGACCAAACATCCCAGATGCATGCACTGAATTGATGTTGGTAATAAAAAGCAGAGCCACACATATGGACTGTAATCCAATTTCTCAGAGGGCAGTAACTCCTGTTTTATTCCTTTTTCCATGATCTAAAGCATTTAACTTGGTCTTCCAGTACCTGCTAGTATGGCTGAAGTATCAATCACAGTTTAAAATCTGCCCTACTGTAGATCACACCATCTTGGGTTCTGGAGTACTCCCTGTCCCGCATGGTGTAGTGTTTTTCCTGTTCTAAACACACCCACTTTAATACAGGGTGTGTTTAGAATACATGGCTAATTAGCTCATTAGTTGAATCTGTGAATCAGTACAAGTGTATAACCAGGTCCAAGGGTGGGAACGTGCGCACGTAATCACGGGGACGGACAAATAAAGGTTTGGTATGTAGGATATGTGTAAAATTAAGCCTCTTTATAACGGTGCAACATGAGTGTAAAAATAGCATGAGCTACTAGCTCCCACCACCTGCTACACTACACACACGGGCCAAAGCACTATGCAGTGAAGATAGTTTTTACAAGCTGGATTATTTTGCATGCATGGATGAGACATTCTTTTCAGAATCAGGACTACGCAGACACAGGAAAAGAACGACAAAACTGAGAACAGAACAGTGTGAACAGAAACACCAGTTGAGGACTTTCTGACTTTATGCCAAGGGCACAAACATGATGTCCCCCGTAGAAATTATGTTAGGAGTTCCATCTATATTCTGTCCCAGGAGCCCCTCAGACATTCACTCCTTTCAATAAATTTAATGGCAAATCAGTGTTTCTGCTTCATATGAGTGAGCACCCTGCTCACATTTCTAGGAACATTTGCGGATCACTTAAACAATTGCAATCGCAATATGGGCCTGTGCAGTTATTTAATCAAAAAAGGCTGCAATTTATTATACGTAATATGTGCATAGTTGATAATTTATGTAGATTTATTATGCATAATTTAATTAATTGTTTTTTTTGTTTGTGTTTTTAAATCATTTTGAAGTGACAAGTAAGTATCGTCAAACATTAAGGCAGTGGTAGCTCAGAGGTAAGGCACCGAGTTATTGATAGGAAAGTCGGCGGTTCAAGCTACTGTTGAATGTAAAAAGAAAAAATTTCACTGTTCAATAATGTATAAATTATTGAATGTATAATGATATGACATATATGATTGGTATAATGTATGTGACAAAGTCTTAACTTAATGAGATCATTTATGCTATTATTTGGTGTTAGTCTGGATAAATCTGTTTGAATCCAAAAGTTAAATATCGCAGTTTAAATAATTTAATTTTTAAAAAATATATATTCTATTTATTTATTTATTTTTAATCAAATCGTGAAGCCCTACTTTTAATATGGTACAGTGCTGAATGGCTTAAAGTCACATAAGTTTGACTGTTCAAGATTGACATTGTGGTGTAGGATGTTGTTTCGCATAACGAAGAAAGCAATAATGATGGTCTAGGAAGTGATTCTTTAAAAGCTACCAGTCATGATGCTAGATTATTATGGGCTGGGAAAATGTGTCCTGAGTGGATAATAAATATTGGCCTTATTTTAGTTTTTTATAGATTTTTGTCAGTGTTATCTGGCAACCCTGTCTGCGACCAACTTCTAGACATTATTTGGGAACTGTTGGTGTGACTGAAGAACTGTTTTGACTCAAAAGCAAATATACAAGGCATGAGTTCAGATCAGTTTTAAGTCACCTAACGTACTGTAGAATCTCATGAGTATGGTGAATATCACGCGTCTCTCGAGGTTCTCTGCAGCATAGTTGTGGGTGTGTATGTGTGTCACTTTAATTTATCGGTAAAGCCAGTAATGTTGCGCATCACATGTATGAGAAGGACATTAATCTGTATTAATGCACCAGTCTCAAAACACAGCAGAGAACACAGAGTGCTAATTAGTGGAAAAATCACGTGCATTAAAAGCCCAGTGTGCCCACTTGAGAAGACGCACGCGTCCTCTCAGCCGCTCAGCCCATGCTGAGGGCATGCTCACTTTAAATTTTTTTTGACTGTGAAGGCATTTAAGTTGGTAAAACCTCGCCGATTCTTTATAATCCTACAGGTAAACTGTTTACACATTAGGAGTGAATTTTTTTGCTACCTTACAATTATTCTTAGAAATGATAATTATAGCGGATGGCAGAGATACGTGCTGGTCAGTAAAATGTCTTTTTATATTTATAATCTTGTATTATAACTATTCTATTTGAAGTTAGTTTGGGATTAAATGCTGTGCTCGGCTTTTAGGTGAAAAATGTTATAAGGAACGGGCTACATTTAAATAACCATTAAAGGTTTAAAATTGTAATAAAATCAGTGTTAAAATGTAATTTAGAATCGGGGTATTTTTAACATTTTTAACAACTATAGAATTGCTAATTCAATCGAATCAGCACCCAAGAGTTGATATCATATCAAGAGTGATTGGTGATTCCTATTCCTAATTAACCACGTTGTCTTATTGGTGAATTTTTTTTTTATTATTTAAAAAAAAAATCTGCATATGATCTGACATGCCCAGTATGTGCTGTAAGTAAAATAACAATTACAACCACCACCCAGCTGATCTGGGCTAATTTCTGACCTGTGAGTCATTTGCATAATGCTTGGAAGCCATCTTAACATTTTACAAAACACTGTGTTTCTGTCTCTTGAAATGCCATTCAAGTCCATCATCTCAGCCTGGAAAGTTAGTTCAATACTGCCACTATAATTTTTATCCACTATTATTGTTCTGCCCTTCATTCAACTAGGAATGTCTGAATATACCACCTCCTACTAGGAAAATGTCAACAGAATACCACGCTATTCCTGATTTCCAAATAGTAATCTCTGGTGTAATTGAACAACCTGCTGTTCTGCTAACACTGTCACACACAGGGATAGTTTTACTGTTGAGGATAATATACCTGTGTTAGGAAACTTCTCTTTTGCTTTAAAAAAAAAAATACAGCTTTTTAAGCTCAGACTTTTTCTTTATTTATGCATCGTGTTGTCGAGCTCCGGGCACAGGGGATGCTTTGTGGTGAAGTCGGAAATATCAAGAAGTAACTTTCCCCATGTGACTTTGTTTGGAATGGAGCATAAATCTACCGTTTGTATCTGTGCACAGTAGACTGTTTTGTTTTTTTTCCTGTCGAAAGGTTGCAGATGTATATAAATGGTTGCAAATGTTTTAGATTCTGAGATTTTCTTCTTAATATAGATTTGTTTACTCACGCCCGCCCCAGTGTTCTATACATCATTAAGGAAAGTATAGGCTTTCTTGATGATGAATACCTCTTGTTCTCTTGAATTGAATTTATGTTTTAATGCACGACAACCAGAATTGTAGTTCTAATATTTTAGGGCATATAAAAATCCAGTTGCATTTATATTGACTGCAGAGCTGGAGCCGCATAGATTTTTTTAACAACTGATTCCAAACAGAATTGACAAAGCTTTCTATATGTCCTTTTCATTGTAACACGTAGTTGTCGAACAACCAACCTGATCAAAGCCTAACATTCCCCAAGTGATATAATAACGCTCGGCTAGCAGGCTTATCTTTAGACAGACTGATTTTTTTACTGCTGTGTTTGTTAAACTGGCTTCTTACACAACATGATCTTTGCAGGAAGATAATCTAAATGCGATTTAAAAAGTAGACTGAATAAAACCTTTTCCATATCAGTCTGATAAAAGTAGGTTTAGATTTAAAAACCAAGTTGTCCGTGGCAGAGGGAAAAAAAAAACAATTTGGCTACAACCAGATCACTTTGTCGCTTTTGCCGGTTTTCCAAAATTTTCCAGTTTTTTTTTATTATTTTTTTTTTTTACGATTTTCCTAAATTTAAACATATCTATTTGTGAGAAATTATATTTCAATGATTTCCCTTGTTTGAGAATGGGACATGTTTTAAATACATTTGCTTTTTAAGAATTTCTGCCTAATTTAGTTTGGAAATTGGAGAGAGAAAGCTGCAAACTCTCAATACAAAAGCTATAAAGTTTCTAGGTAGGTATATAGGTAAAGGTGTTTTTATTTTTTTTTTATTGTTACCCCTAGGATACTGTATATCAGAGGTTACAGCACTTGACTGTCTGTGGTTCTAGCACCTGACTTCTTTAGCCATTTCTAAATTTGTTTAGCAAATTTTATTTAAATGCTCTTGCAAATCGAGGCGTTAAGGGGGGCACTGCAAGGCCACCCAGTGGCTTTTGTTACTCACTTCCTAAAAGTTTGCAGTAATCAGGCCATGTGGAAAGGCTAACAGTGGTCAAATGACCGCACATTGGTCATGGTAACCTTATGTAGTGATACAGCCTGTGCTCCTATTTGTGAATGCTCTTTGCCCTGCTGAGTGCTGACGTGCGTTCCCATAACAGTCTGGATGGTTATGACTGTAACTAGGCGTACGTCTTATCAGTCTCTTTCACACAGTAAGCATTTTAAAGATTTACAATGCCTCTGGTTTCCTTTTCCCTGTAAACATGATGTAGATTAGTAGGTACTCAACAGCTGAACAACTTTTTAGGGGATCTTTTACATTTTACAGCTAGCTCGGCTTGTGTGCCTGGGATATATAGAGAAGCTTTCTCTTTTGCTAAAGCTTTACGTTACTTACTGCTTTAAAAAAAAAAAAAAAAAAAGGAAGCTTAACCAAATTTTTTGCTCTTCTGCAGCTCATTAGCCCTAAACAAAAAAGTTGCTGGTATGTTGGTGGTGTCCAGTCATGTAAAGTACTTTTTAAATATGTACAGTGCATCTCAGTATATTACGATGTTGAGAATTCCCCCCCCCCAGCATTTTCTTTAAAAAGGGAAAATCTCATGTTCTAGATTCATTACATGTCAACTGAACTATTTTAAGCCCTTGTGGAAAGCATATTTATGCACTCGATACTCAGTCAAGGCTCTTTCAGCACGAATTACTGCATCAATATAGCATGGCATGGAGACGATCAACCTGTGGCACCGCTTAGGCCTTATTAAAGACCAGGTTGCTATAATATCAGCCTTCACCTCATCTGTATTGTTGGGTCAGGTTTTTGTCTTGGTTCAGGACTAAGCTTATTGTTCCCCATTTCCTGAAGCCGTCCTGATGTGTGGTGGCTCTTGATGCACTGACTCCAGCCCCACTCCACTTCTTGTGAATCTCTCCCAACTTCTTGAATCAGCTTTGCTTGGCAGTGTCCTTAAAGGGGACCTATTGTAGAAACTCACTTTTTTGCCAACAAACTGAGAAATTAAAGTTTTTTAGCAGCTTCAGTCAAAAATCATGTGATTTTAAATGGCTGTTCTGATTTTTAGCCCATTGCTATGCAAGACCGGGCTTATGTTTTTAAAAAAAATAATTAATAAAGTATTTGGCCCTGTTCGGGCCAGTTTTTTATTTAAGATCTTAAATACATATTGTTTTACTTGCTAACAGCATGACCAAAGCACCATAGTCCTGTAAAAGATTGGAGGTATGTATGCTCTGCTATAGAGGTAGAGCTTCTTTGTTGTTGGCTGCAAAAAACAAGAACAAAAACGTTACCTACCGCACAAAAACTACCTGGCTTTCACATTAGGCATTATTGATTTTGTACCATACATAGGAAGAGTTGCTCCCACATACCCACTGCCCTGCGTTCATGTTTATTTTTCTTTGTAAGTGTGTACAGATAACCCTCCATTACAGCAGATGGCAGTATGCACCGCGTTGATTTGGAAGCTGCCAGTAAACACAAAAAAGAGAGTGAGGATGCTGATCATTGTGCTATGCCTAATAATATTGATATTTAGGAATAAATGTCAAGCAGCACTCTTGCGTGCTTTCCTAAATTATCAGCTATAGCTGTGCAAGTCAGAGGATGCGATTAGCGCCTGCTATACGCATACGGTGACTTCGGAGGAGACTGATGATTCCTTTCCACTTCTGTTTTCATGTACATGTTGTCGAGACCACCTTTTCCTCTACACTCAGGTATGGTTCCCATTTGTGTTCACTGGTCAAAATGAACCTTTTGGGGTTGAGTGTGAAAACTCCCTGAGCTGCAAGGATTATTTTGATGAATTGTCCCAGTTACAGTCAATACCAAAAAAACCTCCAGTACCAGAGGTGGCAGTATGCTCTTGCGTGCTTTTGCATGCGTCTACCTGAAGCAGTACAAAATTGGACTGGCCACCAAATTTGTGTGATTTATTTATGCTTATGATTGAAATAAAGTTGGTAACATTGACATATGCTCTAAAACACTTTTAAGGCAGGTTATGCTTTGTTGTGTACTATGTCATTATTAGTGATTTTGCATTGTGTATGTTTTGCGAAAGCTGGCCCTTTGTGATCCGATGATATTTGTGGTTGAAAAAAAACTGCTCACATCAATGGATGCTCTGAAGTACTTTTGCGTTCTAAAAGGAAGCCGGGGACGGGTGTCGTTCTCACTTCAGCACTATTTGGACAAGAGGGGGTTGGCTGAGAAGTGGTTGATTTTGCATTAATGTGACGGGTACAAAATCCAGTTGTTCTTAAAAAGCACTGAGGTGAGACAGATTGACACACATGCTTTGTTTAAAATACCTCAAGGATAAATCACCACAGCATATTATGTCTCCTTTAAGGTTGCCATTATCTCTGTTGCTTGTACATCTTTTCCTACTGCACTTTGCCTTTTCGGTCAACTTTAAATGACTGTGCTTCGATACAGTTTTGTGTGAACAGCCAGCCCTTTCAGTCATGACCCTCTGTAGTTTAACCTCCTTGTGGAGGGTGTCTGTGATCATCTTCTGGACATTTGTCAGCATTCTTCCCAATGTTTGTTGTTGTATTGAACTAAACCCAGAGATGTGTAGTATTTATACTGTGTGAATTAATAACCAGCTTTAAAATATTTACTTCATGTGGAATGAAACTAGAATGAGTGTTTCACTTTTTGAGTTGAGAAACAAAACAATTTTCCTGTGATTTTATGTTGTTTTTGAGATTTGCTACATATGTGCATATTGCTGGCAGATATATGATTTTTCAGTATGATGATGTAGAAGAATAGGAATCATAAAGACAGCTTAATGTAGGCAGAAAGTTCACAGAAGGATATGCTCTCAATATGAGAGAAGCATTAGAGAATCATTTTTATTTTTCAAACTCATATTAGCTATTAATTTATTTAGACCTGTAAAAACTAAAGTAACCAGGAATTTGTATTAATGAGGCAAACAGGATGTAATCTCTGGATTCCCAACTGTCATTGTGTGATGTTACCATTAGACCTAATGATAGATCTCCAGGAGCACCACCCAGCACATGATACGTAGACAAGCTATAAAGCTTGCTTAATCTTGTCCGGGATCATGTCAAGGCAAAACCTGCTGAATCTTAATTTGACTCTACACCAGGATGCATTCCAGGGCTTTCCTGAAATCTTAGCAGCTCTCATAGTTAACATGCATATTATAGTTAACTTAATATGGCTGTTATTGGTTAGGCTACTGTTCTGGAGCTTTGAAGGCTGTAAAATATTTGTTTAGAAATGCATTTATTGTAGCCTACACCCATTTTTTTCCCCCTCAAACTTTATTTGCTTGTCAGTCATTATTTTTGCAGTTATTTTACGTAAAATAAAGTTTAACTTGCAAACACAAATGCCAGAATGGAATAATAATGTTTACGTGCATTGTAAGGAAAGAACAAGACACGTATCCAAAACTCTGGCTGTGTTTTTTTCCCTTAGTCTGTATTAATGCACTTGACTGGCAAACTAGGTCAGCGAGTGATTTGCATCAGGACTGTCTTCGGCGTCTGCAACACTTTTGACCTATTTTTAACTTTCATTCATGTAATTAATTTTTTTTATTTTTTAAGGCATCTGCGTAATTTTAAATGTTTAGAATTGTAAGCCTAGTGGAATCAATTCTGCTTGTATTCACTGTATATCCACTGTTGCGCTGAGTGGGAAATGGTGAATTGGTGAAAAAGCAAGCTGAAGGGAAGGGAGGAGGGGGAAGAAGGGGCGTCTGGAGGTTGAGGCTGGGATGGAACGGACTTCTGAAATCTCAGTGTTCTGATTTTTAAAGTTCCTATGAGTATAGGCTGTGCATGGCTTTTCATGCCTTCTGAATGTGCGTGTTTCTCTGTTGTGAAAGAAAGTGAAAAGCTATAGAAGTGCCATGTTTTGGCAAGACCTTCACAGCTATAGTTTTTCAGTTCAGGGTTGTTATCTGAGTGGAGCAGATTGAAAAAATTTGTTGTTTTAAATGAAACAACAAAACGTGACTTTTTCCTAATGGTCCCTGCCCCTTTCTTTTAGTCCCTCTTTCTCGCCCGTCTCCATGGGCTGTGCTTGTGACCTACATATTTAGAAGAAAATCCCCCTTTTCCACTTCCTTCTGCTACGTCGTGCAGAACCATCAGGCTACAAATGCTACAGCTGAAATATTAACTCCATGCTTTGTTTTTGCTTTGTGTCTTTTGTTAATAGATACATCAGGGGTGGAGTTCGACACGCACTCCAAAATGGTCATGTCCCAAGGAGGAACATTTGAAAGGATGAAAGAAAAGGTAATGCTTTATCATTATCTGGAATGGAAGACCTGAAAAGTGGCGTTCCTGAAGCCAATAATATTTTTTTATATTGTGTGTGCACGCGCATGTACTGCTTCGGTTTAGTCTCTCTGCTGTTTTTCTCTTGCCAAACTAGGTTTCATGTCCGTGGCCATTTTATCTAGGGAGTAGCTTTCTAAGCATGATTGTTCATAAATAAGGTAAAATAATAAAAACAAGATTTAAAGATAAAAGAATATAGGACACAGATTTTGTCTTGATCATCTTTTGCTAAAAGATGTAGATGTGGTCACATTTTTATATTGTCTAGTGCATTGTACGTGGCAGTTCCTTGCAGTATTGTTCTGAATTATGTAATATAATTGGAGGTGTGACACATTTTTTGAATGTCCTGAGTGAAAGTCTCCCCACACGCACACAAGGGAATTCATGTTAGTAAAAAGTCATTCAGGTATTTCCTTGCATTAAAAATTAAAACTATAGCATGGACAAGGACTAACATGTCTTCCAAAATGTGTATTACTTTCAGTTTTTTTTTGTTTGTTTTTTTTTCCCGGATGTGGATTATTGCTCTTTACACACTCGTGTATCAATCACTTTAATTTAATTTCCCATTTGACTGTTTCCCCTCAGATCAATGCAGTGAGAGCAGTTGTTCCTAACAAGAGCAATAATGAGATCGCCCTTGTCCTGCAGCACTTTGAGAACAGTGTGGATCGGGCTGTACAGGCCTTTGTCGAAGGTAAGACATTCCACAGCACAGCTTAATTAGGTTGTGGAAATTAAATGTGAACATTGTTGACGCAGGTGGAATGAACTTAGACTTTTGCTGCTAATAGCAAGATGACACACTTTTAACCTTTCTGTGCTCTCAACACGCCCAAATCATTGTAATTTGTCATAATTATCTGATGAAATGGATTACGAGTGTAGAAAGAGGATTGTCTTTAAAGGGAGTTGAAATGGTTTCTTAAAATTGTTCGAATAGCAAGATGGTAAATCTTCTGGATAGCCCATAAACTGCACTATTGTGCAACAACAATGTCTGACGTATTTAGCCAAAGTAGTGATTGTTGTGTTGTGTATACTGTGTTTCATCTTCTACAACTGACCTTATGACCAGGCATTGTTTTTTCGTCTTCTTTCTCTACCCTCAGGCAGTGCTGTAGAGATCCTGAAGGAATGGAATGTCACCGGTAAAAAGAAGGTGTGTGTGTGTGCGCGTGTAATGACGCAGACCGAATGCCTGCGTCACAGCATTGCTCTAAAACTCTTGAGCTAAATTTAGCGCTAAAGGAAGTGGTTTTGCTAGACCTGGAGTGTTGATACTAAATAAACCATAAGTTGTGGAGGAAGGTTAGTATTTGTGTGTCATATATGTTTGTAAGTTTACTAATTAATCAAATTGTGACTTAACAGCCTAAGAAGAAAAAGAAGCCCAAACCCCAGCCGGAAGCCACGGTAGATCCTGCCCCTTCTGAATCCATCTCGTCCCCAGAAACGGAGTGTGCAGGGGCTGTTAACGGTTTCCATGCCAACGGTTCAGCTGGTGCTGATGGTGAGTCTCTGGACTCGTTGAGCGAACAGCTGGACTCGGCTTCGTTGGACGCAGCTGAGCTCGAGCTGGAACCTGCTACGACTGCGCTCCCCATCACAAGTAAACATGCACTTCTGGTTTGTAGGCAGGCTGTAAAATATAGCAGTCATGCATTGTGATTTTAATAGTATTATCACAGCTCAGTGCTGTTCTTGAATCTAATTGGTTAAATGGCATGGAGTAATTTTTAGATTACAGCTCTGATCGTGATTTCAACTGTAACTTGTATCACATGTTTGTCAGTGAACTCATTCTAATTCAGTGTTTCTATGGTAACCGCTCATTCAGATGGAATTGTATGGTAGATGCTTCACACAATCTAATGGTAATAATGAAGTTATTTAACATGTATTGAAGGAGTCCTGGTACTTTGTAAGAGTAAACAATTGTATGGAGACTATACAAGCTGCTGTTTTGTTCAGGAAAGTGGAAAAAAGACATAGAGCAGGAAATTTTTTTATATCAGTTATGAGTGAAGTGATGACAGGAACTGCTTGTCTCCCAGATGTTCCATGACATTATATGTTTAAGCAGATGCAAAGCATCACTTGGTGTTTGGTAATAAATGTAAAATTGTAGTTATTGGCTGTTTTTGGAAAGTCAGCTATGTTGTAGTAATCTTGCTCCGTATCAGGCCACATCAAACCGTTCTGCTGGTCATTAGATTCCTATAACAGCACCATCCATTTAAAAGTATTATTATTTATTAAAGCAAGTCGGTGATGTTAGCACTAGCCCTTTATTTATTTGATGTTTTTGTGTCTCTGTATCTCTTGTATATTAAATAATTACCACTAGCTGCAGAGAGAACTGTTCATGCATCATGGTGAAACCGAAATTTGGGCTGAATCTGAGAAAAGAAATTGTACCCTTCCTGGGGCCAATCTGGGAAACAGGTGTATCCTTTTATCATTTGTTTATGTTGGTATGTTTTTGTTTTATTTTATTTTTATTTTGCTTATCATACAGGAGGAGAAGCAGAATCTCAAAAAAGCTTAGCCCCAGCTCCAAGTCCAGCACCCCAGCAAAACACTCGACAGAATCAACACGGTTCTCGAAGCAACAAATCTCGGCCAAGACCTTCTACCAACTCTCATAATGCATCTCTGGCTCCTCTTTTTCCTCTTGATGATGGCCAAGGTTCATCTTCAGGCAAAAAGATTGGTAAGAGTGCTGCCATCCAGGCAGATTGAGTGAGATTTGAAAGACATCTCACCTCAGTTTTCTCCCATTTTCAGACACAAAGAAAGATTTGTGGTAAGGTAAAAAAAATGTACTTGACAGTACAGTGAAATTATTATTTTTATTACATCTGCCAGTTAGGGAGCTAAAGTCAGAATACAGGGTCAGCGCCCCTAAACCATATAGGGTTAAAGGCCTTGCTCAAGGGCTCAACAGTGGCATCTGGGCGGTGGGGAATATATATAACACATCTTGTTAGTTTATTTATTTATCTTTAATTTTTTTACAGATGCAATCTTTAGGTAAAAAGCTCAGTGCTGAGCAACCAAAACTGAGAATCATTCAATGTCATGAGTTTGCATAATTTCAGTTCTATTAATAGATATTTTGTTTGCTTAAGGTCTTTTTACATCTGGTAATTTCTGTGCTCCCTAATCTCTGATTTGAGCTGTCTAATTTATGTTGATGCTTTCATGTTTGACGTATGCAGTGTTGTAAGTTTTACTGTTTTGGTCACATTTTCAGCCACTTGATGCTGGTTGCGAACCTCTTAAAATTTTTTTTATTTTTTTAATTCCAAACCTTTTATTTTCCCTCCCCTCAGACATGCTGAAAACGTCTTTAAACTCAGTAAAACACCAGAAAAGTGGTGTGTTTCAGAAAACCACCCTACATTTATTCTGTCTGAAATATCAGATTGGCAGTGTCAGGCTGATTTTTATTTTTGTTTTTTATTTTTAAACAAGTCTCACTGTAATGCTATGTAGTTGTCATGAAATATTCCAAACCAAAAGCTGTCTTTTCTTGTTGTCAGTTCAGAGCCATAGTATTTACAGTTCAACTCCAACTGCATTAATTGCAGGTAGATGCTCCGATAGATGTTTACAGGTAGAGAGAAAAAAAACAAACAATACGACTGGAATATTGTATACACACAATCCTTTAATCATTGAGGACTAATGGCTTCGCTCTAAAACCAATTGTTCTGTGTCTCAGATTATCGCATGGAAGGCAATTAAAAAAACGGTGACAATTTAATAATTGCTCCTTATAAACTTTATCAAACGTGACTGTTCTTACCTGCCAAGCTGTTTTCTGAAGCTATAATGAACCTTATTCAGTTGAATACAGTGATTATTGCATATTTAGAATACTCTCACTGTCCAGTACAGGTAATATGCACAAGATATTTCTCATAGTGAGAAAGTCCTGACATAAAACCCTAAATTCTGGCGAGCGAATGAGTAATAGGAAAAGTCGAAACTGCACAAAAAGTACATTTATTTTCTTTGTTTTGGCACTGGATGTCAGAGTTTTGTTTCCTCCCCAGTGCCAAAGCATGATGGCTTTGGGAACCAATGTGAATTAAAAAAAGATGAAAATGAAACAAACAAATAAGCAGGGGTAAGGAGTTCAGAAACCAAGACTGCATAACGTTATGCATAAAAAGAAATACACGTTTGTTTGTTTGTTTGTTTGTTTGTTTGTTTGTTTTTTACTGGGATATAAATTAGATTTTTTAAAAAGTTTAATACATTTATAACATTTTGGTAAACATACCAATAATACCTGGCCTCGAACATTGTACGTTTCTGAGGTGTTGATATTCTGTGACCTTAGAAGTGGTGGGAAGACGAACAGGTTTGTATCTGATAGATAAGCTCAAACATATTATTTGTAAAATATCCTAAACTAAAGCTGTTGTTAGGCAAAATAAGGAACAATACACTTGATGTTTTTGCTGTTTAGACTCCTTTTCCACAGAGTTATCTCTCTCTCTCTCTCTCTCTCTCTCTCTCTCTCTCTCTCTGTCCTTGTACAGGTCTGTTTTTGGACTTTGTTCCTACCATTTTTTGTAAATTGCGAGATATTTGCTTTATTACTCAATTTTGATCAAACAGAAGCAGTGGATATTCAGGTCGTTGCACTTGTTGTTACACAGGATTAATCTTGTACCTGTTACTAAAATACACTGGTCATAGATGTGAGGTTACTTCAGGAGCGTGTTTACTGATTTTGCTGCAGTTGAAGCTTTTGACGCCGTGAGACCAGGTGTTGGTGTGCTTCTATTATTCACTACACACCTCAGCCAAGAGACTGTACTGCTCTCATGAGAGCGAGGGAGAGAGAGACTGCACTTCAACAAGAGTCTCAGAGAGCAGTTAGAGATGAAGGAAAGCATTCTTTTTAGCATAAGCGCCACAGTTTGTCAACACCCAGACCCACCGGCACGTTGCACAAGGGATCTCTGCTTCACAACAGGGAGTTGAACATCTCTAATGGGTTCTATCTCTTTTTAACCTCATGGATAAATGTGTACTTTTAATTGTTGCCTCTTATGTGTGATTGACTCGTCCCTGCCTGACACAGTAAACAGACCTGATTTCCATCCGGGCCTGGGTATCCTTGTGGACCTGCTATGTTGTTCCCTCCCATGCTTTTAACTCACTTTACTAGGCAATGTGTTAGTATTGCTATGTGTATAACTTACAGTTTAGTGAGCGAATTCCAGTCTAATCAGGTTTTTAAAAGGCCACAAGCTCCTTTTATTTTATAATTATAATCCAGTTTAACTGGAATCCCTGTACGCCAGCACTTGGCAATCATGTGACTGCAGTGCACAAAACTCTGAACTCGTGCAACTATAGGTTATAAGCTTTAGTTAAAGTTTACCTCAGGCATCAAAACTAGGAAAGTTTTCAGTTGTTTGTGGAATGATGTTTGTGCCAAATGGGCTAGTTTGAGTATTTCTGGAAATGCCGATCTTAAGAGATTCAGTCTTAGAATTGTACAGAATGGGAAAAACTATCCAGTGAGCAGCAGTTCTGCAGGAGGAAAGTTTTTGCTGATGAGAGAGGTCCGATGAGAATGACCACTCAGGCACAAGCTGGTAACTCGTGTAATCATTCTTTACAACTGTAAAGTAGTTGTGAGCAGAAAAGCATCTCAGTACAGCAGTAGCATGGGTCGGTTATAACAGCAGCAGATTAAAATGTCAGACAAGAAGAGAATTTCAGGCTGGGTGCAATCTCTCTGGAAACGAAAGTAGTCCGGACTAACATCACCTGCTCTGATTTGATTATTATGGTTTGTTTTTTTAATAAAATGAACAGTAAGTGTACTGTGATTTACATGCATGAGGTACTATTTAAGTCTGCCATGCAAGGTGCATCAGCAAAATATATCTAACACACATGTTCTAATATCTGTTTCCTGTTTTTCCTTTCGCTTTCTTTCTCAGCACCGAACATTGACCGCTCGGTGAAGGATCTCCAGCGGTGTACAGCATCTCTGACACGATATAGAGTGGTAGTGAAGGAGGAGATGGATTCCTCTATCAAGAGGATGAAACAGACCTTTGCTGAACTCCAGAGCTGGTAAGTTTCTGCCTTCCACACATCACACACGAGAATATCTACTGGTGTGATCAGGAAGTCTGGGTCATGTAGTTGTGCTCACAAGGATTTCTGTCTCACTCTGCCATTTGTGCTGTCAGTGAAAGTGAATGATTTTTAAACACACACACAACCTTTTTGTTTGTGGGTCATGTCAAGATGTCTGGTTAACCATATGTGAGCAAGAACATTTAATAACTAACTATTCAGTAGCGAGAACGATCAGAGCTGTTGGATTGCCTTTATTTTTTGAGCAAAGGATTTTATCTGTTCGGGTACTAGAGAAGAATTAAATTAAAAGGTTATTAAAATTAATAACTTGCATATACGTTTTTAAATAATAGTGATCAGCCATGGCTAACCAGCCATATTTGACTGATTTTACTTTTTGAACCTGATTTATCTGTACTGCCCATTCTCCTGATAACATGACATAGTGTGTTGTGCAAGTCCCGCTCTTTTTTTTTTTTCTTCTCTCAAAATAAAGACTAATATTGACATTGGTTCTGTTAAATGTTTATATATTCTATCTTGTTACTGTCTAAACACCTGCAGTGTCTCTCTCTCTCTCTCTCTCTCTCTCTCTCTCTCTCTTTCTCTCGCTCTTTTTTTTATTTTAAATACATGATTCTGCTGCATAATCAAATATTATGTATGTAGGAAAGTGGAGAGGATATCAGCACTGGGTCATAAATTGTACCTCACAAACCTCCATGAACTTTAGTAGCACATGGGGGTCCCTCTTCATTGTACAGACTTTTTATGCTACCCTTGGAGAGGTTTAGTGAGATTCATTTGAACTTTATAAGCTCTGAAGGACCAATCTATCTTAGATTTATCTTAAAAAGCGGACCAACTGATAGCACAATCTACAATCAGTGACTAGCCTGAACACTTGCTGAGAAATGTAAACACTGGTTCCTCATTTTCTTTTACAGTCTTATGGATCGAGAGGTGGCTCTGTTGGCTGAGATGGATAAAGTCAAAGCAGAAGCTAGTGAGTACTGGATATACTTTTACCATTAGATAAATTTTATCTTTGTCTTTTTCTATTAGCACAAAAGATGGCTAAAACTGAACTTCAGAACACCCTTGTTGTAACTTGATGTGGTAGAATGTTTTTAAATGTGATCAAGGGGGAAAAACCCACAAGCAAATAATCCACAATATACTGAACATCTCGTCTTAAAGCTTTGGTAGGCAAATATTTAAATTACATTCAGCAGAAATCCTAAGACAGACTAACTTTGAAGTCTCCATCAAAAACCCATGCTACTTAGACCTAGTAATGCTTTAAATCTAAACCATGTTCGAGTTAGTACATCTTTAAGACTTGTTCTTTGGGCTTGATTTGAAGAGAACCAGTGATTCAGCATTTCAGACAGCAGGGATTCATAAGAGCCTTCAAGTAGGCACTTTTGACCAATTTCTACGTTCTCATCAAGGTCCGTGTTGTGCACCTGAGCGTAACAGACCTCCTGGTAAAGAAACACTCGAGCCTTTCTTCCTCTTAGCTTCCATGCTCTGAAACACAATCGGGTCAGCCCCTAACAGACCAAGTGATGGTTCTGCACTGCTAAGCCATAGTCAGCCACTTCCAATAGTTTTTGGACTGTGCCATGGACAGTAACGGAAATGAACAGGGGCAGCGCTGCTTAAAAACTAAGACAAGATTTATTCAGCATTAATAAAGATCCTTTTGCGCACACAAATTCCGGTTTATATGACTTGCATGTGTGTTGGTCAGGGGGCAGTGTAGCTGTGCAGGAATGCATACCTCACAAGGAGTCCATTCTCCTGGTCTTTGCCCTGGGAAACACTATCAGGTGTCACGCTTCCCTCAATGGCTCTTTTGTATGTGATTGCAGTTAGGAAACAGCAGCCTACAGTAATCCGGCTTTCAGCTCCTGTGCTCAGCTCTCTCCTTTCCTTTCCCTTGCTCTCTTGCCAGTCCTTTTCATTAAAGAAAACGAAAATCTTTTGTGTCATTTTACCCGATGGAGAAGTGTGTCAACGTGGATAATGTGCATTGCTCGAGAGCTCATCTTAATATAGTCCTTCCACTGCACAACAGTTTCTCAGACACTTTTCTCAGTGCTGAACGTGCATTTGACCCCTAAGATTGCCCACACATTAAATACTCCTGATGTCTTCTGTAGCAGTAAATTGTGGTCGTAATGGATGTCTTTCCACTCTTTTAATATATCAAGCTGTCTTCAAGTTGCTTGAGTGGTCAAACGAAATAGAATGAGAATCAGTGTGGAGTGCATCAAAAGTGCACTTTTCAGTGTTTAAAAGGGGTTTTGGACCAGGTGTAGTTTATACCTAAGAACAAGTGTTTTACAGAAATTATGTGCATTACTAGTTCTTTATGTATTTATTTTTTAACCCAAGAAATTGGCTCTACCTTCACATGGATCAGAGCCACCCAGCGCTTTCCGTTTTCCTAACAGATGCTATGTGAAGTGTTTGTACACCTGGGTTAAAAATAAATAAATAAAAAATTGCTTCCCATGCTGCAATGAATCTGACTAGTCTTTTTTTTCCCCCTCTGTTTAGCTATTCGGTCCAAAAATAGCACTCCCCCAAACCCACCCCCGTATCAACACGGAACTTTTCTTTTTCTTTTTTTATTGTCTTTTTTTCTTTTGAGGCATTAATAGTTTGAAGTGCTTTTGAATTGCAGTGTGATTTCCTTCCATATGTTGACATACTTCCTTTTGAAATAGAAAGTCAGGGTGGGAGCCCCTCCTACATCAGACAGAAGAGTGACTTAGCAATTGGAACACATTTCGACAGAGCTCATTTTCTTGCCATGTTGAATTTCTTTCCGTCAGTTGGTTCTTTTAGACTTGACGCTTAATGTTGAGTGTCCGAGAACAAAGTTTTCTAATCAGTGTGTCTGGACATCCCTTGGTGAACAGCCGACTGGATGTTGTAATGCTAAGCCATCACTATTGATACAGCTGTTACGTTATTCTGTAAAAGGGTGAAGGCTCTAAAATTTCCATTCATGGGCACCTTTTAAACAGAAGTACTGAGATCTTTTGGAGGGAAATGAGAAGGTTTATTGCTGACTTCATTGTCTTAAGAGCAGTCAGAATGGCAAAATGCCTCTTATGTCTTATTTACATATTAGTTACATATTTTTTGCACACTTGAGAATCAAAAAGGTTTACCACAAAGAATGAAGAACAGTGATAACCTTTGAGTCATACTTGCCCTGGCACATTTTAGCTCAACTCTTCAATTCCATGATTGGATTATTGTTCTCGTATTCATATTTCAGGGTGAGAATAAGGGGGAGGGGGATTCTTCCTTTCGTCTAGTCTATTTAAAAAGGGCGCATGGGGAAGTGGCTTGTTAACAGTGGATGAGTCAAGATGTGTTTTTCCTGCTCAAGGTCAGCCTCAGAGTTCCTTCGTGTTGTGTTTTTGTGTGATGCTGACTGCTGTGTGTATTCATCTGGCGTAGTGGCTATCCTGGATAAGCGTCAGAAGCGAGCGGAGGAGTTGAGGAGACTCACTGACAAGTCCGCCTCCATGTCTGAGGAGCAGCTAACAGAACTCCGTGCAGACATCAAGGTATGAGCGTGCACGTATACACACACGCGGGGACACGTACATACAAATGCCATCAACCTGGTTTTCTCTTCTATTTATTTTAGCACTTTGTGAGTGAGAGGAAGTACGATGAGGATCTAGGAAAGGCTGTTAAATTCACTCATGAACTGGAACCTCTGAAAGCCAGCATCATGGGGTTCGGATCAGGTAGGGTTTTGATACGTCTGAGAATGTATGAGAATTCAAATCCTGATGAATTTCTTATAACCCTATTGCTGTTTTTTTGGCTTCCCGTTTAGTGTATCATCCACAGACTGGCTACTCCAACCGCTCGCGCTGTAGTTCCACTTCTTCTTCTGTCGCTAGCTCTGCCCCTGTAGAACCCCCTGCCCCTCCTCAAGCTCAGCCTCAAGCTTCTGGATACACAAGTCGCACCAACGTCCCACACAAACAGGTAAATCTGCACGCCTGCACACACACACACACACACACACACACACACACACACACACACACACACACACACACACACACTTTCCCTACTGTCCCTCAATAGCAGATGAGGCACACATTTTTGCATATATGCAGAGAGAGCACACACACAGAGTGAGAGAGTCCAGAGTGCAAAATTTTCCCCGCTTTGTTAATGTTAATTGCATTACTTTCTCATGTGTCAATTTAAGGGAAACCGATTTGAAACTGGTGTGAAAACGATGCACAGTTGCTTCGGCTTTATTAACTCTTCATCTCTGTGTGTGTTTTGAAGGTGTTCCAGGGTAACAGACGTATATTTCAGGCTTATCCGGGTCAGCGCCATAACGGCAGCTCCTACTACGATCGCAGTTCCAACCGCACCAACTACCGCTATTCCGGAGACCAGCGTCAACAAGGCGACCGTAGCAATGGCGACCCATCCAACTCTCAGTTCTCAAACAGCATGAAAGGCCCAACGCACCCCTCTGTATCTTCCTACCAGCAAGACCGCCCCGCCCAAAACGGGCTGCCTCAGAGGCAACCTCGGACTCCCCCAAAAAACCCCTGACACACCCGAAATGCCCCGTACACTTGTTCTGAGTCCCTGGCCCCCCTCCTATCTTTCGTCCCTTCCACAGTATCCTTCATCCATTTCCCCTTACCCACATTCTTACCTCTGAACTCCCTTAAAGACCCAGCTCCCTGATTGCTCAATTGTTCCATAAACATGAAGAATAAAAATCCAAAAAGTTTACATTGACCGCCCCCCCCTCCTCCTCCCACCGTAGTAGTGCCACCACTTCCTTTCCCCCAATATTCACTTGACCCTTTGTCTTTTATCCCTACCTTCATTCATGCATTCCATGTTCTACCATGTTCTAGTTTGAATGTTTCTTAAATTCTTAAAAAAAAAAAAAAAGGGAAAAAAATGAAATGGCTGTTTCCGTTGTCATTCTTCTCTCTTTAAGAATTTTTTGTTTTATTTTTTTTCTCATTTGGGAGAGACCTACGAATAGTTTTTCAGTAAAGTCACTAAGAGCTTTCACTGGTGAACTTTTTTTTTTTTTTTTCAATCATTTAGTGCACTATTCATATTTCTTATTCATTATTTCTTTTAGCTTCCACGTTTGTGTTACATTTTGTAATTGTTTGATTTCTTTCTATTACGTTTTATATAGTGCGCTAATCATACTTTAAGCTTTTGAGCTTTAATATAAATTCTTTCTTCAAATAGAATTATTATTATAATTTTTTTTTCTTGATTAAAATCTAAACGTATGGTATTTAGCTGATGGGCTACTAGATTTTGACATTGATTCTGAAGTCAATTGTTAATCGCAGTGTTGAAGGGTTGATGTGGTCGTAAAAAGTAGAAACACGATCGTTCTCTGTAGAAATTTAAAGAAGTGCTGCTGACTGAATTAACGTACGGACTGTCCATTCGGCTAAATCTTCTGATCGTAGTCGGTCAGCATTAAGTTCCTACGACCTTATGGCCATGGTAATTGCCTCTTTATTTATTAATTTTTGCTCTCTTTGGCTTTGCCTGCGAGTGCAGCGTTTCACAAACTTGATCACCGTTTCACCTCTATTTAAAGGCCACAGTGGTTGCAGAGGTTAGATCTGTGTGTCCTGCTCATTCTTCCACAGTATGCATGCGGTGCATCTAATACACCTGCCTTTGATCACAAAACAACCTCACTTTCGTCTTTTTATGAAGCGGCTGTGTGTGCGCAAATACATAAGTATGACTAGTTCTTTCACAAATGCATATGCTAGACTTTACTTAGTCTACACATATACCAAGTAAAAGAATACTCAGCAGTTTTTTTCTGACTTTTTTCGAGTGCATGTCATTTGACCCCTTTGAAGGTGCTAAAACCGAAATGTAGGACTTTGTCGCTCTTTATCGCTCTTATACGATTGATATACCTCATACGTCAGCCGTTATAACTCCGATAGTCCATAGAGAAAACCAGGGTCAAGCTTTTTCATTTGGAGTCAAGAAGTGCATTAAAATCTCTGTCCTGAGGATGTGGCCGTGCTGCTATCTTTAGTCAAAGTCGAGTTTAAAAAAAAAGAAAGGAAAAAAAAAAAACCCTAATAGCAAGTCCCAATTCATTGCCTTAACAGCTCAACCTGCTACCTGTGACCGTCCCCTTTCAACAGGGGTTTTTGTAAAACAACCTTTTTTTTCCCTCTCCAGTCTGTTTTGAATACATGAAGGGTTGAAACTGTTTCAATTGGCTGATATTTTTTTTAAAACCCTTAATACAGTTACTGAGTGCTTATTAGTACTGTGTTAACAGTTGATTGTTGACATCTAGTCATGCATCCGTGTCACAAAGTGACAAAACGGCACCACTGTTTTCTTCTGGAGTCTGCTGCACTTTCACCAAAATACCGCTTAAAGATGAACAAAGTGTCTTTGTCGTCACCTCTAACTTGGAATCCACATAAAACTGAGATTTAGTTCACTTTGTTTGTGTGCATGTTTGAATGTACGTGCCAGATACGAAGGATTTCTTGCTATGGAGGAAGTCTGGATAATCGTTGTTCAACTTCACCCATAAATCCAGCCTTTTCCTTTTTTTGTTTAAAATTTTTTGCCAAAGAAAATCTTTTTAATTTTTTTTTTTTTTATTGAATATTTCTGTTTCTAATTTGTGTCTCTTCCTAATGGGTCACCAATTTCAGTTGATTATCGTCCATTCTTCCCTTCCTTCCACAGTTGTATCTGTACATATGTATCTATATATTTTTTTTGAGTCCCTGCAGTGGGACATATATGAATGTTGTATTGTTAGGCCTATGGTTTACATGCAGTTGTAAAAAATTCTAGTGTAGTTCAATTATTCCTGATGTATAGAAAACTAAAAAATCCTGTCCTTTTCATTTCTTTGGTTCCAATTGAGACAACTGTAAACTCAAGTGCCTTCTGTAGTTATTTGCCTACATTGTCATTTCCATCCCATCATTTTCAGGTGTGGACCAAAGACATCTTTACCCTTTCCAGATTCCAATCTCCACTGTACAGGATCGCTCCCCTCTCTGGCTACAGTACAAGCAGCACTTGAACAAATCTACTTCCCCTTTGTCACCGATAGGCACACTTCTCATTGAATAAAAACAACATGAATTGTTAGCAAATTCATGGTTCGTTTCTGATTGTCGAGTGATTTTGTTCTTATGTTCTTTAAATTGCTTATTGAAAATGATGTCCAGTATTTCAAAGTCGGCAAACTCAACATGATGTTTTAGTGTGGAAGAGTGCAGAGGGGAGGGGGGGGGGGACTCAAGTGTCACTACTTACTGAGAAATGTGTGATGACCAGTGAAATGTACTTCTTGAAGCAAGGTCACACCTCTATTTTTATTGTAGTTGTGCTACAGCTGTCGACCACATCAACTCTGGTTCTGGAACACAGAGTCCGTACTGCTGGGACCGACGGACACGTTCTTGACCCAGGTTTACAACAAAACTGCATTGTGCAAACTGAAATGATTATGGAAAAGGAAATTCTTTGATCCTAGGTTTGGGTTACTATGTTTGAAGTTTCACGTGTTTTCGTCATATCTCACTGGGTTTTCTCTGGGTTCTTAGATTACGTCCCACCTTTCCAAAACCTGCCGGTATGGCAGGTAAAATAACTAGGCTCCTTCAACTGCTCCTTGTTGCAAAAATAGGCATGTGTGATGCCCTGTGATGGACTTGTGTCCTGTCCAGGATGTATTTCTGTCTCATATTTGGTGTACCCAGGATGGTCTCATAATACACCTGACCAGGATAAATCAGTTGCCAAGTTAAAAAAAAAAAAATGTTGACAGTGCAGTCTTTTAAAAAGATTTTAAAAAATAAAATAAAAAAACAATGCAGTATGTTCCATGAGTCAGTTAATCTACCTGACTAGGTTAATTGTTATTCATATGGAACAGCAAAATTGATTAGTATAGATTGTATTAAACCAGTTAGTATATAATAAATAAAATACTCCGATCAGCCATGATCTTCACGCTGCCATTATTTGATGCTATTATTGTCAACAAAAGTGATAACAGCTGTACATTGTTTTGTTTAGTCATGCAAAGTCACATGTCCTGTTCATGTGTTTGTCAGCTTGATAGGACCATACAAATTTGTGGGATCCTCTTCCACTCCTCCAGGATGACATGCTGCTGGAGCTGCTGGAGGTTAGACAACTGGTGCTTTGCCCCCTTGTCCTTGAGGATGCCCTACAGGTGCTCAATAGGGTTCAGGTCCGGAGACGTACTTGACCACTTCATCACCTTCAGCTTCCTCATCAAGGCAGTCGTCATCTTGGTGATGTGTTTGGGGTTATCATGTTGGACCCCTCCTGTTTGGCCCAGTTTTTTATGTTCTGCTTTGGAATGTCACAGGACATGCTGGAATCCATGTTTCCCCTCAATGAACCACAGCCCCCCAGAGCAGCTGTGGATAAGCAGAGTCGTAAATCTTTAGATGCTGGCGTATGGCATATGGTTTGAGCACTGACAAGCTGACCCCCCATCTCTTCAACCTCTAAAGCAATGCTGGCAACACTCATGTGTCTGTTTTTTAAAGCCAGCTTTTGCACCTGACGCACACAAAGAGGACTTAACTTCTTTGACCGACCCTTGCGATGCCTGGTCTGAGTGGAACCTGTCTCGGAAAACCTCTGTATGACCCTTTCCACTGTACTGTAACTGAATTTCATGGGGTTACCAATCGTTTCATAGCCTAACCCATCTTTGTGGAGAGTAACAATTCTATTTCTCAAATCCTCTGAGGGTTCTTTGACATGAGGTGCCACGTTGGTCATCCAGTGGTCAGTATGAGTGAATTGTACTCATAGCACCAAATTTTAAATGCGCTAATATAAGATACACAAATTTGTGTGGTCCTATCAAGCTGACAAACACAAGAACATGATAAATAAGACCTGTGACTTTCCATGGTTAAACAATGTGTATAGACTGTCTGGTCCGATCTCCCAGAGAAGCTCATGTTGCACAAACTGCTGAAAAAATGAAGAATGACAAATGTAGCTGGCAAAGAGTTGAAGGTTCTCCAAACTCCCCAGATCTCCATCCTACCTTGTAAAGTAATTCCTTGAGAGATCAGAGCTGTTTTGGTGGCACAAGATGAATCTACACAATCTTCTTCATCTTCCAGATGTTCCCTTTCAGGGGTCACCATGGCGAATCATCTGGATCATCTGCACTTAATAGTGACTTTCATTGCTCTAACACAACACATTAGGTGCTCTAAGACCAAAAGATAGGAACGGTCAAAGGCAAAGGATAGGTCAGAGGCACTGAGGTTGGCAAACTAGACATGTATATATATATACATTGGTAAGGGAGATGGAGAATCCTGAAAATGCAATCACAGAAAATGGAGATGTTACTTTGCTTCCTTGTCTAGCATTATGGTAATGGGTAGACATAAGGTAGACAATTGGTATATCCTTTTTTTTTTCTTTTTTTTTTGATACATGCACTCACAGGAACTTGAATCTCCTGACCATCTTAATTGGCAAATTGTTGAGGTACAGCAGGTAGTCAATTCAATAAAAAAAAAAAAAAAACTTCATTTATCCCAGGGGGTAAGAATTTCAGAAATGATCACAGATCTTTTGGACGTAAACAATCCTTTCGTAGATTGTTGTTTTTCCGTCAATCTACGATCTGTTCCCGCTCTGCTCTTTGTCTCGCTTCATTGCTGTTGTGTCATCAACCAACATTACGTATGTGATTTGGGCCATCCTTTACAATACAGTGATGCACCATCAGTGCGACCAACAAGATGGTTCTCCTGAAAGTGATGTTCCCAATCCAGGCTGACTGCAGTCCAGGATCCTGGAACAGGAGGAGTTAAAGTACTGGAAGCTCTGATTTACCATCAACTACATACTATACTATATGTTGGATTATGTTGCCTGGGTATATCAAATCACTAAACAGCATTCTTACTGTACATACTGGAAGTAAGAGGTGGAGCAGAGCCAAGTCATGTAGAGTACAGTATATGCGTCACCTGTGAAATGGATGAGTGTGATGTGCAAATTGTAGGGAATCCAGTTACATGAGTAGTCATTAGCACCACTTTAAGCTGATTGATGGAAGTACCGCAGGGTGTATCAGTAAGCTGGGTCACAGTTGACTTTTTGGCGCTAGAGAATAGCAGCTTGGTTTATGATGAAGAAATATTTAAAGATATCTACCAATTGGATGAAGCGATTGCTGATAAAAGGAGCTGCTATGCTGTTGGGTTAATTGATTTTGCATTGGTTCCCTCAGAATCGAGCAGGCTTGAATTGACGGGCTACATGATTGGTTAATAATTGGTTTTTCTCCCTATAATCGAAATAAATAAATAAATTCCTGTGTAAAAAAGATTCTTCATTCTTCTTTCACAATTTGGAAAAAAAAAATCCATTGATATACATTCAGGTCATCTTCATTTTATTGCCACATAACGTTGCTGAGCGTCGACCTGACCGACTGTAACAACCCCAAATTCTAACACTATGCATTGCTTCATGTACACTACTTCCCTTCTTACCCTGACGCACACACCGCTCTGGAATAGCCTCGATCTGAACTCATCAGACCACATGACCTTTCTTTTTCCGTTCCTCTAAAGCTTATTCTTAACGCTCCCTAACAAATCGAAACCCTTTTCCTGATTAGTCTCACTTTTGACCACACAGCTGTTTAGTCACATTTCTATTCTCACCACATTGTCATGTACGTGTGGGTGGAAATGCTCTTCCATTAACTATTAAGCATAGCTACAGTATGATTTCTGCTGTCGATTTTTCTTTCTTTTTTTTTTTTTTTTTTAAATAAAACTATATTGTCTGAAGAAGTGGCTTGACAGTTTTTTTTTTTTTTTTCAGTTTGTGTGTCAGGTACAGAGTTCATAAGGGACAGTGAGAGTGACTCAGTCACATCTGTCTCTCATGGTTTCTTTCTCCACTTCCCCTTGTCTTGTTTAGAGCCTATCGTCCCCAAGAGTACGTGTCTCTGTAGATAGTCGGACTCAAGCCTCAGTTACCATAAAGATGGTTCTATTGTTCATTAGCTTCTTGGTCCCTGTACACATCTCTTATAGTGCACAGGAGAACTGACAGAGCCCGTGGCAGTACAGCTACATTCATCTGGAAGGTCACGTCCTGTACTGTATATGCTAATGATTAGTTCTCATGTTTGTTAGCGCTACAGGAAATATACATTGCACAAGTATTTACCACAATAATCACATCTGTATATAGATTTTGAGGCTCCATCCAGAATTTCGTGACTTGTTTCATTTTGCAGTACATTATGCGAAGTGTATTTGCCAAAATAATTGCCATTGTCTGGGGAACTGGTGCTGACACACTGGTATTGGGTGTAAAACAACCTAGCTAGTGTAGCTGGCTAAGCCGCGTGGCTTAGAGCCGTCTGATCAAAATAGACCAAAGTGAAACTTGTGTGAGAGCTAGATGTGTGAGTTAAATGAGTGAAAGTGTTTTATTTGTGTGTGAGACAAGAAGAAACTCTAATAAAGCATAAAGCCCAGCTGCCTGTCAACAGGCCCCGCTGTCTGTCTTCTGGGGAGCACAATGTTCTCAAAAGCAAATATAACTGTAGTCAAGACTCTTTTAAATGTATAAATGCTGAATAGACAGATACAACGTATCAGCCATAATATTAACAGCACGTTATGGACCAATGTAGCACAACTTGGCAGAAAAAGTCAATTCTGGCCACAGTAGAAAGGCACCAAGGTGCCCAAGTCTGACGACAGCCAGGGGCAGGGGAGCCCAAAACCTAGGTGATTGTAATGTTAACTGTTTTTAATATTATAATTGATCGTGGTATATACCGTTGTATATACAAGTCTACTGCACTTATCCATGCAGGGGTTTTAGTAAATGTTTTTTTATGTGCATGACATATTTGTAATTTATTTTCTCAAGTAACTTTATAGTTAAACAATCAAGAAGATGATTCCCGTTAAATGTTAATATTCGATGCATTTACAGTATATCAGCTGTGTATGATGTATGTAGTTATCGCAGTCATTAATGTTTTATCTCATAAAATAAAAAATGCAGACAATACCTGACAAAACACAAAACTAAAGGTTGAACATAAAAATGTTTTTTTTTTTTTTTATGTTTTAAAGTATTTCATTTACAATCCCATTTAACTGCTACTCACTATGTGCAGAAATACACTTGCTCCCCCTGGTGACCGAAAATAAGAACAACAACAGTCAAATAAAACCCTTTTTTAATCAACATAAAATAGCATGATCTTGATTAAATACTGTAGATTATATTTATTATATTTATTATGTCTCATTCTACCCATTATATTTATGATTAATCATAACAAATCTGAGCCCTCTGGATTAAAATATGCCTTTCATTACATGGATGTTATTTCAGAAAAGCACACAAAAAGTCAGTAATCTTTAAATGCTTCGATTTCAGTTATGTTTTTTAAAGCTGTCCGTTTTCTGTGGAAATTAATCGGTTACGTTTCAGTGGTTAGCACCATCATCTTGCACCTCAAGTGTCCGGGTTCGATTCCCGCCTTGGGTATGTGCACATGGAGTTTGCATGTTCTCCCCGCGCTTGGTGGGTTTCCTCCCACAGTGCAAAGACATGCACATTAAGTTAATTGCCAGTAGGGTGTGAATGAACATGTAAGTGTGTGTATATGTGTGCACTGTGATGGATTGGCATCCCCCCCGCCCCCTTGATGGGTTTCCTCCGGGTACTCCAGTCTCATCCCACACTCCAAAGACATGCAGATGAGATAAACTGGCGTTCTGTAGTGTGTTGATGTATATGCGCCCTGCGATGGATCGTTACCCTGTCCAGGGTGTACATCGTCTTGTGCTCTAAGTCTCCTGGGATAGGCTCCAGACCTCCATGGCCCTGGACAAGAGGTATAGAGGATGAATGAAAAATAAAAATGACTGGGCTACTGGTGCTTTGCAACATCATGACCCTTTGTATTGTAGTATGGCACCCGAGTGTGTGTGTGTGTGTGTGTGTGTGTGTGTGTGTGTGTGAGAGAGAGAGAAAGAGAGAAAGTATGATTGATGTTCGGCCCCTGTGGGAAGAGTAGGCCAGAAATGTATGCCTAACTAAACACAGATGTTTCTTTGGTGTACAAACAAAACAATCCATTAGGTGGCGGTAATGTGCGGGTTGTCCCTAACAAGTACACGACGACGAAGAAGAGACAGAACCCCCAAACACAAATGAGCCGCGCCTGGACAAATATGCGCGCGTGCACTCATCCATCTCTGTTCGAGGCGTTTACACTCACTTCCGCGTTTGGTTTAAACGTCAGCTCTGTGAGTATACATAGTTTTCACTCAGTCGTTTAGTTTAAGCGTAAATTCTGTTTATTTTTTTGTTCCTTTTAAATAAAAT
Organism: Clarias macrocephalus; assembly: GCA_011419295.1. Taxonomy (NCBI): domain Eukaryota; kingdom Metazoa; phylum Chordata; class Actinopteri; order Siluriformes; family Clariidae; genus Clarias; species Clarias macrocephalus. The sequence continues at coordinate 139,655 of JAAGKR010000042.1, read as the reverse complement.
GTTGTATAAGGGCGTGGTGAAGTTTTGTTATGTATCTATAAAAGCCACTTATGTATCTATAAAAGCTCATAGGGTATCCTACACATTCCCTCCACACTCCAGTGATGATTTAATTATAGGATTCATTAAAACTGCATGAACAGTAAAAGGAATAGAGATGTAAGACATGGCACTGTGATCAAGATCAGGATTTTATTTTAGAAGTAATTTTGCCTTGATAGGAAAAAAACTACATTTACAATCCATCAGCTGTTTGCAAATCACTTGTGAATTAAATGACATAAGGTGGAACATTACAGGTGGAAACTAAGTAAAGATCACCGTCATTATTCACATTTGATTACTGATTCGTGTGTTGAAACGATTGTTTTTTTTAAATTTATTTCAAAAGCAGTCATTTATTTGTGCTTGATACTTTTGAAACATTTAGTCAAAACAACATCAACATCAATGATGATGATGGTGGAGGAGGAAGGTGTGATCAGAGACGTGTTCAACAGCTACAACAGACATCCTGTTCCTGTGTCTGCCTCCATCACTTCTGAAAAAGGAATCGGGTCTGAAACCAAGAACCAGAACCTCACCATAAGCACGGGTAACCATTTCTTATTCTGTGCATTTCAAATAAATAAATGAATGAATGAAAACAAACTGATATTGGTCATGGTTTCAATATTTGTGTGTGTGTATATATTTTCCCTGATTTTCTCCCTAATTTGGTCGTACCCAATTCGCACCCGTCGCTAGGGGTCTACCACATCAAGGCCGCTATTCAATCGGGGAGTGCCGAAGATTATCACGTGTTCCCTCTGAACCATGTGACGCCAGCCAACTGTATCTTTTTTTAACTGCTCACTCATGCACCGCTTGCGTGAGCTCACAGATGCCCATGATTGGCTGTAGAGCTGTGATTGATGTGAGAGCGCTAAGCGCTTCCCATCCCACCCCACCCCACCCCTCTGAGAGAGCACTACCAGGCCCACGGCTGCGGGAGGCTACAGCATCGAACTACCAATTTTTTTTTTATTTTTATTTTTTTATAATTACTTGATCTGTAGCTAACCCAAGCACATTAAAGTAACCAAGCAAACTATAAGGTGAAACCTGGAGTCAGAAGAGTTTGCCTGACTACTCACACAGATGTTTTTGTGATGTTTTTTTGATTGTGCAGAATAACAGAATACAATTATAAGTGAATAAACTACCTTTATTTCTCTATATTTCTCCCTGCTACACTAATGCATTCATGCCAGCGTTTCACTGGTGCTTCAGGTGCATCAAGGGAGAAAGTTTTCTCAGTACATCAGAGCCATGATCAGACTGCCTGCTTCTTTCCAGGAACTCTGTTAATGTCCCAATTGTGTGGAAATGGCCTGGAGCAATGTTGGGACTGTATGGGGCATGTGACAATAACTCCCAGCTGAATTTGTATAATGTGCAAGTGGTGTTTTTAACAAAAAAACGAATTTTTTAAAAATGATTTTATGCACAATTCCTACAGACAGATGCACCTCTTCCTCAAGTAGGCAGCCAGTTATCCGCCGATTTTTAAGGATCAGGCACTAGCTGAATGTTGACTGTAATGACTACAGTAAACTCCAAGCCACCTGGGCTGGGACCATCATTCCCGGACATGTTGTCTTTTACCATTCAAATGTTTTACTGCAGGTTAGAGTCTCATCATCGTACCGTGCTTCAAGTCTTCCGTAAATGTCCATCGATTTTACGGTTTCATTCACAAGAAATTTCATCATTGTGAACTGGTTTATTGGTTTGACTTGAACACCACTTGTACATGTGACTGAAAGTTTTATTTTCGTGTCAATGAGTACCACTGACTTTTTTAAATTACACGGCACAGCTTATTACAGTAGCATGCCTCAGAGGGAGCCGAAGGGAGTAGAATGGCAACCAGGTAGTGAAAGGGCATCTTTTATTCACAGCCTCTGCTCGATTCCCACTAATCCAGTTTAGCCATTGAACACAGTGCATCAACAACCATGAACGCACACTAACCCCTTCTCCTGTATATGGTGTCATGTCTTGTTTGACTTTATATCGTGGTTCGTTATGTGGGAGAGAAGGATCTCACTGGATATTCTCCACTGTCATTGGCTACCATCAAACCTAATGTACTTTTTCTCCTTTTTGTCTTGTTCTGTCTGTTATTGTTAAAATCATACATGTGTCTGTTTTCAGAGTGGAGTCAGTGTGATGCTGACAGAGGCATTCGATTGCAATTTAGCCAGCACTGGAATCTTCAGTGTAATGAAAATGTTCTGGAAAAGTCTGTGTGTCTGGGACCCTCTATGAACACCCATGGAGAGTAAGGCGTTGGCACATACATAACCAAAACCCACAGTGATTGTAGTGTGTGTGACCTTTACACTTGTACTGATCCAATTTATATAAATAAACATGAATTTGAAATACACACAGACAGTATACTATATAAAGTACATATAACACAAAGGATCATATAATTGATTTGTAATCCACATTTCCTATAATTGCAGGCTGCTTAGTAGCCACACCCCCTCTGGAGTGCACAGGGCAGTCATCCGAGATGGAGTGAAGTGTCAATACCTTGAGGTATTTATAGCCATGCAATTTATAGACTACTAAGCTATTATAATATGACTTTTACTTTAAAGCTGTGGTGAATTGTCACTGCTCAGGTATGGGGCTGCAACGGACTGGAGAAGAGCTTTGACCTGACGGCACTGAACAAACACGGAAGAGTGTATGATGTTGGTATGGAGGCCTTCATTAGCCTTGTGTTTTTCCGAGAGTTGGTTCAATTTGTTGTATTGGTTTTGATTCTGTGTAATTTGATTGCATGTCTTTTTGTGTTTAGCACAGTTTGCATGTCTAGTTTGGTCACCATGTGAGGAAAGGCTACTTTATGTAGCAGAGAAGAAGAGGCCGGGGCCATCAGCCAAAGACAGTGGAAGTGTAGGTGTTCTTGAAGAAGAGGTACGTAATATATTATTTTTTTCCCTCACTGTTTTATGTCTTAAGTAGTCACCAACATATTCTGGTCATAATTCTATGACCGTGTGTTACTTTAATAGAGCTTTGGTTGGCACCCTATCATTAATTCTTTGGTACTTCATTTATAGAGCCTTTTTTCTGTGTTTGTGCATGTTTCAGGATAAAAACGTGTATGTGGAGGACTGGGGTGAGGGTCTGGTTGGGAAAAGTGTCCCTGTGCTATGTGTAGCAAATCTAACTAAAGGAGAAGTGACTGTGTGCCCTGGAGTTCCCTCTCATGTGTCACCTGGACAGGTAGGTCACTCCTGCAAATGTAATCATGTTTATATTAATATTACAGTTGTTTAAATCAGTCTTGCACATATGTCAGTAATGACAAAAATTATTTGACACATAAGCGAATATCCAGCTGAGTGCTTTGGGAGGTTTCGTTCATGAGTAGTAAGAAAGCAGCCTTTAAATAAATCCGATAAGTCATAGTTGTCATTTTTGGATATTTTTTTATATCCAAAAATCATGACCTTGCCTTTATGTTCTGTTGATGGAAGTGGGACGAAACTAAGTCACTACAAGATAAACCCTTGCATCTCCGTACCCAACCCTACAAAAAAAAAAATCCAGTCCTTGCTTGTTTTGATTAAAATCTGCACCATAACTTCCAACACACTCATTCGCCTATAAAAGCTGAGGAATTGGCTCAATTTGTGTGTGCAGAATTGGCACTGAGAATATGGATAATTTGATTGTGACTTTGCTTACTTGTAATTGCTGTCACCTAGGCCTTGTGGTCAGGAGACGGCAAGGCTGTGATCTTCGTAGGCTGGTGGCACGAACCCTTCCGACTGGGCCTGAAGTTCTGTTCCAACCGGAGGTGAGGGGACAATGTCTGCAAGCTAAATCACTTCTGTAAATGCTAACTATTAATAAGTTGAATCTTGTTTCAGATCAGCTGTCTTCTCCATTGACTTGAAAGGAAATTGTGGTAAGGTTGACTACTGCATGGACCATACTGTATATGTAGAGTAATAACCTAGACATCCATATTTTACCATACACACTCCAGATGTGGTCTTTCTGTGTTACCCTTGACTACCCTTGAACCAATAGAGCAGCTGTCAAGTGATTCTGGCTCGGTGATGAGTCCTCGACTGAGTCCAGACTCTCAGTGGCTGGTCTATCTGCAGGGAAAAGTGTTCGGCCCACATCGACAGTGTCTCCGCATGATGCTGGTAAACAAACAGAGTGCCTTGTCTGTTCTGTATTCTAATAAATTATTTCCAGCGTACACGCTTTTAGGCAAAGTCTGGTCAGAAAAATAGATTACTGTTGTTATGAGAAAGGAAATAAAGTACATTTGACAACAAGACAGTTGCAGAAGTGTGTTAAACAGTCCAGTATTAAATTCCCTCCTCACAGTAAACCCTTGTGTTGTATTTTCACTTGAAAGATAAAATCTATTAATGTACACTACTAGTCAAAAGTTTGGACACATCTTCTAATTCTATGTCCTTTCTTCATTAAAAAAAAAAAAGAATAATAAATTTATACAATATCTCTACAGTGTAAAATAGTGCTAAAGGCATCCAAAATATGCAGTAATCTTAAAAAAAAAAATCCAGTATTGTTCTAGAATGTGGAAAATAAATCCAAAATGTACTTGTATTTTATTTGATTAACATTAGAGATATGGAATGAACATTAGTTAGCTATAATTATTAGTGAAGTTTCTAAAAAATATATGTTTTTGATACAAAGTTTCTGTTAAATGCAGTTAAGTGTCAAATCTAACAGTTTGCAAATACCTCTAATGGAAATGATAATTAGAAGATTTCTGTTGTGCTAGAAATGTCTGTTATGGTGATCCCCAAGCATCTTTACAGGTTTTATTTTTGTAACATTTAAAAACACTTAATTAAACATATCTCAGACATGATTTCTCATTTCTCAGAAAACGTATTGTTAATTTGATATTCTCATAACTGGACGATGACACACAGTATGAGTGGAATACACAGGGAAGTGTAAAATGCAGACAAATGCAGTTTCTCTCTCTCTCTCTCTCTCTCTCTCTCTCTCTCAGTATGACATGAAGAACAGAACTACCTCTGTGTTGGTGGATGTAGTGAGGAGAGCAGAGAACGGTACTGTATCTTCACAAAAGCTGATCTCTGTCTCCCTCTTTTTTATCCTCTCTCTCTCATTCCTCTCCTCTACCTTTCACTATGTTCTTTAAATGTATTTTTTTAAAATACTGTGAGTATAAATGATGACATCAATATTTACACATGTGTATATGTGCAGGTCAGTTTATGGGTGTTTATGATCCACTTCCTCACCATTGTTGGTCTTCAGACAGTGACAGAATCTTCTTCAGCAGTGGCTGTGAGAACAGGAAGGTACAGACACAAGCTTAGAAATGTACAGGAATACACATATTATCTCAGCTATATTGTTGTAAAATCAGCCCATGCTTTGTCCTCTGCTAGTTACTGTTTTCTGTGGAGAGACGAACTGGAAGGGTAACCCCTGTGCAGGACACTGCCTGTATGTATGTATGTATGTATGTATGTATGTGTGTGTGTGTGTATTGTTTATGCTGTGTGTGCACTTAAGTTACTGATGGTGAGTATTAATTCAATTTTATTTTATTTTACTCCTCAGTTAAAGAGTTTGGGAGTTTCAACCTTTTAGCAGTAATGAAAGACCTGATGGTGCTGTCCTGCTCTTCTCCCACTCACCCCCCTAGTTTGGTAAACACACACAAACGCACACCCCTGCCTGTTTTTAGGAATCTTGTGTACAATATACACTTTTCTATGGCAGTTGTATCGGGTTTGTTAATCCGGGATGACATTTCTCATAAAACTGATCGACATGTACAGAAGAATTCAAGACACAGTATGGTGATGAGACTCTTAGCCGCAGTAAAGCATTTGAATAGTGCAAACATTTTTAAAAAAGACCGTACGTCCTTGAACGATGATCCCGGATAAAGTGGCTCGGAGCCCACTTCAGTTGTTCTTGTAAACATTTAGCAAGTGCAGTGATTTCAGAAGAGAACGGCATGGCTTGATCACCAAAGACGGTCTTTTCTTTTAAGCACAGTTCATGACCTCCTACAGACCACCTGATTACTCGTACAGGAACCTGGCTGGGAGTTATTGCCGCGTCCCAGTATTTCGGTTGTGGCTCTGCCGCACTGAGAGAACTTCATACCTTGATGGTATCCAAGTAATAGTGAAACCACAGGATAAATGCATTAGTGTAGCAGCTTGTTCGTAGAGTGGGTGTGATTGCACATAATTGCACGCTATAGCTTGGATTAGGTGTTAACATTATTTCCTTTACTGCATAGACACGCAAGACCTAAAAGACGCAATAGTTTAAGATTAAATATATGCATCAAAATTTGCAACATTTTAAAGTGAGCAATGTTTAGCTGATTTATTAATTTTGTTTATTTCTTCTAGGTTTCGGGTTTTTATTATTATTAATTTTTTTAACAAAGGTTTACACAATTCTTTTGATGAACTCGATGTCAATTTTTCACTCTTTGCCTGTCTGTGTGCGGGGATAGAAAGTAGGGTTTGTACCCGATGGGAAGCACTGGGAGAGTATACAGTGGTCTCATCTGGGCGGAGCTAATACACACGAATGCTTTGATTGGGAGTCACTGATGATTACTCCGACACCAGAAGAGGAAAACCATCAGTTCTGTGAGTTACATGTCTGTATGTACAGTATGAAGCTCTTTTCAGACATGAGATGTGTAACATTTTTCGGGTTTATCAGTCCATAAAAAATAGGTTTGTAGTTCTGTTGCTTATATATCTCACTTTGGTTTGGTTGCACGTAAATACGAAGTAAATAAGCCTGAGTCTGGAGCTCAGCTGAATCTCTTCGTCTGGGGATCTTGATCGTTGAAATAATCACTCCAACAGTTGTTTCCTTCCCACCCACATTCTTGCTGCTGATGGTCCTGTAGCCCATTCCAGCCTTATGCAGGTCTACAATCTTGTCCCTGATGTCTCTTTGATGGCTCTTTGGTCTTGCCCCAGGTTGGTGAGGTTTGAATGGAAGATAGAGATTCTTTGGACAGGTGGCTTTTATACACTTAACATGCACATTTCTTAAATAATCTGTGTGCCACAAATTATTTTCCCCACTGTGTATATATCAGAATTTCTGCATTCTTAAGAGACCATCTACTTAAAATTATTTATTTATTTATTTTTTTATCATTTAGAATGTGTGCAGCCATGCTAAATAGTCGCTCACTGTCGGTCTGCATGCATGGTGCAGTAAGGTATCACTCTTTATTTTTCTCTCCATTATTATTTTTGTGATAATGATTTTAGGCTTTTTACTCTCTGCAGTGTAAGGCTCAAGCCATTTAAGCGCTTCTGCTGTAGGTGGTTGAGTGAGAATTTAGAAAGATTTAGCTGCATATAGTAAACTTTGCCGATTAACTTTTCATACTCCAATTATTCACGCGGCTATGCTCTTAAGTGGCAAATAAGGTTCGTTGTGTTAAAGCTCTTGACAGTCTTGCTTTGGAAAAAATCTTTGCATGTTGCGAATTGGATGCGTTTCAAGGAGACTTGATAATGTTCCCAGTCTGGCGACGGCATTTTGATGTGGCTGTTGATTCATGTATTTTGCTTCATTACAACAATATTGGTTTAAATGATAACCATTTGAAAAACAAGAGCTACCACACTACTTTCAACATTTAAAAAGTATATTTTATATTTAATTTTTTCCATTACCTTTGCTAGACCCATTTTCAGGCCACAAGATGATAAAGGTTGCCCAACAGTTAAACCTGTTCAATCTGGCAGCATCGCTTTACAGCATTTTTCATTCTCTAGACCGCTGTGAGTTGTTGGCTCCCTTTTTTGTTTTACATTCCACATAGTCGGTTCATCGCAGTCATGTGTGCCTATCTGTAAATGTTCCATGCATTTCAGCCTTGTTCTGGGTTGACAGTGATCTGTAAAAGTTAATGGGACTGATCTAGTAAGATTTCCAGGTTGATTTTATTTTTATTTATTTATTTATTTATTAATTTATAAATGGGCAGAAACCCTTAACCTTCAGTAAAACTTATGGGAAGAGGTACATGTCTGAAAATGGCTTAATAAACCCAAAATAAAATATGTACTGACCCCTTTATTTATTATTTTTTTATTTCTCTTTTTCTCTCTCTTCCTTTTTCATTAGCTGGCCTGAGTTTTGGTGCCATACTGCTGACACCAGCAAGCTCTTTCAAGGCTGTGAAGTTTCCTCTGGTCATCTTCATACATGGTGCATGGAAATACATTTTGTAAAACCTTTATGTATAAAAAATATTTATTGATATCCCCATCACCATGATCCCTTACAATTAAATAATGCTCTGTGAATTATTTCAGTGCTAGATCTTTGTGTGTATGTGTGCACGCAGGAGGGCCTCATTCCCTGTTTGCAGCTGAATGGAACGTCACTGCTGCAGCTTTGACTAAACTGGGCTTTGCTGTGCTAATGGGTCAGTGTTGTATTTCTGTGAGTGTGTGTGTGTCCTTGCTATGTAAATATAAATATAATGAATTTGGCTTGGATATGGCTTAAATGTATGACTGAATAATTGCATGTTTAAATAGTAAACTATCGAGGTTCCACTGGCTTTGGTCAAGACAGTATCGATTCTCTCCTTGGAAACATTGGCAGTCAGGATGTCAAAGATGTGCAGGTTTGTTCAGGGACACTAAAATACTTTATATGCTAAATACAGTTGTTTCTAGCTAAAATGTCCAGTAGAAGAATCTTACAGTATCTTAAATATACTTTTGATAGGATCATAAACCACTAGTGAGAAAATCTGTTTGTCTAATAGCATTAATAACAATAATTGATATACTTTTAAGTATTGCGTAAATTTTTTTGTTTTAATTTAATGACGTGCGTGGTATATTTTAACACATGAAAACTTGTTAAAGCTGAAATGAAAGTCATTGTGATGTTTTTATCTCCTCACCGTTCCCATCCTTACCCAGAGGGCTGTGCTGCACGTTCTGCAGAGTAACAAGACCCTTGACCCTAATAGAGTGGCTGTAATGGGCGGGTCTCATGGTGGATTCTTGGCCTGTCATCTTATTGGTCAGTATCCAGATTTCTACAGAGCATGTGCAGCACGGAACCCCGTCATCAACGCAGCTACACTGCTCGGGACCAGTGACATTGCTGACTGGTAAATGTTTAAGAAGTATGGGAATTCTACATTTTAAGTAATAATAATTGATTTATATCCTGTGAAACAATATTGCAGAAATGACATGATGGCAACTACAGATATTCAAATATAGATATAAATAAGTACGCACTTTTGTAAAATGATCTCAAGGCTGTAAAATTATTATAAATTTTCATATGAATATTTTTGGGTTGTGGGACGAATCATTGGAGTTTCCATTATTTCTTGCACTCGTAATTTAAAGGGCCAGAGACAACATTTCACTACGAGTTTCATTTCCTTAGGCGCAGTTACGTTTTTTTGGCCACATGATGGCAGTGTTTGTAAAGGGGACAGATTTAGTCAAGTCGGTTGGTATGCTTTATATTGTATATTTGTGTCAAAGGCGTATGTCACTTTGTCACCTGGAACGGACCACGTTTCGTAAGTAGGGGTCTGTGCTGCAGTTGTAGTAAATGTAGTGATGTGTGTTCTGCTGCCCCCTACAGGAGATATTCCTCTGTTGGCCTTGAATACAATTTTGACCAGCTGCCCACTCCACAAGACCTGACCACCATGCTGGAGAAATCACCTATAATGCATGCAGCACAGGTACACACACATGATTGCTAGATGTTTTTACTAATACATTACTGAATGCAGTTGTTGCACTGATGGGGATAACTTATCTCTGTGGGTGTGTGTGTCTGAAATAGATTCGCACGCCAGTGTTGCTCATGTTGGGTGGCAAGGATAAAAGAGTGTCGCCTTATCAAGGTCTGGAGCTTTACAAAGCCCTTAAGAGCAGGAACTCGCCTGTCAGGTACACAAACACACAACCAGATGTAAAGAACAGGTGCACTATCGATACACTCTCACATACTTGCTTTCATTAACATATACTTCACTCTCTGTCTGTCTCTCAGGCTGTTGTGGTACGATGATGATGGTCATTCCCTGTCTAAAGTGGAAACTCAGTCAGACTGTTTCCTCAATGTTGCACTGTGGTTTAAACAGCATTTAAACATAAACTGAACTTCATCCAGACTCTAAGACATCAACAATGAAGCTGCTAAAACTGGTAAAACAAAATGCTATTGTGTGCTGCTTGCATAATAAAATTTTGTTACAAGTTCCTTCTCCACTGTGCAAATTAATCTGACGACGTTGATGTTTAAGGTTCAAGACTCAAACCTGAGTATATCACATCACTCGTAGCTGGAACGAAGGTGCAGTGAAACGGGATGTGTCAACAATGATGTGTGTACATGACAAAAACAATAAGTATAAGGTACACATTTACTAAGAATCCAGGGCCACGTTCTACAAACACAATGCCTAAACAGCAGTAACAACATCGGTATACTAACATGGTATTTGCCAGAGTGGATTGTGGTTTGGGACAATGACCATATAATTAATTAAAGACCCCCACACACACACACACACACACACACACACACACACACACACACACACACACACACACACACACACACACGACTAACACTGGCACACTATACTGCCTAGCCCCCCCAAAAAGTTGCATATCATAAATTATTGTTCAACCACCCGAGCTTTGATTACAGAACACAACGTGGTGGTTAGTTCATGTGTGAAACTGATTCTTCATGCATCCAGAATCGCTCTTATAATTTGAGTCATGGAATATACCTGGGCAATCAGAGAAGAATGAAAAGCATTTACGTGATAACCTGATCATTAAGTACATTCAGGTCATCAGCTGACGTTTTTTTTTTTTTTTTAAACCACATAACACAGCTGAAACTAGACCCAATGCGATTAGACCCATGCACTTCCCTTCGATGCACCCTTCACTCTAGAATAAGGTTAATCTGGACTCATTAGACCACATGACCCTTTTTCTATTCCTCCAAAGTCTAATCTTTAAGCAAACTGAAGCAGATTGAAGCATTCTTTCTTGATTAGCTTCACTGACAAATGGTTTTCTCGTGGTTATACAGGTGTTTAGTCCCAATCCAGTGAGTTCTCATTCCAAATTTTTTGTTTCACTATTAAACATAGCTGTGATTTTATTATTATTATTTTTTAATGCAACTATACAGAATGTTGACGTAATCTCTGATTATGGCCATGCATGATTTCTGACCACATTTCTTCCTTGAACTTGATGGTGTACTGCTATTCTTCCAGAATTTAATGTTTTGTGTAGTTCTTAACCCAACAGCAATTTATCCTTGGTTTTTCATTGTTTTCTTTGCTGGATACAGACAAAAACTTTGACTCTTCTAAAATGGCGAGTTCTTTTAATTTTTTTTCTTTATTTTTTTCTGGCCAGGCAGTGTATCTAAAACCGCAGGTGGATAAAAAATCCATAACTAAAATGCACCCACTAAATGGGTGTGAAAGCTTTTATTACTTCTCACTCACTATAAATGAATTAGCAAAAAAAGTCTGGTTACCCACTAACTGTCCTCTGCAGAACAAATGAATAAATGGGCAAAAATCTGCCAAAATTACACACACCAAGTCTTACTTAAATTGTATAAACTGAATCAGCAAAAATGCACAGAACTTTTTAATTCATTTCGATCCTCTATTTGGCTATCCTAAGTTCTGTGGTTTTGTTAGAGGACAAATAAAAATGCCTCAGCTGATGAGCAGTAAAGAAGGTTTAACACTCAGATCCATTTTCCTTTTATAGTGTAGTATTGGTCTCTCTCTCGCTCTCTCTCTCTCTCTAGCTGTGCCTAAAGTTTTGATGATGATTTGATGATGTCTGCCAAATCCAAGCTGAAGTACAATAAATGACCCCACCCCACTTGCACAGCGCTGACTATTAATTGCTTGTATGAGATGTCAGAGAGACTTTCAAAATCTGAGAAACAGAATATAGATTATTTGTCTCCTGACAAAATGTATGAATTCTTACTTAATTCTTACTAAATTAATTAATCTTGCTTGTCTCTGGCTCTAACCCTTCCTTTGGTTATCGGGTACTACTGATGCCAACCACTAGGTGGCAGACCGGATATTCTTTTTACGATTTACTGCAATAATCACTTTGCAAAAGAAAAATGCCAGAAAACCTGAGGTTGCCCTTTAAGATTGCTATTAAGCTACTTTTTGAAAGTTAATTTTTACTATTAAATATTAAATGTATTTAAACATATTTTAGCATGTTTTTCTTCACAATTGCAGAAAACTCCATGATGCATAATGATCAGTGTGTACTGTAAATAGGTTTAAAACTTTGATAGTGGCAGTGTTCATTTTGTTCATGATAACCAAGATGGGAAATGTTTGTTGAGGGCCTTTTCCCGTGATTAAAATAATAACAATAATAACAAAATAAGTATTGTATAATAGTTCGATCGTGTCTGTCTTTGTAATGTTGGCCCATATTCAGTACTAAAACTAATAATACTAACTAGCTAGTATCTGTCATCTTTGCCAGTGCACATCAAAAGATTTTTGTAAGAATGTAATGGCATTGTGGATACTTATAGACTGGAAATGAAACAGCAGCTTGCTTTAAGAGAGAATAAAATCTTGGGAAATTATTGTATTTCAATTACAGAAACAGTGGAAGTTTGAGAAATAACGAGTCTATACTACAACTAATTATAGCCAAGTTACTATAACCTTAAAGATTACAAAAATTCCAAATCAGCAATCAAAATGTACAATGGGTGGTACCAATACTGCAAAACCGGCTAAATAAAAATAGTTTAATGGCAAATGTGCTTTAAAATGCATGAGAAACTGGATAAAGACATTTACAATATTTCAAAAGGACCACCCCAATGGTCTGTTCCAGAAAGACAAACAAACAAGCAAACTAAACCCCATAATTTAAAATCCAGAGGTTCTTTAACAAAATCTTGTGCCTGTTGATTTATCATTTCCCAGAAAACGGATTACACTTAGTTTAATGAACTCCAGATAGGCTCAATCAGGATTGTGGTCATTTGCAGCCAACTTGAAAATCCTTCAATCAGTCAAGGCCTGAGAATGTGATCGATTTGAAAAATCACATGCCCCTGCCTTCAGTACCACCAGGACAGGCAGTGAGATTATAAAGCATTGTGAGATGTTAATCAGCATTAACGCTGTGTTTTAGCATGTTTTAATGAGTCGCCCTTTCTCCTTTTTGGGAGAACATAATGTAAGAGACAGGTTATCCATTTCACAACGTTTATTATTTTTTTTTTTTAGATTCTCACCAGTTTTTTCTTGATTGCGTTGAAGGTTTCCAAACTTGTTTCCCATCAAGCGAAGTGCCTGATTAAATTTAAGGGAATTTAAGCTAACCACAGTTGCCATAATGGTATGTTATGAAAAATGCTGTGTTGAGTCTAGACAGCAGCTTTTTCTCTCAAGAAAGTTGTGTTTGCTATGACTGTAGGAATCATCAATTAAAAAAAAAAAAAAAAGCGGGTGAGTTTTACACGCTCCCACATGCTTGAGCTTTAGAACTAAGCTTCTTCCTAAATTTACCAAGGTGTGAGTGAATTTCTGATCTGTAATACGTCTTTTATGATCACCACCACCTCGCCTGGTCATTATTCACTCTTCTTAACCACGCTATAAAACTTAGATGGTTTTAAGTACATTGTAGTTTGTCTTTGTTGGATGTGTCTATAATCAGAAAAAATTTCAGATGATTTTCAGATATATATTTTTTTATTTCAAATATTAACGTTGGCTTCTGCAGTATCTTTAAATTTAGAGGCATACAGTGCAAATGTTGTAAGCCACCCCCATTTCTTCATATTTGCGTAGTCAAAATATGTCAGATTTAATAGTCAGACTTGTTTGACTTTTTATATGTAGTCTTGCCCTATAAAAAAAAAAAAAAAATCAACTTATGCCATGAACTGTTGAGGAACAGGCACAGATGATGACAGTTGAAACTCAAGGTTTACGGCTGATGCTAAATGCTAAATGGTTAAAACAGATAAATGAAGAAATGAGGTTCTTGTTGATGTTATTACATGAACGAGCAATTTTTATTTGGTACCTTTTAGGCACTTTCCAGCCTGTCGCAGTAAAACATTTGTTTCCATTTACTTAATTTCATCTACATCATTTAATTTAATATAGAGAAATGAGGTGTGGCTCAAGACTTTTGCAAAGTACTGTACAAGTATAAAGTTTAAAAACACTTGGATGTGACATAAAGACTCATTACATGTAGCTTTATTGTCTGTCTGAGCAATGATTGAGATCAAATGGATCTACAGGATTCGTCCTATCATAAAGCTATTAAACTATTTTTAAGCTTAAATGTTCGTAAATTAGGCTACAATATGAAGTGGCTAGCAAATGCACCCATTTTGGATGTAATTTTAAATAAGTGTCTGAAAGGGACATCAAGAAAATAACGTGCTGATCAACAATCGATATACAGTATATCAGTGTTTTATGACATCCCAAAATAAATGTACACCTATTTTGCTTTCATCCAAAGCACTGTCAGCTGTGAAATACTTTCAAACTAGCCCAAACAATGCTACCGGTGGACAACTTCTTTAACCTTGCAACCTTTTTCTCTGTCAGCAATGATAGTTCAGTGGTTCATGGCCCTGAGTTACTAACCAGAAGGTCGGAGGTTCAAACACCAACCCCACTTTTTCTGATTCTGGTTCTGATCGCCCTGTGCTCACGGGTGCTATATCATGGCTGACCCTGTACTCTGATCCCAACTTCTTAACGAGCTGTGAAGAAAACAAATTCACCATGCTGTACTGTGTGTGAGACAACTTAAGCCGCAGCCTTCTTTTAAAATCCGCAACCCTGGTGTCAATGACACCTTATTGTATAGCAGTAAGTTGTGCAGATCGGTTGTGTTTTATGTTCTGCATTTATTCTGCTAAAATAATATCATTGTGATTTTTCTTTTTTTTTTCTTTTCTGTTTCTGTACTCCTAGAGTTGCTCATTTCAGTGGTAGTTGATTTTTTGCTTGTCCATCACGATAGTTAGTATATACAGTATTCTTATGTTTTATTTTCTGAGTACTTTTTTTCTCCAGTTTAATCCAAATATTTGCTAATGTGTTTGACTTTACTGTGTTCAGTTTCTGAAGATGAAATGTAGTATTATAATACTGTAGTTCTGACTCTGCCATAGCCATGCAAGTGGTTTTACTGTAAATAATTCATCTTACATCTGCTGCCAACTAACTTCTCTCTGTGTCTGTGACTCTTGCCTGAAATGTTTTCAATACAGTTGTTTATCCATTCATATTTAGAATCTTTTCTGGCCTACTTTCTGAAACGGAATAAATCTTTTCTTGCTTTTACATTTGAAGTAAAAGACTGAAGTATTCATGATCTCTGCTTTTTATTAGAGAAATACTTAAATCGGGTCACATGGTGGAGCAATAAGTAACATCACTGCCTCATCGTTTCAGGGTTCGACCTTATAAGCTTGGGGTTACTAAGGTATCTGTGCACATATTATTGTTTTGTGTCTGAGGGTTTCTTCTGGGTAGTCTGGTTTCCTCCCAACTCAAAATATGCTAGGAGGCATGTTGGATGTGCTAAACCTCCTATGTAAGATATGTGATTGTGATTATGACGATGTGATTTATAATTTGGGATATTCCATGTCCAATGATATTCAAAATATATTTTATTTAATATGGGTAGTATGTCATAATATCTCTCGCATATTATAGGCATCCTATACTTCACTTGGCTTGAAATGTTCATATCATAATGTTGCCAAATTCCTTTTTTTCTTTCTTTTTTGGCATTTGAGGGTTTCTTGGTTTCAAAATAATGACTAAAAACCATTAGAATTAACAAAAATATTTATTCAAAAGTCTATATATTAGGGGTGAAACGATTCCTCGAGTAATTCGATTACAAAAAATGATCGAGGCAAAATCTTCTGCATTGAAGCTTCTTTTAATTTTTAATTAAGTTTAAAGGCTTGAGTTATGTTTTTGCACAATTATTTGTTTGGTCGTGACGCAGCGCGCTTCCGGATGAAAGCCGCCAGTAAACGCAGACGAAGAAGAAGCGCTTACGTCATGCACAACGCGGAAGGAGACAAAATCAGTTAGCTGTGTAATTTGAGGGAGCGTTCTGTTGCGGGCTGCAAAATGGAAGGGAGCGATTTAAGAAACTTTTATCAATGAAAAATGTTTTCAGCAGCAGGAAACATTGCTTCAAAGCGGAGGGCAAGCCTCAGTTCGGAGCATGTTAACATGCTTACCTCTCTTCATTGCAATCACATGCTCCTTTAAATACTAGTGTGCGCACACACATCCAAGACAACATTTATATTCGGATGAATATATTGACTTAAAACACAATGTATGGACTCTTGTTCCTGTCTATGGATTTTTGCATCCTAAATGTCATCACAAAGAAGTCAGTAAAGGATTACGTTATGCCTGAGCTGTAGATTTTGAAACTTTTAGTTCTGAAAGTTAAGTTGCACAACTTAGTGTTTTTGTATAATTATTTACACATTAAAATGCCTTAGTTTTTTTGATACTTAAAGTCATTTGAAATACCTTTTTTTTTTTTTTTTTAGTTTTTGCATCTGAGAAAAGGCTTTAAAATAAGAATGTATGGCACTGTAATGCACTTAATTCATCTCAGTCAACTTTAAGCTATTCCTTGTATTGTGAATAATGACGATGTTTTTTTGATAAAATGCTGTATGCATTTAAAAAAAAAAAAGGTTTTCTAAAAAGAAAACCAATTACTCTTTCTCTTTTATATACTGTTCAAAAAAGTAAAGGGAACACTTAGTCCCAGTTTGACTTGCATGGACATATGAAAGGCGTTCAAGTCAAACCGGGACTAAGTGTTCCCTTTACTTTTTTGAGCAGTATATTTTACATTGCTGTTTAATTAAGCAAAAGTACATTTTATCCGATTAATTGATAAAATTTTTGGTAGAATACTTGATTACTAAAATATTCGATAGCTACAGCCCTACTATATATTAAAAAGCTAATATTTAAAAATGGATTTTCTTGTTTAAATAATTAAAATATATTAAATAAATGCAATGCATGAATCTGCAAAATTTCGTGACGGGCATCAAATGATGGCATTTTTGTCTGTCATACATTTTAAACACGATATGGTAAGCGTTCACTCATTCTATAAATAATTATTGTAGCTCATTGTTATTTGAGATTATTATTTGACCGTCAACTACGTTATGTGCACTGTTTGTCATATTTGAATGTGTAAATTATAAAGACATTAAAGAGTAGTCCAGCTACTGAAATTATGTGTCAAAATGACCTGCTGATGCTGGTTTTCCATCACTTCTCATCTTGTTGGACTTGTCTTCGGCATTCTTCTTCACAGATTACGTCACACTGTTGGACTCTCTGACTCTGTTTACAACTGGTTCTCATCTTATCTTACTGAAAGAATGGAGCATGTTGCCCTGGGAGAGGCAAAATCCATTACACACAATGTCACCTGTGGTGTTCCTCAAGACTCTGTGCTTGGCCCCATTTAGTTTATATTTTATATGCTTCCTTTTCGGAACTGTATCATCAGCCGGCACGGCATTTTATTTCATTGCTATGCTGATGATACTCAGCTTTACCACAGGATAAATTCAACCTCCTCGCCTACTCTGCCATCATCCACTTTGGCCATCTGCATGGAGGTGATAAAGTCATGGATGAAGCAAAATTTCCTGCAGCTGAATAGCTCTAAGACTGAAGCTATTTTAGTAGACACCCCACCACAGGTTAGGACATAGAAAATCACTAGTATTACCTTCTGCTCAGGATATTCCATTGTCAACATCTGTTATTATCCTTGGGGGTAAAATGGACTCATTTGACGTATGAGGCTCATATCAAACATCTGTGTAATATGTCTCATTTTCTCCTCAGGAACATTGCAAAACTGCATCCAGCACTCACTTTTGCAGATCCAGAAAAGTTAGTCCATACGTTTGTCTCCTCCAGGCTGGACTTCTGCAATGCACTTCTCATTGGGACTACTGTAAAAATCCTTCAAAAGCTGCAGTATATTCAAAACAGTGCTGCTAGGATTCTAATGAGAGGGCACAAATACAACCATATTACGCCCATTCTTAAATCTCTTCACTGGCTCCCTGTTTCATTCAGAATTGATTACAAGGTTGCCCTTCTTACCCTTCTTATTTATGGGGATGCCCCTCCCTACCTCTTAACTTTTTACCTCATATACAGTACAGACCAAAAGTTTGGACACACCTTCTCAGTCAAAGAGGTTGAATTTGTATTATGGCAAGAAAAAAGCAGGTAAGTGAAGAAAAAAACGAGTGGCCACCATTACTTTAAGAAATGAAGGTCAGTCAGTCTGAAAAATTGTGAAAACTTTGAAAGTGTCCCCAAGTGCAGTCACAAAAACCATCAAGCACTACAAAGAAACTGGCTCACATGCGGACAGCCCCAGGAAAGGAAGACCAAGAGTCACCTCTGCTGCGGAGGATAAGTTCATCCGAGTCACCAGCCTCAGAAATCGCAGGTTAACAGCAGCTCAGATCAGAGAGCAGGTCAATGCCACACAGAGTTCTAGCAGCAGACACATCTCTAGAACAACTGTTAAGAGGAGACTGTGTGAATCAGGCCTTCATGGTAGAATATCTGCTAGGAAACCACTGCTAAGGACAGGCAACAAGCAGAAGAGACGCGTTTGGGCTAAAGAACACAATAAAGAACACAAGAAAGAAAACTCTTTGAATGAGAAGGTGTGTCCAAACTTTTGGTCTGTACTGTACGTCCACACGCAACCTCCGCTCTGCGTCAGTACATATTTTGAAATCTAAAGACTAAGCTTCATACTATGGGAGATCGGACTTTTTGCTCAGCTGCACCTAGACTGTGGAATGCTCTCCCAGAGTATTTGAGGATGCCACAGACTGTTATCTTTTTATCAGAGCGTTCAGGTCAAATAAATTTGCAGCACTTTGAGATTTGCTTCAATTATAGGTATAAAATGCATTATAAATAAAATGTATTATTATTATCAAACTAAGGAAATTGTCACCTATGTTACCTGTCAATTATGATACCCAGCAGTCAGGGATGGATAAACAAACAGAAGATTATTATTATTATTATTATTATTATTTTTTTTTTTTTTTACTTGTGTGAAATGTACCTCAACTCACAATTGCTGCAAATTCCTTCCTTTTTACCAATACTTTTGGGAAAAGGCTTTGGATAAAGTGATTGAAGTTGAATGAATATTTAAATGAAGACAAAAAAGATGCTTTGTTTTCAGCTTATAAACACTTCCATACTTAAGATGGAAAACGATATCCATTAATAACCACAGTTTTATCATTATTTATGGGAAAAAAAGAAAAATAATGTAGAAGAACATTGATCAGAGCTGGAATGGTAAAAAATGTTTTTATGATGAGAGTTATTTATGAGAGGGGTAATGGCATGTGGTTTGAGTTAGTGCTGTACTTTTAGGCTTTGTACTGTAGGTTTCTTTCATTACAGAACATGACGCTGATGTTTCTGGTCAACAGATGATGTTTTCTGGCATGAATGCATCACTGCTGGTTATTCAACACAACGTTACAGATGAATAGCTGCATGGTGTCAGCTCATAGAGAACTATTGTTAAAAATATATATATACAGCAAAGTTGGCTCATTTGCGTTAGCTTTGGAAGTTGCAAGTGTATTGTTTGCTTCATGTGTCAGATGAGACAGTCATGGATTAGAGAAGTAGTCGATTCTGAGCTAATATATATAAATATAAATATATACAGGGTGGGCCATTTATATGGATACACCTTAATAAAAAGGGGATGGTTGGTGATATTAACGTCCTGTTTGTGGCACATTAGTATATGTGAGGGGGCAAACTTTTCAAGATGGGTGGTGACCATGGTGGCCATTTGGAAGTCGGCCATCTTGGATCCAACTTTTGTTTTTTCAATAGGAAGAGGGTCGTGTGACACGTCAAACTTATTGGGAATTTCACAAGAAAAACAATGGTGTGCTTGGTTTTAATGTAACTTTATTCTTTCATGAGTTATTTACAAGTTTCTGACCACTTATAAAATGTGTTCAATGTGCTGCCCTTTGTGATGGATTGTCAATGCAACCCTCTTCTCCCACTCTTCACATACTGATAGCAACACCGCAGGAGAAATGCCAGCACAGGCTTCCAGTATCCGTAGTTTCAGGTGCTGCACATCTCGTATCTTCACACCATAGACAATTGCCTTCAGATGACCCCAAAGATAAAAGTCTAAGGGGGTCAGATCGGGAGACCTTGGGGACCATTCACCTGGTCTGACGCTAACCCACATTGGATAG
The DNA here is from genome assembly GCA_011419295.1 of Clarias macrocephalus. Taxonomy (NCBI): domain Eukaryota; kingdom Metazoa; phylum Chordata; class Actinopteri; order Siluriformes; family Clariidae; genus Clarias; species Clarias macrocephalus. The sequence continues at coordinate 119,153 of JAAGKR010000042.1, read as the reverse complement.
ATCCCTCCAAGACTGTTGGAACAAAAAAAGTGATGGTATGGTGTGGTATATGGGGTTCAAAGATAGTGGGGCCATTCTTCATCAATGGAAACCTCAAGGCCAAAACAAATTAAATAACTCTCCTGATTAAAAACTACACAGTTACTGAAGGAGTTCTTCTACACTACTGGAAATGTGACCATTAACAGGAGTGATGCAAACTTTGGGAAGGAAGGTGAAAGTAAACGACAGAGTATGGAATGGAAAAATCCTCAATCGCCAACCAAGAAAAAGTTCAAAAGGCAACCATCAATTGGAAAAATTGATGCTTTCATTTGTGCTTGGATTCTCAACGCCCAGTATTGGAACATTATCAGGGAAAAGGTTCAACAATCCTCATGACAATGCACTTCCACAAAAAGACAGTCCTAACATTGAACATGACCAGTGGTTTTGTGTAAAGCCAATATTATAACATGCATGTCTTAACAAATTGTCATGGGAAATAATAACATTTTTGTCTTTCAGTTCATTGATGTAAACAGACCATTTCCACATGTCTATGTAGCAGTTGTGTTTCCATGGTAGCAGAGCTGTTTGCTACAACAAGCTCCAACCTAGTAGTTCCTTCTCCTCGACTCTTTGTGTCGTTACTTTTAAAGCAGAAACTAAAACGGTTCATTTATCTTTGAGCCAGAATCTTCCTCAGCAGTGCTTCCTCTGGTGGAACGGTGGAAATGCATCTAAAGTTCTTCAGAATGCACTTTAGATTTCTAGGGAACAACCCCGAGTATCCGATTGCTAATCTTTATCAGATGTTGTACACAGGAACACATAAATCTGTCTCACCTGTAGAAGAACCTCAGATCTGACCCTAACACTTGCCCAGAGTCATCACCTTTTAAGCACCATCACATTCTCACTTTCTTCCCCATAAAATTCCACCGGGTATATGGAAAGAGTAATAGGATGCAATGTTGATAAATTGCAAGAACGAGAGGCAAAAGACGGCGCAAAAGAGGTGCTGAGAGAGAAATAATGTAATGACTTATAAACACGGGTAATGAGAGGTGGGGAATGATGGGCTGAGAGAGCAAGAGGAGAAGACGGAGATGGAGCGTTATAATTGAAGCTGTGTGCATGTGTGTGTTTGAGAGCGAACAAGCAAGAAAGAGAGATGGAATAGATAAAGCTGGTACTTGCATAAGTGCTTGCACATCTTGAACATTTCCATATTTCGTAGTGTTACAACCTGGAGCTGAAATGGACCAGGTAAGTTATTGTTAAGGATTATCCTAAATCACTGGTGTTTTTTTTTTTTTTTAGAGTACATACACTACAACAGTGTCAGAAAGCTAAACAGCCTGGAAAAGTATAGATCAGAATTGAAATATTGCATGTTTTTATCAGCATGGACAGGGAAGCTGGTTAGAGGAGGAAAAATCCCAGCAGGATAAAACTTAAATGGCCCAGTCAAATCTCCCCCAAAATCTAAAAAGTTGCAAATATCAATTCTAGATCTAGGCGCTAGATTAGAAATATGCTGTTGACAAACATTTTGACCAAACTTGAGCAAATTTGCTGAGAAGAATGGGGAATATTAGGATCCAGATGTTTAGTGTTGATAAAGGCATATTCTAGAAGACAGAAGCTGTAATAAAAGCCAGAGGTGGCTCTAGGGGGGGGGGGGGTGTACACTTATGGTATGAAACCAAAAAGTGCTTGCTTTTTTTTATTTTATTAACCTTCATGCCATTCTAATGCATTTATTTGTTTTTATCTTCAAATGCAAAATTAGAAGTAAGAAAACTGAATACATTGAATACTAAGGCAGTTTGTTGATTTAAAAGAGAAAAAATAATGGATCATGTGTAGCAAAATAATAATAATAATCCCTTGGGTAAATAATACTCAAGTAAAAGTAGAAGTGGTCTATTTATTTGTATGATTGAGTTATAGTACTCACCTTCAAGTATCCAAAGTACAGGTCTTGCATTACTTCACAGTAGTCTAAGTCTCTCTCTCTCTCTCTCTCTCTCTCTCTCTCTCTCTCTCTATCTCTCCCCCATCTTCCTCCTTCCCAATTTTGAAAATCTTGTTTTCGTCACTGTCTGCAACCAGCTCTGCTTCTGATTTCAAACACCTGGTGCGTTATTAGGCAACTGCGTTATCAGGCGAAGGAAAGGCAAGTCACGTAATTATGCGTAATAATCATGTAGTTTTGAGTAGAGTAAAAGTAAAAAGTATCCTCTGAGACAATTACTCAAGTATAGATACGTGAAACGTTCTTAAGTACAGTAACAAAGTACATGTACTCAGTTACGTACAGTACTACCTCTGGGAATAATGTTGGTGTTGCAGTCATATAATGAATGTGTGTCTTTTCAGAGGGCAATAAGTACAACACACTTGTGCTTTGGGTAATTGGAAAAGGAAAAGTCACATGCAGGTTGATCTGTAACCTCCAACCCAAACGTAACAGTAATGGATGAGTCCACTCGATGCCCTTGTAGGGAAAGGTCATTGCTCAGTGTCTGATCTGTTTGAAAAAAAAATTGCTTATCCATTATTCAACAACTTTAAGCAAACTCCTCACCACTTCCTGTGATAACGTTCTAATGATAATTTTTTTATACTCTCTGTTTTTCCTCTTTTTCTATTCAGTTATGGGAATCAAAATACTACAGATGTCTGTAGTCGCTTCTATAGAATTAAACAGATCCCCTTTCAGGGATTGTGTATTGAATACCTCTAGAGCGAAACTGGGTGGTGAAATGCTGTGTGTGGGTGTGTTCTGCAAAGAATAACAAACCGTGTAATGTTATCAACTTAGTTTATAGCCAGAACCATAAACAGAACCCACTGAGTCGATGAAGGAAAAGCGATTTTCTGTGGTTGCGGTCTTTCTGCAGTTTAAAGCACGATGAATGCTGAATAGAGACTGATGTACTGCAGATACTGTATATCTAGGTTATAACAATATAGGCCTCAACTTGTCCCATTTTTTTTTTATATAAAACAGAAAATCAGGAGAAGTAGCCAAAAATCATGTTCAAGAAAAAGTTATTTTAGAAATATAATGAGTCATCCAAGGAACTGTTTGAGTAACATTATGGAAACTCAGTAAAAGTAGACAATGTAAATAGATTGTTTAAATGTGTATGTTGGTATGTAACATTATACAGAAAGCAAAAAGATCAGAACACCCATATTTACTATGGCTTTCCAGTTGAGGGACATGGTTAATGTTAGCTGCTTTAGAGCGTTTAGATTCCCACACAATGTGTTCCTGTTGCATAAACATGTTGAACATTTTCACAGGCAAAGAAAAACACATTTCATTCATTGATTTTCTGTATCCTTATCGGGGTTGCTCTGGATCCATAGCAGGAATGCACCCTGACTTGGACATTCCACTGCAGGATACACATTCACAGGCTCTTTTCACAGACATTGGGACACATTACTGTAGCCTACTTACCTGCTGGAATAGTGGTTAACACTGTGGTCTTGCACCTTCAGGGTCAAGGGTTCAAGAATGCTCTCCCCCAGCTTGTTGGATGTCCTCCAGGTACTCTGTTTTACTCCCACTATCCAAAGACATGCAGAATATCTTGATTGGCTTGTCCACATTCCCTGTGGCGTGTGAGTGTGTGTATGCTTAAATGTACAGTACCTCGCCTTAGGCTCCAGGCTTCCCATGATCTTGTATAGGATAAGCAGTATAGAGAATGAGTGAGAGAGGATCCACCTGCTGGCATGTTGTTGGGAGTAGACTTAGGGATACTGGAGCTGTAAAGCAGCCACCATGCAGATCATAAATGAAGCAATTTTATTAATTTCCTGATAGCAATTCTGTTTTTTTCCTTAATCCTGTATTCAGGGTCACAGGGGGCCTGGAGCCTATCCCAGGAAACATAGGGCACAAGGCGGGGTACAACCTGGACAGGGTGCCTATCCATCATAGGGCTCACATTCATACACGCATTCACGTTCATACACACTATACCGCCAATTTGGGAACGCCAATTAACCTAACCTATATGTCTTTGGACTGTGGGAGGAAACCGGAGTACCCGGAGGAAACCCACCAAGCATGGGGAGAACATGCAAACTCCATGCACACAGAGACAGAAATCAAACCTGGCCGGGAATCGAACCCGGACCTTGGAGGTGCAAGGTGTCAGTGCTAACCACTAAACCACCGCTGCACAATACAATGACATTATATTACCTAAATGACTGTAGAAATGTTGTTTTTTTTCCCCTACAATACACTCTGAGTATTCCGAAATTTTAATTAATCTCGTATATCATGTATCACACTACGGGCAATTTGGGAACGTCAGTTAGTCTAATCTGCATATCTTTAGACTCTGCAATGAAACTGAGTACCTGAAGAAAACCCCCAAGCACGGGAAGAACATGAAAATTCGCACATGCACCAACACAAATTCGAACCGTCGACCCTGGAGGTGCAAGGCCACAGTGCCAGCAGTATTCATAAAATACCATCACAAAAAAAAATCTCTTATAATATATCACAAGTTACTGCCTAAGTAATGCTTTGAACTACATACTTTACTCAACAATAGTAATGAAATGACTGCCTCACTCATTCTCTATACCTACAGTATATCTACAGACAGAACCTTGCACTGCAGTATTTTGGGATACATTATGACACCTGAATCCAAAGGGTACAGTAAAACTGAGACCGGTGCAGTTTAGTGGAATGTGTGTTGATTTTGATTTTGAATTTCTCAGCAGGACAAGGTATCCTGACAACTGATGACCTGTCCAAAGTTGTAATACATATTTCATTTTTTAAAAATCGAAACACACAACAGATGTTAAAGATCAGTTCTATTTTGTATGGTGAAAAACACTATTACTGTAAATTACTTGTACAATGCTCTATATCACAAGAGTGCTAAAACAAGAGTGCCTAAATCATAGCCTTGGGGGATACCATGTTGTATATTTTAAGCTCTGATGAGTTTCTAAAATTTTTAATGCAAAATATGAGTAAATATTTTATATGGAGTTAATGGATAAAAGCATAATTATGTTTAAGTTGGCAGGTATAATGATATGTCAAAAGATCACGAAGTAATGCTTCAAAAAAGTTCACAGAATTGCAATAAGTAACTTGTAGAGTAACTGTAGCTTGTTTAGTTACATCTAGTAAAGGTTTAATAAAATCTTAAGGGGGAGCCTACTTATTCTTGTAAACATTAATAATTTGTTCAGGGTTTTTGTTCACAGAATCCCTTATGTATACACCAGCTATACTCTGCCACATGTAAAAACATTTATAACTTAGCTTGTAAAGTCTGTACACTTATGTCCATGACCATTTTTCCAAACAATCTTAAGCTGTTAAAATAAATGTAAAATAAACACGTTCGGACACGTGCACCGCTATTGTACATAATATTTACCACCTGCTGTCTGTGCAGCGTTAAACAGTTTTACAGACAAAGCTTAAGCCTTCCATACCAAAGGTTACATTTTTAATTTGTAGATTGCTGTGCTCCTGTCCATTGCTATTTGCAAGGGGAAAATGCTGAGCAATGAAAATGTGCCAGATGTGATCCAAATTGGAGTTGAAAAATGCCTTAAAAAACGATGGGACGTATTTTTGCTTCTAACTTTGGGCTGGTTTAAAGGTATACTGTAAGTGGATTTTAATCTATAAATGAATGTGAAAAACAGGTTTAATGCAGATGTTGGAGAAAAAGAAAAACCATTCATACTCAAGTTAAATACCTGTACAACACTCACTGTGTTTGGTGGTGTTGGTGCCTCACAGCTCCAGGGTTCAGGGTTGAACTCTTAGATTGGATTACTGCTTGTTTAGAGTTTCACATGTTCTCCCTCTTTTATGGTGGGTTTTGTCAGGTTCTCCAGTTTCATCACACCTCCTGAATATGTGCCAGTAGGTACACCATGAGTGAGTGTGTATGTACAGTATGGGCAGTGGATGAATCCCATCCATTGTCTCCAGCATGAATTCGGATCCATTTCAGCCCTGACCAGAACGTTTTTAAGATTATTCGTTAAATGTTAAGATACTACAAAAGACTAGATAAACATTGATCAATGAAATATATTCCTTTGCCAGATGTTTTTATTTATGGTACCCTTGTATTGAAAGGGGATACAATATCCGGTATGTAGCTAAGTAGTTCAGGGTTATAGCCTTGCTCAGGGCCATTCACAACAGTAGCTTTTTGACTATACTTAAATTTAATGTACAGCTCAGAAAAGTGACTGCTGCAGCTCCACTACCCTAAAAAACATCACCTTAAAATATTACTGAATAAACGGAAAACAGGCAATTTCTGTAATGAGTTTAACAACATGCAAAAAAAAAAAAAAAAAGGTCCAAAAATTAATGACATCCTTATACTGGACTGTTATTTGTTGCTGGCACAATATCAGAGATGGATGGTATTCAATTCTGTTAAGCACATACTGTAACAGTGGCATCTAAAGACAGAAAGAAAACTTTATTTACTAGACCTATTTCAAAGAATGTGAAAGCTGGAGTGGTTTCTTAATACTGTGGCAAGAAGTCAGCCTCTTGCAGCAATCATTTCACCAATACACTGCTATAACCTCTTTAATCCCTTTCTGCTTCTGTACCTACTGTTTTTTTTTTTATATATATATATTTTTTAAGTGCCATTATGTGTAACCAATAAAGACCATTGTGTGAGCAAATTCAAAAAGATCTGCAGTTTGAAATCCAACCAGGCCCTCTGGCATCATGAATCATGCCATGCCACATTTTTTCCCCTTTGATGTGAACATTGACTGACACTCTTGATCTGTATCATATTGTGCTGCTGTCACATGATTGGCAGATTGGTTAACTTCATGAATGAAATGTTAAGTAGATGTAAAGAAGTTGCCGGATATCATGCCCCCCCCCCCTTTTTTTACAGCGAGCTTGAACACATGCAAGATTTCTAAAAGCTTATGCAATGTTGTAACATTTATTTCCGTCCAGAGTTGCATTCATTTTTGGCTAAGACTTTGTATTAATGGCAGATGAGCCAAACAACTCCATAAGGCCACCCCAAAAGCTTCAACTGTGGCTAATTATGCGTGCAAATAATTCCTCATTGTGGTCTATGGAATATGCCTATGCCATCGGGAAATAATAATTAAAAAAAGATATGATAACCTGATCATTCAGTACATTCAGGTACTGTAGTCAGTTGACTTCATTTTATTGCCACATGATGTTGCTCAGCCTAGACGTGACCAACTGAAGCAACCCCACATTATAACACTGTCTCCAGAGACTTGTACAGTGGGACTATACATGATGGATGCATCGCTACAAGAACTTCTTACCCTTCTTACCTGGTGCACCCATCACTCACAAAATTTTCCCACACACCTATTTAATTCCAATCCTGTGTGTTCTTGTTGCATTGAGTGTGTGGATATGCTTTTACTTTAAGTATTTAACATAGCTGTAACCTCTACGTTTTTTTGTTTATTTATTTTTTGATTATATTTATTTACAATTTATTTTCTGACCACATTTCTTCCATGATGTTGATGGTTTATTATTACCCTTTCAGGTTTTAATAATGCATTGGGCAGTTGAACCCAATTCCAACACTTTATACACTTTATACTTAATACCTTATACAAACCAATTATTTGACTCAATATAATACAAAAATATTTATTTTTCCATGACCACAGGATAGATTTCTGAATAGACATTTTAACAAATGAGAAGCTACTCACTGAATCAGTTGGGGATAAAAGAATCGTTTTCAGGTGAAGCATATTAATCGTTGCAATAATTATCCGATCACAGGCTAAATCAGCCTAAGGATACTCTTCACTACCTTACACTAAAGGCTGTTTCTGATCCATTTTTGGTGCAACATCAAGATTGTGTCAAAAGCATCTAGACCCTCTACACCACTACACACTGTTTTCTTCATCGGTCTTGCAGCCTGACAGAGGACTGATAAAAAGGAGAGGAAAGACAAGAGGTTGGTAAATGAGTGTTTGAGTGTTTAAACGTCTCAGCAGTAGCTGAACTGATTATTATTTTAAGAGAAGTGGGAATGATTGTGCTGGAATGTTTAAACACGTTTAAACAAAGCGAGAGAGGTGGCACATATGTGATGAATATGTGCAGAGTGTGTCTGCTGATTTTTCTTGTGCTATATCATTCATGATTTTGTTTTCTTCCGCTCTCTAATTATTCTGTTTCTTCTGTGCATCCTCTCTTTTCAGTGTTGCCTTTTTTGATCTGTAGAGCACTTTCATCTCTTTCTCTTTCTACAGTCCTTTTTCTTTGCCAGTCGCTCTGTTCCCTCCTTCTTTTTTAATCCATTGTCCCACTCTTTAAAGAGGTGCTTTTCTCAGATGACCTCAGAGGCTCTCTTTTGTCTGTCCCCTTTAACCCATGTTCCATTTTCTCACTCTCCTCTTAGAACGGCTTTTCTCTAATCAGCACCAAAGCGACCGTTTCCCCCCCTATTACTCTGTGAATTACATTTTTATGGGAGAAGTGGAAAACTAATATCTTTGGCAAACAGGTGAAGCATCTAAAGTGTTCAGTATATTCAGCATGTTTAAAATGATTGGTAGTTTTTATGACTGTACAGTATATCAGTCAACTTTGAAATTCTAACATAAATCTCTTTGCTACAATAATTTGAAGCAAAGTGGCAATGAAGTGAGCATGTACGACGTTCTTGACTGTCCTCAATTCTTCATCACATTACTGTACTGTATGTTGGCTGTTCAGCTTAAAACTTTTGTGATGCCTTGCTATTTAGTGATTTCTGTAAAGAGCTACAAATTCCTCCCTCAAACGCTTACACTCTTGCTGTGATGATGAGTGAAGTATTTCCTAGATCCCATTTAGAGCCTTATGAGGCATTGCTTCACCAAAACACAAATTACACAAGATCAGACCAAAAACAAAAAATTAAATACTTTGAAGTCATGTGTAACTTTCTCTTAAGAGTCCAGTACTTTTCATCATTAAATGTGGCCTAGTTGCACAGTAAAAGGTTATATGACTGACGTTGCAAACGACCAACAATGTTTGCTCACTGCTAATAGATTGCTCACTGCTAGCGTCCCGGGAGACATTGCTGGGGTTGAAGACTGGAAAAGAACAACATTTAGCCATCTTTAACAGAGCATAAAACTTTCATTTTAAACTTTAGCCTAAGCCAATTTTATGCATAGATAAGTCTGAAATAAGATGAAAATATGTCTAAAATATTACTAGCTAAGTGTGATTTTCTTACAAAGTGAAGTGCTGAAATTTCACATTATGAACGGCTTTCCCAGGCCACCATAGAGCTGTCAAACAAAATGTTTGAAATACTTTTAAAGGTACATTTATATCTGGTATACATAGATCAGCATACAAATCAACACTAACACCACCAGATAAATTGAATAAAATTGATTATTAATTATATACCAGTAAACTGGTGACATCTATGCCGGTGGGTACCAAAGGCCAACCTGTCAAATTGCTTTGACAAAAAGTCAAAGCTGGGTGTGATAGAAAGGTATCAGAATATTCAGTGCTTATAATATCACAGCTTGCTGTGTATGGAGCTTAGCAGGTTGTTGATCTGGCCTCCAAATTCCCCAGACCCTAATCTGAAAGAGCATCCATGGAATGCACCCAAAGGATCATCTGCTAACATCCTGATGCCAGACACTACAGCATACCCAGAGGTATTGTGGAGTTATGCCCCGAGGGGTCCACGGCTGCCCTGGCGGCACAATGGGAAACTACACAATATTGGGCTTAATGTTATAGTTGATTGGTATATAAGTGGTGCAGTAAATAATAAACAAGATACTCTGAATATGTTTTTTTTTTTTTTTGCGCTGATCATATGTTTTAATATCATTGCATTCATCTCGTTGCACTCCGCTGTTCATTTTAACGGGTCTTTTAGAACCTTTTATGAAGTTCCTGCTATAGTCCCTGGAGTTATTGAAAGTTGTACAAACGTAAACAAGAATAGGAAGTCATGAAGTACTGCTATATGACTCCAAACCATGGAGGGCTTTTAAAGAGTCACGGATTCGTTTTTACATTAAAAATCATTTAATGTTACAGGTACAGGGTGAGCTTAATCCTGGTGGGTTATGTGTGATGTTAGCAATAACTGCATTTCTGCAGACACATAGGGATTGAGTCAGTGGACACGGTGTCAGTGCTGGGACACAGGAAATTGTATATTCCATTAGTGAGCTCCCAGAGAGACATCAGACTATATTTTGAAGTATATAAATATCTCCATGCTTTCAAATGCATCTCTTATTTCTAATAATTACATTAGAAAGAGAGATATTGAGATTGAGATTTCATATGATAGAAGAATCATGAATTAGCTGGAGAGGTGAGAAAAGGAAGAGTTGGGAATCAGCCTAAAAGTAAATGAAAAATATAATAATAAAAATTAAAGATAAGAGTTGGAAGAAAAAGACAGACAGTCTGGAATATACAATATGTAGGAGTCTGTATGTTTTCATTTAGCTTGTAAGTGTGGAAGTGAGAGAGAATTCCGAGCAGGCTCAAGAGGGAGAGAAACAGTTTATAAAAGTGTGAAGTGATGGTATGGTGATGTTCTGCGTTGGCTATTCTGAGAGACGTACTCAAAGAAAGTGACAGAAAATTTCTGTCCCGAGTGTGTGTAGTCTACGTGTGATTACCGTGAACTAGAACTAGAAATGTTTCCCTGAACTGAGGAAAAAAAGTGGAAAATATGTTTATTTGAAACTCACTTAGAAGGTATCCTAAGGGTAGTCTTGTAAGGAAACATTTAGCCAAACACATATTTTGTTAAATGAGTTAATGAATGTATAATCTGTACCTTTTGTTTCCTGGGGGTAAAACTGTGGTTATGCAGTATCAACACTGTCAACATAGTGAAACACAGATGTGTGTTAGGGTGCTTTCACATATGCAGTTTGAATCTAGTGTTGGTGTGTTTTACGCCTTAAAGTGGTTTGAACAGATAAAGAAATCGCTGTTGGGTTAGGACCCAAACAAGCAGTCTGAAACCAACCAGACATGATGTTTATTCTTGATTTTGGGCAATTTATATATTTATTTTGGTAAATGTGAACCTGTGAGACTGAGCTGACAGAGCTGTGGTGCTGCAGGATGTGATTTGCTCCGGATTTAAGCTTGACATGATGAACAAATTCATTCTTTCATAGCATTTATTCTATATAGCAGTGGTTCCCAACTCTGGTCCTGGACGACCCCCTGTTCTGCTCATTTAAGTGTTTTCTCCCAGCACATTTCTCCCAGCATTTAACTAATTTACAGTTTTTTCAAAATTGAAGTGAGTGTTGTAGAGCAGGGAAAACACTAAAATCGGCAGGGAAGGGGGTTCCTCAGGACAGGCTGGGAATGTTGTAAAGGGTCGCAGGAAGCCTGGAGCCTATCTCAGGTGATTCCGGGCACATAGGGGCGTCCATCCTGATGGGGTGCCAATACATTGCAGGGATCGCTAGCACACACTGCACATGTCTTTTGACCATGGGAGAAAACCAAAGTACCCGGAAGAAACCCACGAAGCACTGGGAGGACATGGAAACTCCATGCACACAGATCCGAGGAAGGAAATTAACCTTTGACCCTGGAGAGGCAAGGTTCCACTGTTACCCACTATGCCACCATGATATTGAAATTATTTGATTGATTCCCTCCATACTTAACTGATTGATTTTTACACATGCTCTGGAAAGGTTTGTATCCCTTTTTTGGTCACCGTATTTCCACAAATAGCAGAGATTTATGTTTTTTTTTTTTTAGCCCTTTGTCAAATAAACTGCTCAATGTATTTTTCTTGATTTAGGTTTGTTATTCAGTTTAAAAAAAAAAGTTAAGTAAAAGTATTTATTTCAGTCTGATTACTTGCTGTATAATCCAGTCAGGTTCCATAAAACATACAAACTTTGGTTTGACCTTTTTTTTTTTTTTTTGTCTCATTTTAGCAGCTATTGTTAAAACAGCTTTAGGACATCAATTAAGAATTTCAGTTTCCCAGTTTTTTCTCTGTAAATGGAAACAGGTCACTTTCATGTGATCGAGTTATTCCTCTAAATGTGTAAGTGGCACTGGTGCCAAAAATTTAAGCCAGTAACTTATTTACATTCCCACACATGCTGATACAGTTGTTAAGAGCAGAAACGTGAAAAGGCTGGTGTTTATTCTATTCTTTTCTCTCACCTGTGGTTCCTTTCTTTTCAAACATTCCCAAACTTTTCATTTGAGTTCATCCATCATTTGCTCCCTCACTGAAACCTGCTCATGTGTTGCCTAGGCTGACACAGTGCATTGTAGACTCTATGGTATGCACACACACACACTGCATATCTCCATGGAGGGCTGAATGTCAAAGACAAGCTTCAGGGATCACATCTCCATTCAGGTTGTTTTGTGAGAGAAACACCGTCTCACCAGTCTGTGTGAACTGTTTTTTTATTATAATTTTTTTTATTCACTAGAAAAGAGCACAAGACAAAGACACTTTCTTTTTTTTTCTAAAAGAAAAACTTCAGCTAAAGGTTTTATACGTTTTATAACTTTAAAAGTGAATGCTAATCAGAGGTGGAAGGTAATATTTATTTCCTCTGTGCTAGCTACTGTACAGTAGATGACTGCTGAAAACTAGCTCTAAACTAACTAAATAAACTAAATAAACCTAATTTCACATTAAAGTTTTAATGTAAAGGATCATATTCTGAGAAAACTGTCATAGTTTTTGACCTATAACAAAATATATTTACCTTACTATTATGCTTTCTATCTTGTTTAGCTAGCTGCTAATAAACTAGCCAGGTCATCCTGAGTGAGATTTTATTACTTCTCTGTTGAGTAGCATTAAGACAGCACTACAATCTGCCAAAATATACCACAACTATATTACAAGAATTATTTATTATAAGCTTAGCTCATTTAGCTAGCTAACTAACTTATCACACAGGTTCTGAGGTAAAATAAATCCTACACATCATGTCATCCTGAAGTCATTTGTGTCTTTCTAGGTTCATGTTTTGGAGCTGCTATGTTGTACGTTTCTTTATAAGTTATAAAACTTACAAAGAAAAATAAAACTTTGAAAATATATTCCCTACAAGAGAATTTCATTTTTAAAAACAGATTTCAGTTATGTACCTGTACTTAATTCCTCAGATTCGGGAAAAAGTACTCACGCAGTCACTTCACTTGTTTAAAATATGCCATAATTTTTCCTGGCGTACTCGGTCTCTTCTGACACATTAAACACACTCCAGCCACACGTAAAGCATGCACCATTAGCTCTGCCATCCGGCTAATTTAGTGCATCTCTCATTTGTCTTCCTGTCTGCATGTTAATTCTGTGTCCGTGGGTGTGTATAAGAGAGTGTTTAGTTGTGAATGTATTTGTGAATGTTGTGAGGGTAGGTGAAGAGTAATCTTTCCTCAACTTTACTCAATCCAAATTCCTGAGGAAGTTTTTGTGAATTATGGAAGTGTGTGTGGGAAAGAAAGAGACTTATTTCAAGTTGCGCCGGAAAAGACAGAGAGCTTCTTGTATGGTTTATGAAGTGACTATTGAAAGGGTCATGACCTGTGACCTAGGGGCTATCACACTTGTCGTCTCCTTCTTATCCAAATAGAACTGCAGCACTAACTAGCCTTGTCCATAGACCAAGTAAGTGGTGTAGCACTGAGACATTATAAACTGAAAAAACCTCGAAATACCCAGTATAAAACTACTTGCACACTATATGACTGAGATGTTTGTGATAATTGAATAATTGAAGGACACCTTACTGACTGGGATCACACAAATTTTTTTCGTTTAGACAAAACATAAACATTTTGAGGTTTGAGGAAGATGTTCCAGCTTTTTATTGCAGACACACTTGTATTCCCGCCACTACGTCATTAGTTCGTTCTTCATTGTGAGCACCATTGTAGCTATGAACACTGTCTTGTTTGTTCCAGATCCAGTTTTGAATCATTGATCACTGCAACCCCACTGAGCTAAATTCAGTTGGTATCTTGGTTGGTAAGTTTAAATAGATCTCTTTTCCCCCTGAAGATAGCATATAGTAGTATACATATTTTCAGTTAGTTCCAATGAAAACCTAAACTGGCAGACAACACCCAGAGTCAGGTTGATAAAATAAAAAATTTTATACACTTCGGTTAGCTTTGAACAGCTTGAACCACCAACACATAATGCTCCAGACTTGGGTCCGACCAGCACAAACTGGATCATTATGTAATTACAATTCCAAAGTCTAAATCATCAGAAACTCTAATAAATCCAAGCCTGGTTTGAATGTCTTCTAAAAAAGAAAAAAAAAAAGTAGTGGAAAACTGAATAATTAGCCTAAAGTTGAAGCAGATGTTGTAGACCAGAGGAACAATGGTATAGTCGAGTCTGAAATGATGAAGAGTGAATGCAAATGTTACTAAGGCTTTTCAATATTATTATTATTATTATTATTATTATTATTATTATTATTATTATTATTATTATTATTTTAAATACCTCAAGTAACATGATCAATTTGCACTTCTCTATGGTGGTGACCACACTTTCCCTAAAAAATATTATTAAGTGCAATCCATTTGTTCATTTAATCATTTGTCTGTCCGTTCCGTTGTTTATGCATCTTTAGAAACCAATTAGGGACAAATTGAGGCACGGGTGGCTGTAATCCTGTATGCAGTGTGCATACATTTTAAAAAAATATATTTTATAATTTTTTAAGTAACTCGTGGCGGTTAATGCACATTTTTAGCTTTTGTTCCCATTTATCTTAAATTGTATGTTAGCAGGTAAATAAATAGCCTAGAAATGAGCAAAAGGAAACAATTGTCATTCTTTGAAAATAGAAAGTGACCCGTTGTCTGCAGTAAAGGTTCTGCTGAGAGCAAGCATCGAATCTGGCCTTTTATAATGCATGCAGTAGAGTAATCAGAATGTTATGATGGTGCTGTGTTGATAATGCGCAAAAAAAAATCTGTCTCTCTTGCTTACTTACTCACTCTCTGAGTAGTCATACTGTATGTGCATGCATTGCACTTGCACATTAAAGGTAGGTAATAAAGAAGGTTCTTGTGTGTACTATGAAATATAATCCTGTCAGTGTCCCTGGGTGGGACACAACCAACAAAGGCAACACTAACCAGAACCGGGGGCACTGGAGCTCAGAGCTGTGACCTGTAACGTGTAAATGAAACCAGCACCAATGTGGAACTGTCAAGTTGTGATTAAACATGGTGGTTTTAGATTTCAGGTGTATGGTTGTGCAACCAAATATATGAAAACACTGATTACTTTTCAATTGTTTGTAGGAATCTTTCTCCCCATTCAAACATTGCTGGACTGGTTTAAAATTGTGTTTCAATCTTCACGTCTTTGGCAGTCACACAGAAACTTGAGTGTGGAGGTTTTAATCACAAGCAAAGATTGCTTTTGAAGGCTTCTAGTGTAGTCTTGTCAGCATTGAGCAGCGTGTGCTCTATCATCTCTGACACTTTTTTCCCCTCATATTTGCTTCAAAACTCTTTTGAATGTTGGTATTAGTCACTGTGAGGTTTTACTGGTTTCCACAGTGCATGTTCACTGAACTATGCAGTGAAGTGCTGGATTGCTCAATGGTGTTCAACCCCTGGAGCCTCTGACCACATCACAGGGGCTGGCAACGACCCTCAGCGCCAGGCAATGCTCTACGGCAACCGACCTACGGGCTTTGAACCTAATGCCATATACCACCAGGGGAAGTTAATGATTTAGTGAGATAATTATTACATTTATAAGTACATCACAAGGGAGTGATTATTAAGAAAAAGTTAGAGTATGAGGGAAAAGTAAGCTGTATGAAAGTATGAAGGAATATTTAAAGGGATACCAGAGACAGACAAGCTGAGGAGGGTACACCTCAATACTGATACATCTCTCATTCATTTTTCTTTCCTCTCATCATCCATCTCTCTTCATCTCTTTTCTCTCCCTCTCCCTGTCATACCATCCACCCTCACTCACCACTCTTCCCCTGTCTCTTTCATCACTTTGTCCCTCTTTCCCTCTCCATTTTTGTCCTTCCTACGCTGTACTGTTTTGTACCTCTTCTTAAGGGACCAACTTTTTCCCCCTATTCCTTCTCTCTTTGCACTCTGTGTCAGGTGTGTGTTGTGATCTTGGTCGGGGACATTGGGCTTCCTTCGTGGAGGTCTGTGGCAAGCGTTGTATAACTACATTTGGGATTTGGGGATTTTGTAAATGCTTGGGTGGTTTGCAAGGAGGGGGAAGGCTGCGGTATGAAGAGAAAGTCATGGGTGGCTGGGGTTTTTGGGCTGAACACATTTTGGGGACTGACCTACTCAAACACTGAGAGAATCCTGTAATTTCAGTATATTGTTAAATTATATAAATTAATTATATTGTGCAGTTGTATCTGGGTTTGTATAGAATCTCTTTTTAATGGCATTGTTTGCAAGCCTACTCCATATTCAATGGTAGAAGCATTAATGACAAGGATAGACAAAGGTTTAGCGATTATCAATTATTTTAAAAATCTCTAAAAACTTTAATTTAATTAGATTTTATTACTTGCCTTGCTTCACCAAGGAAAGAATTCTGGGATTATCCTCTTTAGTTGTCTTCTGTGGTCTTCTAAGGCCCTTCTTCTCTCTTAGGTCTTTAATTGAGACTTTAATTGGCCTCCTTTATGGCACCTCTTTGGACGGGATTTTGAGCTGCTCTATATCAAATGCAAACTCAACACAAACTGATCTCCTTTGAATTGAGCGACCTATCATGTGAAATTAAACCAAATTCTAATTTTTCGTGTAGTCAATTATAAATATCTTATTTTTCTGTCCCTTTAACAGAATTAAGAATGTTTAAAATCCTAAATATTGTTTTAATGCACTTTAATGAAAACTCTCCAAGCTGGATACCCCAGCTGTGATATAAGATGGGCATTTTTTTCTGTAAACCTGAGCTGCTGGTTTTTTATAACTCAAAAAAAAAGAAAGAAACATTTACATTTAGGCATTTGGCAGACACTCCTATCCAGAAAAGCATAACTTTTAGGGGTAGCAGGGACCCCCTGTCCTCATAATGAGGTTGAGGCTTCACTCTTTCTTATTACAGCACCTAATTCTCATTTAAATATTCTAAAAATAAGATTAAGTTGCCCTCCTTGTAACCAAACCCATACTATACTCACCCATACTGTATGTCAGCAACCGAATATGATGTATTGATAAACTTGGTATGAAAATGGTGCAGGAATCTGATCATTTAAATCACCTAAACTGTGACTCGGTACATGGTTTGATGTGATCTGTCACATTTGTCATATAAATGATGGGGAAACAAACCATACCTGGTTTATTTTTGCATAATATTTTTCAATAAAAAATACTTATAGACAGTAATTTTATAATTGCCTTTATATAAGTACTATCTATACATATAATAAAACTGTCAAGTTGTTATCGCTGTACATTATATAAAAAATTTTGGGGGGGACATAAGATGAGTATTAGAACTCATCAAGGAATCATAGGAATTTTTGTCTGTCTGTTTGAGCACGCAACATGAAAAAACTACTCAACTAATTTTAATGGGGTTCACAGGTGTATTTAGCCGAGCTTGAGGTAACATCTCGCAGAACTTCATTCCAAGCACTTCATGGTAGCATGTAAAAATTTTATTCCATTCCAATATTCAACAGATGCCGCTGTACATTTTTAAAAACCCGTTTAGTTTTTATTTATTGTAATGGTTGGTTGTTACTTTATTAAGCAAAAATTTATATTTGTTTTCACTAAGGTATTATTATTATTATAAACACATTTTAAACACACTTAACCATATCTGTATAGCTTTTTTACTATTAGTGTTAGTACCTGTCATTGATAAATAAAAAGTTTTTAGAAATAGTTCAAAAGTTAAACCTAAAAATAAGCTGATCAGTTTTAATGTAAATGTAACTTATTAATACAAAGAAATAAAAAATTGTAAGGTTGAGCATCGTATGCCTTGTTTAAGCTAAGTTGTACTTCTTTCTTCATCAGTCAAACACATTCTCTATTTGAAGTAGATTATTAAATCTGGCATCTGACAATTCATAACAACACTTTTACTCAACATTTAGATTTTTTTCAACAGTGTGTTCTCAGTTTCGGTATTTTACACACCCTCACCTCAAACTACTGCGGACATATTTGCTCTAAAGAGCCAGGTTTTATCTCATAGTGGAGCTTCACATTACTGCTTTTTATTAGCACGATTGTTTCGGAACATATAATACAAACTAGCCTTATACTTCCTGCAGGAAGAATAATCATACATTGATCTGTCCAAACATCTTTGTCAGTTCAGTTTTCATAGTCTACTTACCTTTTTTTGGAGTAAGCCATTCTGTGTCAGGCATTCATTTGTGTTTCATGAGGATTTTGCACCTCATACTATAGGTGCATCTGGGTAGTTTCTGTGTCTTCTGCATACTCCGAGTATCTATTGCGTTGATTGGCTCTGTTGAGTGACGCATATAGCCATGCCCACCTCGACGGAAAAAGCCATATTCGTCCAAATCAGTGTTGGATGCTGGGAATAACATTCCTCTGAGACTGGTTTTGTGTCCTCCAATGTATTTACATACAGTATCTTTATCATTGAAAGAGTGAGTTCTTACCAATGTACAGACAAAACCTTTCTTTTATTCATATAGATACAGCCTGCTTACTGAATAGGGTATAACAAATGCTGTTATGGGGTCTATATAGTGAAATGTGTGACTTCAGTAAATGCCTGTTGGAAACTCTTACCCAAGAACATGTACTGTAATACAGTGCAAGACAAAGGGTTTATTTTTTCAGGTTATTCAAAAGCTAATACATAATACCAATTTAAAAATGGCCTAAACGACCACATTTCCTTTTTTTGCTTAAAAAAAGTTTTAGAAGGTACTTTACATACAGGATATCAGGCTATCAAAAGTAACACATGAAATGAAAAAAATATGTCAGACATAAGAAATTTCTTTTCCTGTTCCTTTCTTAGTAGTATTTGTGCAGTATCATGAAATTCATTTAGACAGCCATAATGCTAATTTGCCATTGCAGATTTTGTTTATTTCTACATTAATTCAAGCATGCACAAAAATGTCTCTCTCTTTTTCTGCATCACCCAGATGTGCACACAGACTACAAACAGCTGGCTCTGCTTAGGATCCTGGGTTAAGCCAAAAACTGTCCCCTAAGAGAGATGTCTTCTCTGCCTCATATACTTTCCGTGGCAGAAGTGAGAAAAGTGTACAAGCGTGTTTTACATGCAGAAAAGGGCTTTATTCAGTTCCACTTCTGAAAGCTTGATTTGTATGTGATTGTGGCTTAGGATCAAGATGTTATTTACCAAAGCCGATGCGGAACAGTGTGGTGTGTTCCACTCTCTGAGAATATATTTCATCAGCATAGTTATATATGGGATAATTCTTTGGATGTCTTGGTCCTTTTTACTGGAATCAAATGCTTAGGACCTGCAATGGAAACTTTCATTAACAGTAAATGCTTTTTTTCTGTCCATTGCCAAGTGTGAGGATGTGGTTTGAACACTAATTTGTAGTAAAGCTCAGGCAGCAGGGGTCACTACATCCAAGTTCAATGTACCATCACCAGGACAGTTGTGTAAGTGAACCATTAAGCACGGTGAGACGCAACGTTTGAATCCAAACTATCCGTTCAGCGCAGTCCTCTAATTGGTGGAATGGGGTCATTTAGAGGACCTGTGAGGTCAGACCGAAAGGTCATCGAGCAGGTGAACTCTGAATGATGTCACGTGGCAGAGAAAGTGATCGATGTGTGAGGAAAGTGTTATTAATTTGGTAAGAGAGAATAGAGGAATGTGAGGGTTAAAAAAAGGAAAGGGGGAGATGCTCAGGGTCACACACATGTTTGCCATGTGTGCGTTGATGGATGTGTGCATATAAGTGTATATATATATATATATATATATATATATATATATATATATATATATATATATATATATATATATAGTGGAGGTTTTGTGTAAAATAGGTGCCAGCACAAACTATTGGTACTCTGGTGGATCCAGCAGCTTTTAAATAATAATAATTAAAAAAAACATGCTTTTTTATTTTGCTCAACATCAATAAATATTACATTTCTGAGGAGCCAAACCAGCACAAACCATAATTTTTCAAACATGAAAAAAAAAACTTTTTTCCATAACACTTGTGTTTCTTTCTCAAATAGGTTTTTGCAATTATAGCTGCAAGTCCTCTGGGAGATGTCGCTGTCAGCTTTGCACATCTGGATCCTGACAGTGTTGCCCGTTGTTCTTGGCAAAATTGCTCTGTGATTTTGGATGGAGATCTTTGGTGAAAAGCAATTTTTAAATCTTGCCGCAGATTCTCAATCATATTGAGGCATGGGCATGTATTCTAACACATTCACCTCGGGTTTTAAATCACTCAGGTGTAACTTTGACTTTATGCTTTACATCTTTGTCATGTTGTGAATTGAACCTTACAAATCTCTTGCAGGCTGGAACTGATTTTCTTCTCGGATTGTCCTGTATTTAGCTCCATGCAGCTTGAAAGGCTTCCACACTATTATGCTACCACCAACATGCTTTACTGTGAGCATTATGTTCTCATGGGGATGAGGAGTGTTTGGTTTTTGCTAACTACAGTGCTTTAAGCCAATGCCTAAATGTTCAACTTTGGACTCTTAAGACCAGTAAACCTCTTCCCACATTTGCTCAGCTTCCAGTATGACTAAAATCAAATTTACATAAAAATCCAGGACTCTTTAAAGTTTAATTTTATTAGTGTGTGTTCAGTTTAATGATGTCTTAAAGGGTGGTTTTGTGATTTTTACGCTCTGTGTATATAAACGGATTAACGAAAGAAAGAGTGAGGCAGACAGAGAAAGAGAGATGGGAGACTTTGTGTCTGGGGAATGCACTGTGCTGTCATTACAGGTGCAGTCTTTTCCCTGAACGGCCCTCTACTCCTATATGATGTCATGATAGCATCAGTGCTCCTATCAGTCTGCCGTTTCCTGTCTTTTAACCCTGGGTGAAGCTGAGACACTGGAGACGCTCGGACAGCCCACCTAATTAACCTGCTTGTTAACCTGCTCATTATCTGCTAGTCATCCAGAAAAAAAATCAGGGCTAAGTGCACATACACCCATCACCCCCCCCCCTCACATACCCCGCCCCCCAGCACATGCGTGAGCACACACACACACACACACACACACACACACACACACACACACACACACACACACACACACAAAAGTGTGGCACTAACTATTCAGTAATTACAGCCATTTTTATACACACATACCCATTTTGGCTCATAAATAATGGAACAAAATCACATAATTACAAACATAAGGATTGCCTTTAATTCCTGCATGAAAGTGCTTTGCACTGCCTGAAGTCTGGAGCCCATGAACATAACCAAATGCTGAGTTTCCTCCCTTTAGCTGTGGTGTTCTACCAGTTTTGGGGCATGTGGCTGAATCTAAGCAGATGATCTAGCCCTTTACAGTTCAGGTTCAGAATTCATTCTGTTACTTTTATCAGTTAGATCATCGATAAACACCAGTGACCTGGTTCCACTGGCAGCCGTACACGCTTATGCCATAGCACTGCCTCCTCCATGTCTGACGGATGATGTGGCATGCCCTGGATCATGAGCGGTTCCTTTCTTTCTCTATATGTTTCTCTTACCATTATTCTGGTACAAGTTTATTTTCGTTTCATCCGTCCGAAGATATGCCGACTAAGCAAATTGGTGTTCTTATTGGAGTTCCCATAGTGTGTGTGTGTGTCCAAAGAATTTGGCATGGTTTTCTAGTCAAATCTGTTCTTGAGCCTTACCAGTGGGTTGCACCTTGTTCTTCTTGTTCTTCATCACCATGGACTAAATTCTGTTTTAGTTGTCTTAGTGGTCTTCCAAGACTTTTGCTGTTGCTCGGTAATGTGTATTGGAAACTCCCAGTGTTTTCGCTGTCTCACTGACGGGGTTTATTTTTATTTATTGAATTTCTTCCCAGCCCTATAATGTCTCCTTCTCCTGCATAGACACCTCATGTTGCTAGTTTGATTGAACAGCCACCAATTTTAAACGGAACACACAGAACCACCTCCAGGTCTTTTATCTTCTTGATTAGTCATGCATTAAGGATGGAACAGGCCACATCTGGCCCATGCAACTCCATTTGTTCCATTATTTACGACCCCTCCTGAAACGTGTGTGTGTGTGTGTGTGCGTGTATGAGAAAAGGCTGTAATTCCTGAATAGTTGATGAGACATTTTTTGACAAAGCCCTTTGAATTAAAGCTGCAAGTCTTGACTTCACTCACATGTTGAATGTTTCTTTTCAAAGGCAATGCCGTGGTGTACAGACACCAAAAGCTATAAAACTTCAATTTGGTCCTGACTGCGTACTGTATATAGTGTCTTTAACAAAGTCTTTGTATCGGCTTCATCAGTACAGAGAGGAAGGGCTGCAGGCAGATAGCTCTTAAGTATGTGTTTGTGTGTGCACTAGTGTGTACGTGTGTGCACATGTACGGATGTGTGTGTGTTTGTGTGTTTGTGTGCACACTCCCTTTCACACACACAAAAAGGGAGCCTGAAGTTTGTTTAACTATGTGGTTAAACAAGGCTGCCAAGTCAGCCCAACATAAATCTCAAACAAACCACAAACCTCAGACCACTTACAATGACAATGAGAAAGAAGTGCGTGTGTGTGTGTGTGTGTGTGTGTGTGTGTGTGTGTGTGTGCTCTCTAAATCAACGTGAAGTTTTTGGTACATTTTTGTAAGACATATGGGAATGTAAGGAAGCAGTACAATTACTCATTCTCTACACACACCGAGTTAATTGTTACAAGTGAAAACAGTGAAAAGTGTATTTGAATCGAGTGTGCGGTATTCCTGGCCTTTATTCATTGTTAAACTCCTCACCTCTCACAATCACGAGAAGTTTAATTATCTATAACACACACAGATGAAATATGCAGAACAGTAGTGCAGGGAATGTGGAAGATTAAAAACTAGTTTGGGGCCGAATGAAAACCATGTGTTTCTCCGTGTGTGTGTGTGTGTGTGTGTATGTGTGTGTGTGTGGTCCAGGTTAATTCAGTGTTTCATTTGATTTGTATAGAAGATATTTTTCAACAACACACTAGCACAGAAGCTTTGCTGAATTCCACTGTCTAACGAGACAGACTGTGGTCATCCAGTGATCCGCTCGCACAACACAACCCAAACCAAACCCATATCATGCTGTTTTGAGGTCCTTGGCTACGGATTAAAGTACGCAGTCAGTGGTGGTTATTGTACTGTGTATATTGTGTAATTTGGATTTACATTAGTCGACCTTGTTTTCTTTTCCCCTTCTGATGTCTGGGCTGTTTGGTTTACATGTGCATGTGTGTGTCAAGTATTCTTCTTCAAATTTCGGGCATTGTGCAAGATACCCGCTTCATCCTGCATCCAATGAGAGAGAGCGAGAGAGAGATAGTGTGGTGGTGATGATGGGGTTTTGATGTTTGCTGATCATGGCTGAGTTGCTCTGCATGAGCCTGAATGAATGAGACGGTGATAGAACGGAAGTATCTGAAAGAAAGGACGATCAAAGAGAAATAGAGGTTTGTCACCATGGTGCTCGTTATGCGCTAGAAAAAAGTGAACATTAGTGGCAATTAGACTTTACACATGGATGGGCACATGGGTAGGCTGAGCAGTATTAAATAGGAAATGTGCAACAAAAGGAAAGAGGAAATGTTTAAGAGAAAAGATAACATTGAGGATATAGAAGAATTAATCTTATGCTTATTATTTAAAAAAAACAACTAGGATTTCTAAAATATGCATGAATAAAGTAAATGAAAGATATAATACAACTCGAAATGAACAAATGGATAACAAGGAGAAAAACACGGTTGGACTTGATTCTGATTGGTCAGAAGATGTTGATTAATAGTGCACAAAAGCATGACTCCAAGCTGCAAGTTTAACATAAATGCATTTACATGAATTACGTTAATATAGTAGACGACATGGTGGCTTAGGGGTTAGCAGTGTTGCTTTGGATCTCCAGGATTCGGGTTCAATTCCCATCTCTGTTTGCATGTTCTCCCCGTGTCTGGTGGGTTTCCTCTTTCAGTACAAAGACTAATTCGATTAGACTAATTGGCATTTCCAAATTGCTCGGAGTGTATGTGTGTCCCCTGCAATGGGTTGGCACCCTGTCCAGGTGTCCAGGGTGTACCCCGCCTTGTGCCCCATGTCTCCTGGGATAGACTCCAGGTCCCCCTGCGACCCCGAATACAGGAAAAAGTGGTATAGATGATGATGGGACGTTAATGTATTTTTTTTTTTTTTTTTTTGGCATTTGGCTTCTGTACACCACTGTATTGAAATTGAAATGAAAGCGTCAAGATAATGAAACTGTCAAGTCAAGACTTTCAGCTTTAAATGACAAAGTTTGGTAAAGTAATTTTCATGCATGCTTTCTGCTTTGAGCCTTATCTTCAATAAGGGAAAAACATGCTCTGTTGGCATGACTCGGTTGGTCAGTGAGGAATATTCTATTTCTTTGCCTTGAGAAACTTTTGGGTAGCTTTCACTGTATTTGGGGGGAATTATTTATTTGCAATATGAAGCTGGATTCTACTAGTTTTTCAGCATTTGACTGACTGAGCAGGGAGTATGATGCCCTGTCGACTTAATTTAATTCAATTCAATTCAATTTTATTTCTATAGCGCTTTTAAACAATGATCATTGTCTCAAAGCAGCTTAAAAAAATGTAAAGAAAATTTATGGAATTGTGTATGTGTGAGAAAAATGTGTCATAATGAGATTGTCCCTGATGAGCAAGCCAAGGGTGACGGCGACAGTGACAAGGAAAAACTCCCTGAAATGGCAATGTGAAGAAACCTTGAGGGGAACCAAACTCAACAGGGAACCCATCCTCATCTGGGTGATAATGGATAACAGGAATTATGTGTGTTATGCACTTGAAAGTTCGATATAACAGAAGTTATTTAAATTAACATGAAGT
Organism: Clarias macrocephalus; assembly: GCA_011419295.1. Taxonomy (NCBI): domain Eukaryota; kingdom Metazoa; phylum Chordata; class Actinopteri; order Siluriformes; family Clariidae; genus Clarias; species Clarias macrocephalus. The sequence continues at coordinate 94,018 of JAAGKR010000042.1, read as the reverse complement.
CCAGTTCAGCACAGGGATGAGTCAGCAGGTGTAGTGGACAGATGGGGTCTGGATCACTGGGAGCTCAGGAGCAACATCCAGGTGTAGCTCCAAACCATCATGAAGCAGAATCCAGCTGGAGCTGGTCTTTCTCTGGATGCCTCAGGGTCCTCACAGGATTGGCCTCTGTCTACTGAAGCTGGTAAAATCTCCAGATGCCTCTGGATGGGTAGAAAAATGAAGGACAGACCTAAATGCTAAAAATTGTTATCGTGCGTTGTGGCTTTCTATGTTTTCCATATTAAGGAACTATTTTATATTATATACATATAAAAAATATATATTTTATACAGTTATAAGAGTAAAACTATCTTTATTTCTGTATATAATTCCTCATTCATTAATGCTCTTATCCCACTATTTCATTAGTCCTTTTTTTTTTTTTTTAAAATAAAAAAAAGGTTTTCTCAGTACGCTGGATTCATGATCAGACTGCCTGCTTGCTGTCTGAACCGTCGACCTCCCAACTCTTTCAATGGCCCAAAATTGTGGAAATGGCATCAGAATTATATGGGAATGTGGCAGTAACTCCCAGCCAAGTTCCTGAAATGTGCAAGTGGTGTTGGTGAATGATTGTGTGTACTGTACAATTCACACAGACAGATGCGTCTTTTTCAATGTTCCATTGTTCAGAGCAACGACTGCAGTGCGCTCTGAGCCACCTCGGTGGGATCGTAATTCCTGGTGCAACCTTTTTTAAAAACTTTTCACCATTCAAATGTTTTACTGCGGCTAAGAGTCTCATCACCGTAGTGTCCTTGAAGTCCTCTGTAAATGTCAATCGGATTCACGCCTTCATTGACATTAACTTGAGTCTCCAGTGTCTCCAGTACTTAAAACTGTGACTTTTAAAGTAATTAGAAAGTAGAGTTCTGTGACGAGGTGCAATACAGTAAATGTAATTTTAAATATGCAAGACGTATGACATCTTTCTTTAATGCTTAAAAATAGTGGTATTGACGAATTGCTGTCCGATTAAAGGAACAAAATACGTTTGGGCATTAACCCGTGTTTTGTTGGGCCATTTCAAATAGTTAAAACTGAATCATTTCCTATATCAACATGTTCTGTCTTGTTTTATTCTTTACTTTATCTAATGTTGAAACACTGGAACAATGCAATACAACGCAATTACAATTTACCTAATCTTTTCTAGTGGTTTTCTGGTTTTATACAACTATGTTGAAAAAGCCCTGAAGGGACTAATTATACTGAGTTATAACTTACTTTAATTTTTTTCCTTTTACTGAGGAGTGTTATCGAACTGCCTCAATAACTGTCATAATAAGTTCCAGTAAACAGTTTTTTTATGCATTTATTTATCAGGAAAATGTGTCATTAGCTTAATAGTTGCTGGAGAATTTCTTGCAAATAATAGATGTGCACTCAGTGGGAAGTGAGAGAAGTATAATGGGAAGATAAGATGCTGGACCGAAGTGGAACTATGAAAAGAGAAGTGCAGAGCCAATTGGCAGCTTGATGCACCTGGGGCAAGTGGGAGAAATGCCTTTCTGTAGTTTGTACCCAAATTTTGAGTAGCTACTCCAGACCCGGGGCTTTGATTTAGCCTGCGCCAATTTGTGTGCAGGGCCTGGGAAAGGTCGGGTGTGTCAAATCACGGAGTCCACTTCATCGTCCTCCGTCAGAGGTCAAGGAAAGACCCGTCCTCAGTCCCAGCCTGAGTGAAGGGGAATATGCCCAGCAACACACCCCACTCTGGTGATGTTAACAACAAGCCTAATCAGCCTAATAATAAATAACTCACTCAGGGTATATAATAATTATGTTCAAAGGGAAATCGGAATGAAGTAGGTTAAAAGAAAAAAATCATCCGTTCTGATACATTATGAAAAAGGTCAATGATCTTGTATTTGGCATATACAAAACTGCAGCAAAGTAAAGGCTCCACAAAACCTCTGTGGTGTCCGGTATCAGGACTTGCCAGTGAATCCTTCGGGTGCTGTGGGTTGCAGTGTGGGACCTTAGTGGATCAGACATGTTGGGGATTTGGGGAAGTTAAAGGCTGTGTCAGTGGCCTTGAGTTTATTCTAGATTATACAGTAGGCTAAGCATTGACTTTTTTCAGTGATTTGTTCTGCAGTGCCTTTTCTCTGGAATCAGACCAGATGGGCTAGCCTTTGGTCACCAGTCACCATTTTGGTGGTGTTTACTGTTGAAAACATGATAACGTGCCTTCTAGGATGCTGATATGTGTGAGATTTGTGATGATGTGCCAGATAAGGTGCCCTTTCATTTAGCAAATCATCATCAAATGCCCTTTGCTGTGTACTTACATTGGAATAATAAGTATTTTCCTGTAGGCTGACTGACCAGCAAGAAAATGTGATGAAGTGCCTTCTAGGTGTTTTTACATGTGAAAAAATGTGCATTTCATGGTGGTTCTGTAATAAAAAAAAACGCTACTTTTATTTCTTTTTTTCTTTTTAAATACATACAGTACAATCACCTAATATGTCGACTCCCATCTCCAACTCTTGAGTAAATTACAAGGTCATTGAACACTCGGACAGGACTCAAAAACGTTTGTTGCTATGGTAACAAGGACAGTTATTCCTGGTCCTTCCATACACCTCAATACTTTTGTCTGAAGTAGTACAAGATTTTGGAAGTAGTAAGCATGTATTTGAAAGAACTCTTTCTCTGCTTTAGGAAAATCTGTGTCAGTTGAAGAGCCAAGTGAAATATGTTAAACAGCCAATTCCATCAGCACACACACCCGAACCAGCATGGTGGATCGGTCCCCATGACTCCACCGCTTTCTGTTACAGCTTGTTTACATGAAAGGGAGCAGAAGACATGGATTAGGCTGAGATGAATTTTCGCCTGTTTCATATAAAAACCCAATTTGAATAGGGCCTGAGAGGAAATGAAAAATGACATGGACCTCAAATGCCTCACATGACTATATTAAATGCATGACTTATTTTTTATTTGTATTATTAATATGGTTTAAGCTTGAAACAAATGCATAGCAGGTCATACAGGGGTGACTTAAAATGCTTTAAGGTATAGGTGCAATTTATTCTTGTCGTGTGTGTGTATATGTTTATAATATATAATATTATATAATGTTTTTTAATATTCTATTCTTTTTTTGTTATAGAACAGTGTGTGTATGTGTGTTTGTGTGTGTTTGTGGTTTGTGTGTGACATTTTTGTTGTACTTCCTGGGTACTAAAGTCCCCCAGAAGGATAGCAATAAAAATAATATCAAGTATTTTGACCTTGTAGTGACATTTTCCTTTCCATTAGTTCTTTCTTTCTCTCTCTTTTTTTTTAAAGAAAAGTTTCCACTCTGTACTGAGCATAAGGTTTGGGTTAATATTAAGCTTCCTTATACTTTAGATTAAATTGCTGCATTATAAATATCAGTGTAGTGTAATGTGTGTGTGTGTGTGTGTGTGTGTGTGTGTGTGTGTGTGTGTGTGTGTGTGTGTGCGTGTGCGCGCGTGTGTGAGTGTGTGTGTGTGCGCGAGAGAGAGAGAGGCGGAGAGTGAGAGGTTTGAGGTAAACAGTTATGGCCAAGAGTCTTGATTACAAACAGATCCATGAGCGAACAATGGACAGTGGATGGAACTGGAGCAGCACCAACATACACACACACACACGCGCTCACACACACAGAATAGAACACAGTTAGCCAGAAAAAACTGACACACCCAATGAGAAGGCCAGAACGACCCCTCTATCTGTCCCACTGTTTCTCTCCCTCTCACCTTCTTTCACTTTCCGAAAATGCAAACTGATCCATGACCATTACATTTTTCCATCCAAAACATGTCGTCTGTCTTTTTTAAAAATTTTTTATTTATTTATTAAATTTTTTTTTTGCGTATGTAGACTGCTCAAAGCGAGGAGGAAAGGACGGGACAATAGAACTATAAATAATTGTTAGTGTGTCTGTTTATTGGGATCATTTCCTCAGTTATTCTGACTATCGGTGTAAACAGGCTAATCTCTTTACCATCAGTGTTATCAAGGTCAAAGAAGTTAACTGTGTGTGTGCGTGTGTGCGTGTGTGCGCTGTGCGCATGTGTGCGTGTGTGTGTGTGTGTGTGTATGTGCAGAGGGAGCTTTATTTCCAGTTTATTCTCTCTTCCAGTTACTGGTGTCTGGGTGCAGTCCAGCCTTCGCCTGAGTGTCCTCTGGATGAACTCTTAATCAGAGCAATCAGGAATGAAAATGAAATGAATCCAGAACTCAAAAGGTGTCGAACAATGAAAGATTTAAAGATTTTTTCTCCATCAAAGAGTTTTCCAATCATTAAATACCATGCAACAACTCATCCTCATCTTCATCTTCAGTAACCTTTATCCTGGTCAGGGTTGTGCTACCTACCTGTACACTGTTTCCTTTCCCAAAATATGAAGATTTAAAAACCTCTAAATATCTGGTATAAGAGTCAGAATTACAGTAGGCCTGAACTAAATTAAAAAAAAAAAAAAAAAAGAACCTTGCATCAGTTCTGGTGGTGGTTGTTTAATGTTGTGGGGAATGATTTCTTAGCCCATATGAGGGATTTTAGGATGAATTTGCTTCTCATACACGCTATCTAAAGTTAGGTCAAGTTGGGCCTGGGAACACACACACACACACACACACACACACACACACACACACACACACACACACACACACACACACACACACACACACACACACACACACACACACACACAAACCTCTTGCACTAATTCTCACCTATGCACCTATGCACAATTCAGTATAATCCCTCAGCATATTATTTATACAGTTTATTCTGTGAGTTAGATGAAATAAGAGAACCTGGTGGAAACCAGCAGAGAGAACATAAAGAGTAACCGGGGGAAGCTGTTGTGCTTCACCATGTCTGCCTTTTTTTTTTCTTCATCTAGTCTTATATTTTTGGTCTATAGTGCAGTTACTAACACTTTCTGCCAACTTCAGGTCACTAGTTTATAAAGCACCAAGCTGAGGTTTTAGTACCCAGTGGTCACACAGACTAGCCCTCAGGCCATCTGTAGAAGGTCTTCAAAAAACCCAATACTCCTTAAGAGGTCTTCAGATTGTCTTCACAAAAATAAGTTATTACCAATTACTCCTATAGACCACTTCAGTATGAGTAATTAAATAAACATGTCCTGAAGTTGCCTGGGGTGTGAACATATTTATGGCTTTAATGTGTCCTGAAGATATCACCAATAGGTCTCTAGTTTGTATGCTCCCAAAAATGTCCTGCAGTCCTACTGTGTCCTGTGCCCACCAGTGATGGGTCGTTCATGAACGATTCATTCTTTTTGAACGAGTCTTTAATGTGACCCGGAAGAACGAGTAATCTCGGATAGTGATTAGTTCATTTTCTACTGGGCGTGCATGCACAAAGCAAAACCTCCGTAGGTTATGTACAGGAAACAGAAACGAGTAGTTACCTTTAAGTCTTTGGTCTGAATCGTTTGTCCTTTTGTCACGTGACTCCCATAGACGCCTATGCAGTGCAATAGATTCGAAAGAACGAACGACTCGGACCAGAAGATATGAGAGATGAGCTGCTCATTCTGTTTATCATAATATGTCCTTAGCTGCGTTGTCATATTTTTATTACTGGAACTATAGCTAAAATTTGTGTATGTAGACATGTTGAGGGCCTGTTTATTGAAAATGTACCATTTTATTTTATTTCTGATCAAAAGAACGAAATGACTCAAAAAAAGATTTGTTCATTTTGATGAACGAGATTCACAGAACCGAGTCACTAAAATTATTCAAACTTCCCAGCACTAGTGCCCAGCGTGTAATTATACCGACATATGCACTGCAATCAGAATTGGAATTTTAATGGTTTGCAGAGAAGAAAAAAAAGTATGTACTTATGTATGATAAGAGAGAGCAGTCTTGAGAGAGCAGCTCCAATGCAGAGGGAAAGAAAACAGTGAGAACGGCATAATTTACTTCCTACATCACACGCATATTTTCAGAACATTAGCACTACAACTTAGATTTTAAGTGTTTGAGATAAGTGGAATGAACAAGATAAGGTATTCAGATTGGGAGGTTTTATGTGTCATGAGCTGTTGAATTTGTTTTTACCAGCTGTATATGTACAGTAAGAGAGTGTGTGCTGTGTGTGCTGTCATGTGTATGAGGGTAGGCATGAAATCCATTCATTTGTACATTTTAGAGGATTATTACTGCTAAATGAGTGTAGGCATGTGAGTACATGTGATTAATCTTTTAAAATGATGCTGTTCATGAGCGCACGCGGAGCAATGATGTGTGTGTGTGTGTGTGTGTGTGTGTGTGTGTGTGTGTGTGTGTGTGTGTGTGTGTGTGTGTGTGTGTGTGTGTGTGTGTGTGTGTTCGTGCTTGTGGGATGAAGGGAGTGCTGAAAGACTGACAGGTCTCATTTATCATTCAGAATAGTTTAATTATAGGCGCGATTCCTCTATTTATCCATCATCAACCCCTTACTAATCCCCTCTCCTCAATTTTTCTGTCTTTTGCTAATCCCACTCTCCTCCTCCAGAGAGAGATCCTCATGTTTGATAGACACACCCACCTCTTTTCCAGGGAGAGGTCTAGGAATGAGGAGGAGTGTGTGTGTGTGTGTGTGTGTGTGTGTGTGTGTGTGTGTGTGTGTGTGTGTGTGTGTGTGTGTGTGTGTGTGTGTGTGTGTGTGTGTGTGTGTGTGTGTGTGTGTGTGTGTGTGTGTGTGTGTGTGTGTGTGTGTGTGTGTGTGTGTGTTCATTGGTGATTTTGCATGAGTAGGCTGCAAAATACTCATGTAGAGGCCCGGTTTTATATGAGAGAGACACTGAATGTTGGACAGTGCTGTACATCATCTTTAATTGAAAGTGGCATATCTACTGTATATATTTGAATTATATGTACACAAATCAACATTATCTTTAGTCATCTTAAGTGATGCTGGGGCATCTTGGCATCTTGATGCCATCTTGTATGTTAAATGGCATTTTCAAATTGTTTGTGTGTGTGTGCCCTGAGATCATTTGGCACCCCGTTGAGGGTGTTCCCCGCTCCAGGCCTCCATCATAAACAGAGTAAGCGGTATAGAGAATGAGCCAGTGAACAATTCCTAGCTGCAAATCCATTTGCAACCAATGGAAAAAGTGTGCAATCTATTGACTTTAGAAAATATTTAGGATATTTTCTAAATGTTTCCAGGCCTGCAGTTTGCTATTTCCTTTTTTTTTCTGTCTTCATTTTGCCTTTGGCGCTTTATTTGGATGGTCAAGAACAATTCAATTTTGTTTTGCAATTTGCTAAACCAATAGGCTAATTGGTAATTTGGTGTGTGTGTGTGTGTCCTGTGATGGATTGGCACCCTTTCCAGGGTGTACCACGCCTCGTTCCCTCAGTCTCCTGGGTTAGGCTCCAGGCCCCCCGTAACCCCGAATACAGGATAAAGTGGTAGTAGATGATGATGATGATAATGACGTCATTTTATGACCATGAAATGCCTTCCCAGAAGACTGGAGGTTACTGTACTGTAATATTAAAGGGACGATGAAAAAAGCACTTCTGGGTATGATTGTCAGGTGTCTATGAACTTTTGACCATGCAATTCAAATATAAATGTACTGGCGCTTTCATTTCTTCAATCATTTATAGTATGAGTATATTCATTTATGTTTGACCAGGTCATATCCTCTTTGCTAAACTCACAAGAAACACCACAGTTCTTAACAATGTTACAAACAATAAGTGTATTGTCTTGGATGCTTGAATTCCATGGTGGTCTGCATTACTGGCACTGGCACTTATTTGGTCCTTATGCTGAGAGAAAACATCAAAAGCATCTTTATCCAAAAGCCACATCTAACACAAATTAGTGTGGGAATCTAGCTGATGCATCACAGCTGGCCAGGGAAGACTCCACAGCAAGCTTTTTCCTGATTTAGTCATTTAAATTCGTATACTATAAAAACAATAAAAACATTTTTTAATATAAGAAAATATATAAATATGAAATTCATGAAATGTGAATTTTCTGTACTTGCCCTCAAATTAAAGCTTTAACTCATGATTGGCTAAAGCTTAAGATGCAAATATACATTCAGTTAAGTATTGCTCCTGTTCAGACCAAGTGTCAGTATGGGAAAGAAATACTTTAACAGTGGAATAATTGTTGGCATCAAACAGCATGGTTTGCATTTCTGCATATTGCAAACTCATGACTGGCATTATCATGAACAACTGTGTCTAAAGTTTGCAGAGAGTAATTGATTCACTCCTTCTATTATTTTCAGTAGCCACTTCATCCTGGTCATGATTAGGTGAACCTGGTGCTTATTTTAAGAACATGCACTGGGAATACACAATTGAATTTTGTCCATTTCATGGTAACTGAAGATACACTCAGGCCTTAATTTTTTTTTTTTTTCAGTTTATAATTTGATTTAAACTCTCTATGAGTATGTTCAGCCTACCTAACTCACTCACTACAGTATAAAGGGGTGTGGGGGAGGGGGGGGGCACTGGAGCCTATGCCAGGGGATTACAAGGTGGCATACAACCTGGACAGGATGCCAGTCCATCACAGGGCACAAGCACACACATACTCACACACTATGGGCAATTTTGAAATGCCAATTAGTCTAATATGTACAGTATGTGTTTGAACTATGGGTTGAAACCAAGGAACCCAGTGGAAATCCACCAGAACATGCAGACTTCAAAGGCAGGATTTGAACCCTTTACCCTGGAGTTGGGGCGCCACAGTGTTAACCATTACATCACCAATAACTCAAAAATTTTAAATTGTTTCCACTGACCTGATTTTTCTACAAAGAATCAACTTAATCATGTCTTGGATGTGAGTTATCATTGTAAAATTTATCTTTAAAAGGGTAAGAGAGATTCTCTTTCCTATTTTCTTTCACACAGCTCTATCCAAGAAATTCACTGGACAGCTACAAAAACATTTTACATTGTGTCTAAAAAAAAAATATATATATATATATATATATTAAATTAATACTTCAATTTTTTTCCTGTCCATCTTTTCTTTGTTGCTGTTATAACCATATCCAGCCATGTCAGTTTCAGTCCAGGGGTTGAAATACTTAGCAAAATGTGTCAGTGAAATGTGTGTGACAAAATCCCAACCAAAGTTAAAAAAAAAACAAAAAACAAAAAACCCATCTAGAGATATAATGACAAATTTTACAGCTTTCACCTGAAGATCCCGACTCTCAGAACCTGGGATTCTGCAGATGGATGACAATTCACCTCGCCTGACAAGTATTATCTTGGATTTTATAACTATTGAAATACATTGCTTAACCAAACTAAAAATTAAAAAAGTTCCCCCGCCATTAGCTTTGATTAAATGCGCATGAGCCGTGACAGAGTTTTGATAACATTATTCAATGTCACAATATTTATTTATCTTCTTTATTCTTGATCATCTTGTATACTGTAAATAGTAGAATTAAACCACTCCATAAAAGTCACCCTCAGAACACCCCAAAGACCGTCAACTGGGTCAAAACCCTGTTCTGGCTGATTGGTGCATGAAAAGAATTACTTATTCTCCCACACAAGTGAGTTCTGAAATATACCCATGCCATCAGAGTGAAAAAAAAAACAACAACAACGATGTGACACCTTGGTCTTTCAGTACATTCTGGTCATTAGCTGACGTCAGCTACTTGTACAGTTGCCACATAATGTTGCATAGCCATAACACTGCCTCCAGAGGTTCAAGGTCAATCTAGAATCATCAGACCACATGACCAGATTTTTCTGATTAGTCTGACAAGTCGTTTATTATTATTATTATTATTTATTTATTTATTTATTTTATTATATTTTGTTAATGGCCACACAGCCATTTATTTCCAATCCTGTTCCTGAGTTCTTGTTTTATAGTTGTTTTTAAACCACATTTTTTTTAATTGACAGGTTTTCACCATCCCTGTAGGTTTTAAGAATGCCTTTTACAATTTTGTAATTGCCCAATTCCTGTAATTTCAACACCCTATTAAGTTGTTTTCTTTGCTTGATGAAGGCCAATAATTTGACCCTTCTAAAACACAGTAACATCATTTTTTTCACGACCACAGGATATATCTTCTGACCCGTTTGTTTAAGAAATGAGAAATTTAATCCATTAGGATTAAAATAATTATTACCAGTTGAAACATTTATAACTGCAGAAATTATTCAATGATTTCCTTATTTAAATCCAAGTGGTTACTTTATTTTTTTGGCTGAGCAGTGTAATAATAGTTAATTTTAGGATTTCTTTAGTGAATATTACCAGGGGCATATAATTAATGGTCTCATCTCTCTATTTTTTATTTATTTTAAGAATTTGTAATGCAAACTCATTTTGGAGAGTGATTATACACACATCACAAAAAAAATGTACTAGTGCTGAAAATACATATGGTGATTTTTAATTTTAATGAATCATTTATACGGTTTTATTGTACACTATATTTGCTTCCAAGGTAACTGGGTAAATTGTGTAGCCAGTGGGAATGTAATAGATTTAATGAAGCATAATAGCTTGACTTTAAACAGCCTATAGTAGAAGATAAGGAGCAGGTGAAATTTAAAACCAATTGCAATTCGAGTAAGATCTGAATGAGATTATAAGGAAATGGATGCTTATCTTACAGACAACTGCACATACAAGAACACGCACATTTTCCCTCAGGAGTGCATAGGGACTGTAAATGAGTAATGCTTTAAAGTTATTAAAGGGACAATTCAAACAAGCTTTGTGATGGAATCTGAAAAGGAAATGAGCCAAACATTTTTTTTTTTCTGTGATGATCAGAGTAAGCTGTTGTCAATATGCTGTATTGTACTTTTACTTGACATCATTCTCTCCCAATTTGTTTGAGTGTGTGTGGGGGGCTTGTTTTTTTATTACTTTTTTGCCTTGTGTACCACTCTGGAATAGGATCAAGAGTTCCATTTCTCCAAAGCATTGACCTTGCAACACACTGCACACTGTGCATGAGAGCTGTTTCGGTGGTTTATCCTCTCCGCTCTGTACTTCTCATCTGCCTTCTTGAGCATCAGAGCATCTGTTTTAAACATTAAACATCCTTAGTTAAGATGCAATTCTGGGGAAGAAAAAAAAATCAGTATTCTTACATTTTTGCTTGTGTTATTACATTTGTGTGTGTACATATTACATATGTTTTTATGTGGCATATGCACCACTTTGTTATGAATTATAGAGAATCTACTGTAAGTTCAAATGAAATGATCCTTTTTTTTTCCAGATTAATGACACACCATATAAAGCATTTCCTCCTTTCCTTTTCATTGTTAGATAGAAATCATAAAAACTACACTAAATTGTTTCATTTTTATCAGCTTCTTTTCCTTTTATTTGTGTTTTTACCCCAGGAATAGAGTGATTCATGAAGTTCATTACTTTGTACTTTTGCTGTATGTGTGCTAACGTTGAGGGTGTATTCCAGTGCTCCAGTTAAACAATGCAAGCGGACGTGCGCAGGAAGTTTCCCTGCCCTCACAGGACGAAAATCTTAGACAATACAAGCTTGAACTTTGAACCTTGAATAGTCACACATTGCGAGAGGAAACTATTGGACGTCTGCTCAAACATGCAAGAGGTCACGATTCACGAACAGGAAGTGTGCTAAGATGCTGAGCATTTATCAAGTCATTTAAAAAAATGTACACCTGTCATCTTACCTCTAGTAAGATCTAGTAAGGTCTACTTTATTTATCCACTGCAAGTAATGCACAGCCAAATGTATAAAAAATATACAGTACAGTAGGTCCCCTACATACAAACATTCGAGTTATGAACTTTTGTATCCCAGGATGTCTGGAAGCAACCGTAAAAGCAGTATGATAAAGCTAGTACTGGTAAGAAGCGCACAGCAATAACGATGGAGACAAAAGTGAAAATAATTGAGAAAATGGAGCGAGATGAAACAATTAACGTGAATTGTTAGACCATCGGCATGATTATAAAGAACAAGGACAAGATCATGGAACATCTTAGTTTTATACTATGTATGGCCAATTGATTAGTATCCTAGTATCTAGACAATGTTGGACTTACGAACAAATTGCACTTACGAACAAGCTCTCAGAATGGAGCTCGTTTGTATATTGGGGACTTTTTGGAGTATATTATGATGAGTCCCATTCCCATGTCAAAACCCTCAAACTAAAGTATGGTTGAAATTTCAATTTATACCACTCTTTTACGCACCTTCTACAATTGTCTCAAAATGTCAACTATATCAAAGTAAAATAATTAAAGTTATGTAAACTACAGCAATGTAAGTAAGAATTTGCAGCAAATCTTAATAAAACTAAATCAAGTCTGTGATTTAAAAAAATGGCCATATAAGTAACAAACTAGACTAAGTAGTCATATAATTAAATATAAAAGTTAATAACATTGATTATCTAGTTACAGTAGCACTTGAAAACATTGGAACTTGGAAAAATTAAACAGGCAGTTAATGTTAGAAGCAGGGAAAATGGCCAAGCATGAGGATCTGAGCTACTTTGGGGTCTGAGCATCTCGAAATCAGCAGGTCTTACAGGATGTTCTTGGTATGTAATAGTCATGAGCTTCATTGTTATGCATTGGGAGAGAAGGCCAGTCCACCTGGTCCGATCTTACATAACTACTGTAAGGCAAGGCAAGTTTATTTGTTTATTTGCACATTTCATGCACATTGGTAATGCAAGTGCTTTACATATAAGAGAAGCAGATATTTATGAAATGAAATAGAAAATAATAGCATTTATTTAACATTTAAAATTTGGTTTGTAATCAAAATAAAACAGTTAAAAATATAAGATAAACATAAAATACCGTGCAGTCAGTTCGGACGTAGCTCAGTGCTCATTCAATAAATTCACAGCTAAACAGATGAGCTTTAAGTCTAGATTTAAATGTGACTAATGTTTAAGCACATCTGATCTCATCAGGAAGCTGGTTCCAACTGCAGTTGGCATAATAGCTAAAAGTGGACTCGTCTTGTTTTGTGTTGACCCTTGGTATTTCTAACTGACTCGATTCTAATGTGAGCGGTCTGTTAGGTTGTAGTGAGCATATCCGCAATGTATTTAGGTCCCAGGCCATTGAGTGATTTATAAACGAGAAAAACGAGCCTGGCAGAGAATCGAACCCAGAGCTTATAATAATATTGAATATACTTTTAATCATTAGATTTTCCTTCGTTCCACTTTTTTCACTTGTTAAGATATAATTTCATAGTGGCTCGAAGAATAAACAAGAAAATGTGCTAGGATATTGATATCTTTCTTTTTTTTTTTTTTTTTTTTTGATGGATCAAGATGGTTTCATAGCATAGTCTGTGCACCTTTGCAATCAGTGGAAAAACGATAAAGCATTATCTTCTTGCTTGGCAAACTGAAGTCTTGGGAGTACAACTCCAGCATGATATATGTACCTGTATGCAGAGACTTAGATTTTAGATAAGCCTGTACATACAGATTTTGGACTCCGCTATGAGAGACAAAACTTAGAAATGTCTGTAGGACATTATTTTCTCAACTAGAGTTATGAGTTCCTAAAATATATACAGCATGAGGTATAAAGCATGCATCACATCTGACGCATCGTCAGACACTGAGGAGTATTGCTTTTTGTTGGATTTTTTTTAACATTACAGAAAGATAAAAGCAGTGTAAAAAAAGAATAAAAATTTGAAACTTCATGAATAGAAAGAAAAAGAGCAAAAGAGAGACGGAAAGAATGACTAAACAAAAAAAATGACCTAATGTCAGGAAGGAAGAAAATGTTATGCAGTAATTATCAAAGATAACTTTTTTATCAAATCATCTATATATTTAATCTATCTAATAAGTTTGGCAACGAAACAAGTAAATTCAGTAAGTAATGGCAGAATTAAAAAGCATTTTCTCCCTCCTTGCCAACTTGTAAGCTTGGCAAGTACAACAGCAATAGAATTAACTGTATTTATATGCCGGTATGGAGAGATCTATAAAATAAATAAATAAATAAATAAATAAGTAAATAAATAAATAAATCCTCTCTTTAAGCAGGAATGTCAGTAAGATCTCATTTTGTGACTGTATTTGAAGCATCAGTTACTAAAGATTGCATTTGCATTGAACCAATTTTTCATTTTTATGGGGAAAAAACAATTAGCAGTAAAACTAATTTATACCAGGGAAAGTGTGAAAAATACAATTCAAACAAACAACAAAAAAAAAGAACTGCATGTTTCTGTCTTAGACGTGTAGACAATTAAAAAAAAAGTAATTCTAAGTAATTACTGTAATATTAAGTTTCTTTAAGAAGGTTAGATACTTAAACAACTAATATAAATTATATAAGAAAGTAAAGAAATGTTTGTAAAGTAATCAAATAAAATGAATTAATAAGGAAGATATTGTAAAACAAGCAAAGGGGTGTTCAAGTCAAACCAGGAAATTTCTCACTAATTTTCTCAATAATCCTGACCTCGATCCAAATGATTTCCACATGTTTGGGCCATTAAAGGAGTTCCTGGGAGGCCAGCATTAAGCAGACAGTCTGATCTGGCTCTGGTGTACTGAGAAAACTTTCCACCTTGATGGTATCCAAGCACTAGTGGAACGCGGGGATAAGTGCATTAGTGTCACAGGGGATTATATAGAGAACAGATGTGAATCGTCCAAGGACATGATGTTATTAGAAAATGAAATAGCTAGGGCACATGCTTCCTAATAAAGGTGAAGGTTTGGTCAAATTCCCATGAATTGTCTCGGAGAAGTTACAGATAAAACAAAAGGTTCGATGCAGACGTGAGACAAAGGATATTCCCTGTGCTTTGCAGGCAAGTGACATAATAAAGACAGATTTTACTCTCATAACTGTGCACCATTATTCTGTGCAATCGAAAGACCTGGTTTGAGCGAGATGTGGGAAAACTATAAGGCATGCTCTTTTCTGTTGCTATATTGCAAACTTGGCAGTAAAACAGCAACGTACAGTATGTACCTATATGAAGAGACATAAATCAGTCTTCACTTCTTTTACTTATGAATAAGGAAACACACTAATACACTTTACTGTCACTGTATTTGAGTTACGAGTACAACATATGAACAAAATGTTTCATTTTTATGAGAAACTGATTGCTGAATAAATCACACCTTTGATGTTTCTTCTCACACCGAAGAACATTACTCTCACCGAATGTCCTTCCACAAGGAACAGAAATATATCTGGATGTCTCAGTCACCGTAACATTAATATTTTATGGAGAGCTCCAGGTTGTATGCAACCAGTATTTTTCCATGCTGGCCTAATATCCCGAGATGCACCGATTTCTGTTCCTGTGTATGATTATGTTATATTACATCATGAATTTGGCAAGTTTCATTCCTTTGTTTTGGAAAGTACTAGACACAGGGCAATTATTATTTTTTAACTTGCACAAGACTGTCACATTTAATTGATAGTGTCAGTATTTCACACCTTCTCTCCCCCTTTGAGTAAATCACCCTCCACAATAGCGAGATTTCTGCTCTTCAAAACTCAACAGTCAGATCATTTGATTCCATCCAGATCGACAGCTCTGTAATTTTATAACAGATGTGGCTTGTGTTGGAAAAGATTCTGCTACCATGTGCCATATTTAATTATCTTAGCATATACACGCAACTCATTTTTAAATCATTTTGACTGCAAAATTATGGACACTTTGGAAATTTTAGATTTGCTTTGGCTCCAGTTGCTTTGTCTTTAAGCATATCTCTTTCTTTCTTTCTTTCTTTCTTTCTTTCTTTCTTTCTTTCGCAACTTTTCCATTTGAGTACAATATCAATGATATTATCATAGGTATAGTATTTTTATGTATTTGTTTCTCAAGGGCTTCATGTTTTCAGCCTACTTCAGTCTCTGGTAAGGAAGTCTTTGACAACCCACCCTGCACCATTGAGGATGCCATCTTGGTCCACAGCATTGCCATCACCCCATCTCAGTGCACCACTCTTGATGTTGCTGAATCACCTAACATTGTTACCTCATTTCCTGTTGCCTACATGCTCTGCTTCCCTGCCCTTCTTATAGTGTCACTTTGCCTTTTTCCCATTCTGAAAGCGTCACTCTGCCTCACTGTCCTGCTTCTAATGTTGCTGCATCACCCGGTCCAGCTGAGAACATCACTCCATCTCCCTACCTTACCTTACAGCTAAGGATGTTCCCCTGCCTTGGCTACATGTTGGCTTAAATTATGAATTATGACTTATCAGTACCTTCTTTGGACTTTGTTTTGCATGCTGGCAGCCATGCACTATAGAGGCGGTTTTGTCACCGAACACCAAGGACGTCCTGGACTACAGTACAGCTCCCATTAACCACTGCAAGCCATGTTTGCTGTCAGATTTAATTTCTCACTTGTGTGGTGTGTTCTGTGTATTTAAGTTTCAGTTTTCAGTTTCATATTGCTTTAGTTATCTGTCGTTGTCTGGAATGTGATTCATGGTTCTGAGTATTGCTCATGGTCGCAGTGTTTTTGCCACAGATTCTAGAAGTAGCTACCTGGTTAGGGGGGGTTTTAAGTTAGTTATTTACAGTGGATATAAAACAATGTTCTGCTCTTTGCCTTATCATATTGTCATATTGTTATATTGGGGAATTTATAAAAGAACAGGACAAATTTGGCCATTTTTGAAAAGAAACGACGAAATGGTGCATTTCCAAATCATTGGAAATAACAATTAAAGAACAATTCAATTCAACAGGATTTACCAAATAAGCTGTCACACAAACCTGGGATAAGCAAAAATAAGAAACCTGGGACAAGTTGTGGTTAAGCAATTTTGTGGCTCCAGTGGCGCAATCGGTTAGCGCGTGGTACTTATAAGGCAGTACGTGTGAAGCAATGCCGAGGTTGTGAGTTCGAGCCTCACCTGGAGCATGGGTTTTAAACACATCAATATGTTTCTGCCAAGAAATGTTTTGCCCACTAAAAACATTACAAGTCAGGAATTTAATCTGTGAACAAAAGTCATTCTTTGTCAGGGGTAGCTCAGTAGTTAAAGCATTGGACTATGACTGGGAAGATCCCAAATTCAAATCCCACAACTGCCAAGTTGTCCCTGTTAGGGCATTAAGCGATGCCTTTAACCCTCAACTGATCTGGGCCTGTATTCACAAAGGTTCTTAGAATCCTCTCAAAGAGAGGAGCTCCTACCTTAGCTTAAAAAGTCCTAGCTGGGTGTCCTAGACTAAAAGTGATTTAGGAAACTTTTTAGAGCAACTCTGAGTAAGGAGAGTACAAAAACTTTTATCTTAGTGAGGGGGTGTGGTTGACCCTGTTGCTAGGGATGATGCAGCAATTCAAGGACTGTGATTGGTTGATAAAAAATAATCTCTGACCTCTGCAAAGGTCTTGAAATGAGCTCTTTGTGAAGACAGAATACATGATAATAGAACAAACAGTGAAATCATCATTTTTGTATATGAAGAAATTGTTTAATCATGACTACAGGATACTTTATGCAAAGTTTCTAGGCTAAATGTCTTAAAGATAATTAAACTGCCAAATGTTGAAAATGTGTCGACTTTTGAAGCAACCAATTTCCACACAGAAGGTACTACTGTATATTTAAGTTCTCATATTTATTTACCGTACTGATTTTATTACTTGTAATCCATTTTAAATTGATGGGAGCAAAATGTCTCAGCTTTTACAATTTACATGATTGCAGGACAGTTTATTTAAGTTGCACTTTTGGATGGTATGTAGCCAACAATCCACGAGAGCTAGAAGTAAAACAACAAGAAAACCAAATTGGACAGAAGAGCAGTGTTTACTTTTAGCTTTATGTTCAGTGTTCGGAGAATATTTCTTCCTTCCGCCATTTTGTCCTCTGCTAGAGAAACTCTTAAGCCTCTTAAAAGTCCTCCTCTCTACTCTTAACAAATTTTACCTTAAATGCTGTCTTTAGGGCGAAGATGTTTTGTGAATAATTTTTATCTTTACTAAGATTTAATCCTAAACTTAAGGGGAAATTCTAAGAAAATGCCCTAATTCTAAGATTTGTCTTAGAATTTCGTCACTAGGAGCAACTTTTAGGCTTAAGAAGCTTTGTGAATACGGGCTCAGATGTCTGATGAGATAAAAATGTAAGTCGCTCTGAATAAGGGTGTCTGCCAAATGCCTAAATATACATTTGCGAACAACATCAGTGGGGCTTGTCGGGAGTCAGAAGCACATGATCAAACTGAAAATACAATCAGGGCAATAACTGGAGATAAACAACACAGAAGGTATACTACACAGAGTGAATGAATGTCCTTTTGTGCTGCAGCAGTGAGTGCATCTGTAATTAAGTTCAGGTGCTTAGTCAGTAATGAGGTGAACTTTACTAGACTGTGGGAGTTGTGGCAAGAGCACAGTGCTCTGGGAGATCAGGATGGGGTGAAAATTGGGCATTAAAAAAAAAAACAAAAATAGGCAAAAAAAAAAAAAATAGAGTGTATAATAAGGAGCAAAGAAAAAATTGGGACAACAAAAAATGCACAACAAAATTGCATTTTAACTTTTATATGTATAAACTGTATAATAAAACAAAAAAAATGATGGAAACATGCAGTCCTCAACATTAAATGGTTACTTATTCTGTCTAAACTAAGGACCCACTAATCTATCTGTTCTCTTTTCCTGTCATCTCTCACACACTTACACAGAGCATATTGAAGCCGTGCTTACTCACTAGACACACGATGTGCCTCCAGCAGCAGAAGCGGCAAATTACTTCCAGACAAAAATAATCTATTTAGCAGGGAGAATAGTTGTCAGATACATTGCTGTGTGAGAAAAGGAGAAAGAGTGTGTTTATTTATATCATGTGTATAATAGATGTGTGTGTGTGCGTGTGTGTGTGTGTGTGTGTGTGGGGGGGGGGGGTTCCTGTGTGTGTGTGTGTTCTACAGATTGTAAATGGATCTGTCTTTTTGGTTGGTCACCATTATAAGTGGGTACCATATAGACCATATATACATTCTCTCCGTTCCCCTGTCTATCTTCCAGCCTGACATACCTACACTGACTCTGTGCTGGAAGGATAATGATCAGTAATTAAAGCGTTGGCCCTTCTGCATATCTGGAGCCATGATGAATAAACTCACTAGTGGTTTCTTTTCTCAGATATTACAGGATATGAGTGCATATGCATGTGCGTGTGTGTATGCATGTTAATGTGAATGGCTCTGCGAATGCCTGTAGACACCCTCTCTTTATTTTCCACCGGTAAACTGGTAGTGGTGGAGGTAGGGGGACTCGGGTGCAGACGTATGCTAAAGAATCATTTATCCGTTGACCTCTCACCCGCTTCTCTGTTTTTACATGGAAAAGATTGATGAGTACAAAATAAATCAAAGCAATGAAGAAAAATTAGCAAAGCCACTTAGGCAACACACACAAACACAGCACATGGAAAACAGCTCACTGATCTTATACAGATGGGAACCTATTTGTTCAGATGTCATTTTCCACGTTGTGACCATACGTCCGTACGCGTTCATTTACACCTCTATTGTGGCAAACTCTCAAATCGGACTAGTGTTAATTAATGGTCAGTAAATGTAATTGTAATGATGGTGCTGATTTTAATTTAAACCTCACATTTACTACAGTATATAATAATACGCTCTTTATGGTATGTTATTGTTTCTATAGTAACAACTCATTCACAGGGGCGTGAATGGAACATCGATGATTAAAAACATTATTTCTAGTAGGCTTTTATTGCCATTTCAACCACATACAGTTCATTACATAGTGAAACAAAGCTGGACCAAGGTGCTACATACATACTGTACAACATAAATTAACAATAACTACGATACGTATCTTAAAAGATACCTAATGAGTTGACTAGTGACAAGACAAATTAGCATCATAAATTAACAAAACTATCTACGTACCATATAAAAGATAGCAAAAAGACAACATAAAGTTCATGGGCAAATGTACATGAGATAATAATAGATAAAACAGTAAACTTTTCTTGTTAAAGTAGCAGCAAGATAGAAAAAAGTTCTCATGAAAATAACAGCTAATAAATATTGTACAAAGTTGTTAGTTAGATAGTTAGTTCTATCTAGCAATTTCAGAATGTGTGTTTTTGTCATTTCAGTCACATTAATTTCAGATGATTATATGTTTTCCATTGTTATATGAGAATCGACATCTCCGTTATATGCCATATATATGATTGCAAGACCCTTCAGCGGTATAGTAAGATCAGCCAAGAAGATCGTCTGGATCGCTCTCCATCTTTACATCCCCAAAGCTACCAGCACTGATTAGACACACCTATCACACTCACTCTTCACTCTCCTGCCATCTGGAAAAATGTACCGAAGCATTCTCGGGCCTCTTTTCAAGAGCATGTGTGTGTGTGTGTGTGTGTGTGTGTGTAAGTGTTTATCAAACCCCTTTTATTGAGAAGACTGATGGCTTGGGGGAAGAAGCTGTTACACAGTCTGAATGCTTCGGTACCTTTTTCCAGATTACAGAAGGGTGAACACTGAGTGTGAGGAGTGTGTCTGATCAGCCATAATGTTGGTATGAGAGACATCCCTATCTCTGTCCCCTGTAGGGTCTTGCGGTGCGGAATGGTTCAATTCCCATCTAACAATGCTAAAATTGATAAGGTGACATTTCTATAAGGAGACATTTATTCAGTGTTTATATATTATATAGACTCCATATTTACATATTTGAGGGAGTTCAGGTGAGAAGGTTTGGGAAGATTTTCTTGGGAACATGACATGCAGTCTTATTGTAAACCATTTTATTTCTATACGACTAGTTCCGGTAAAAAAAATAGTGCTAAATGCAGTTCAATGCAGTTCAGTGGGACTACAGAAGCTTCATTTGAGTTTCAGCCAAAATTTAGATTTTGGCCCTGATTACTTTTGTTGTACTTGTGTTCTGGGTGAAAACTTCACAATCTGTGTGTGGACCAGGAAAATTTATAACAGCAAAGCCCTATTGTAATGTACTTATAGACACCTCGATTTTGACTTTTCGATATAGTATAAGAGATAACAGGTGCTACTTTGGCTCTTAGACATGTTATAACACCAAGTATAGCTGTTCATGGTTAACAGTGTGACATATAATTCAGAAATGCATTAAAAAATTGCTTGCAATTGTGGTATAAGAAATAAAACACATCAGAACATTCTGACATTGGAAAATAAGCAACTTCATGACAGCACAGAACTTTGTGCTTCCTTCCTTATTTGAACCTTTGCATGGATCAAATAACTTTTTTGAGCTTGCTAAAGGGTAGAGATAAAAAACTTTTTTATTGATGTGTTAAACTTTTGGCAGTGTTCATGCTGATGTTGGGAACACCTAGTGTTTATGTTGCAGAGATGCTCCAGCTAATGGATTCCCCGCCCCCCCCAAAAAAAAGAATCTCACAAAAAGAGACAAGAGGGAAGATCAAAGAAAGTTAGAAAAGGGCAAAGCACCTCCTCTGTACCACCAGTGCCTTTAAATCTCTTGCTTTGTGCAAGAGAAGATTTAGTTTTTTTTTTTTTTTTTCCTTCCAGTTGTCCACTAGCTGCGCATATGAGGAATGAGCTCGACAGGCAAAGTTCAAAGGGCAGGGACTTTGGAATCAGGAGGTGCGTGTGTGAGTCTGAGTAGGATTAGTCTAAACGGCCAAGTGAGGACACATCCATTACTAAATCGCTCCCTAGTGTAGACACATTTACAATAGCAAGCCACCAGAGAGGGAGATTTGTGAGTCCTCGTGGGGATTCGGTGGAATCTGGCAAGCTTTGCTTTGGTGCTCTCTTTATGAGGTTACACACAGGAGATCACCTCAAACACAACATAAATCACATACACTTATTCTATGATGATCTTTCCACATACGTTATACTACAGTGCATAAACGGACTCTGTGTTTTGAGAAAAACTGTGATGCAAGCAATGGAAAATCTATTAGGTGTATAAACTGAATCCATTTGAAATGATGTCATTCTGCAAGAATCTCTGAAAATTTCGGACATTTTTGGACATGCGATCTATAGTAGTATTGGTGTATTTGATGAACAGGTAAAGGGTTTCACACAAACAGAACACTTAAAGAAGTTTTATTTTGACCTGCTTCTCATGAACTCATCCTGCTCTCTGGAAATTGTACTGTAGCTCCTGTGGAAATTGTGCCATGTACTTTTTCGTTTCATGCTGTTAACTTGGAACTCAAATTTTTCATACACTGGAATTCCTACATACTGTACTTGTTTAAGTTATTTGAGCTCATTTAAGAAAATGTCTTAGGCAAACTCAATGCCATCTTCAGTGCACCGGGACTGTACTGGCAACAGCATACACTATTCTACCAAATGACATTTACTCATTCGGTTTTTCATGCTGGAACAGAATGCATCAAATTTCTGTTCAATTCTTTGAACAAGCAAACTTAAACAATGGCAGAAAATTCTTATTTACAGCATAACGGATTTGTTGTCACTAGTTTCCCCTATTTTGTCCTTTAACTTTGTACCTATTGTGACATCTCATTTCTCAACAGTTTCATTTCTCAATTCTGCCTGTGGTAAGATTTTTGCATGAACCTTTTTTTTTCTTCTTCTATCATTAATGGGAAACACGTTACACAGTGACAGTCATTTAACAATGGTATGCTTCCATTTTTGCTTTGGAACTCTCTCTGATCTGCCATAACAGGAATCTTTTGTTCACCAAGTAGTCAAGCAAGCACTTCTCTAGCATCTTATTCCTTATCAGTTGGTTTACAGATGGTCGCTAGAGTTTTGCTAAAATCAAATATGCATATGTGATTATGAATATAAGATAAATACTGATAATGCTACTAGCTGATTTAGTTAGGGTCTATGTCTGTGCACTTACAATAAATGACCATGACAGACAAAAGTTATTTAATATACATCTTACAGTATGTTTTCCTATATAACTGCTAGTTTGGATAAATAAAAAAGGCAAAGAGTTATAAAGTGGATTCTTTTTTGGTACTTTAATTAAAACAAAGAGTTTTATGCTATTTAGTTATGCCTAGGCAAAACAAAAAAGGAAACTTAAGAAAATGCTAATAATTGATTAAGGTATAACAAACACTGCATGACCTATTATCCAGAATAAGCTTCACTTAATGAGGTGATGTCTTAAAGAGTTTATTATATGTATAAAAAATAGATTTTCTCTGTAAAGAAAGTATATCCAACCATCCATCCATCTAGGAGTCCAACTAGAGACCATCACGGCCACTGGTAACCATTGGAGGCCACCTTTGTATTCATTCCTATCTTTAGGACCATGGTAGGACTTCTGGTCAACATTCACACATGCAGTTACACATTACAGGCAATTTGAAACTGCCAATTAGGCTATCGTGCATGTCTTTGGACTGTTGGAGGAAACCGGAGCACCCAGATGAAACAAGAGGCCATGAAACCAAGATTCTGTGCTTCAACTGATTGCAACCTAAATCACCTCCTAAGCTCTTTCACTCTGTGTCTTTCAGCTCAAGCTCCTCATTTCCCTATCTCCATCTCTATAGGTAATGCAACACCCTGAGAGGTGGGTATGTGGGTTTAACCTTTGACTCTCTGACCCTTGTTAGTGGTCACTTTGTTAGCTGGGAAACGAGTGTCTCTGGCTCCGGCTCTATGAAATACTAAGAAATACCAGAAACCCATGGAGTGACCGCTCTTAATGTTTTATAGCCAAGTGTAAGGAGAAATTTCTTTTCCAGGTTTTGCTGGTTGTAATCATGTCAAACTGTGAAATGGATACAGAGGATTCTGACTGTGTGTGTGTGTGTGTGTGTGTGTGTGTGCGCGTGTTTGTGTGTGTGTGTGTGTGTGTGTGTGTGTGTGCGCGTGTTTGTGTATGTGCGTGCATGTGAGTGAGTGCTCCTACAATGCATGCATGCACCATAAGCCTGTATGCTCATATGCCATTTTATTGCTTTCGCTGACGAACCCATCTGTGTCCAGTATGTGGACACATGCCTCACTATACACCATATACATCAATTAAATGTGCATGCACCTGTGTGTGCTCCTGTATGTGCACCAATGTGTGTTTATGTGCGCTATAAAATTAAATAAAATTTAGTGGCTGGTGTAACTTGGTAATTGGCGGTAAATAGCTGGTCAATTGTTTGGCAGCATAAAGGGCAATTATGTTCTCAAATCTATAAACCTTCATGCCAGCAGGTTAACTGTTTGTGCCTGTAGTGTGTACCGAGTTCCTTAGTTCTTTGTGTATGTGTGTGTGTGTGTATACCTTCTAGGGAGTCAGCGCTGGAGGATTAAGCCCAGGCGCCACATGGAAATGGGAAATTAGCTTAGGGTTGTAAAGTGTTTGTGCATGTGTGTGTATGTGTGTGTATGTGTGTGTATGTGTGTGAATGTGAGCATGCCCAGGGGGCTTCAGTTAAAGTGTCCTGGTGTTTGCATTGAGATGTTGGGGCTATAAGCCCAGATTTCTGACAGGAAGCAGGCTAATGGCAAGCTGGAGAGTGTAGGTGTGCGCCGGGAGAAATAATGCAGGGATTTATATAGATTGTCGTGTTTTTTAAGACTTCTTGTGCCTCTACATTGTGGATCTGCTGTATTTTTAAAACTTCAACAGCATAGCAGCTTTCAGCTAGATAGTGAGCTGGAACTTACATTAGCTAACAGATTTAGGTGTCATTTTTTTTATAGCTATATTAGGTTTTGGCACAAATAAGACAAAATCCGGAGTTTTTAAAGATAACTAAAAAAGTTAGCACTCCGGTTATATTAAAACGATTGTGTCTTATCAGCACTTTTCGTTCAAGGCTACTGTCTCCCCAGTCACTGATGTGCAGGTGTGAACAGGTTACATCATTTCATTTGTAACTGTGTTGTGAGCTAAAATGGATGCCCCGCTTTGATTTGCATGAAAGAAGAGCAGTGTGCAATGATGAATTTTTTAGGTGCTGAAACAAGTCATAAAGGAGAACAAACAGAAGTGTTTGGAAATCTGCAAAAAAAAAAAAAAAAAAGATAAAATAAAAAATCTGATACTCTAAGGAAGGTGAAAGTTTCTTAAAGAGAATCATTACTGGTGATGAGACACAGATTCATCAGTACGAGCCTGAGAGTAAACAGCATGGAAACATCCTCAAAAAAAGTTAAACCAAGCCTTTATTTGTCACATATACATTACAGCACAGTGAAATTCTTTCTTCACATATCCCAGGTCAGAGCACTGGGTCAGCGATGATAGAGTGCTCCTGGGTTAGGGGCCTTGCTCAAGGGCCTAACAGTGGCAAACTGGTGGAAGTGGGGATCGAACCTCAGATCTTTCAATCAGTAACTCAATGTCTTAGCCCTCAGAGCTACCACTGCATGAATGGTTGATAAATCGACCCTCAACCATCAGCAAATTAATGCTTACAGTTTTTTGAGATTCCCAAGGGCCAGTATTGAAAGATTATCAGAAAAAAATATCAACAATCAGAAGTGCTGATTACAGTGTAAACGCCTATTAAAGAGCCGAAGCCTAAACTTACTGTATGATTAAATGCTATGCAAGGGTGTTGTGATCTTGCATGACGATGCATGTCTGTACACTTGTCGAAACTCTGCAAAGATTTCATTGCTCCATCAGACATTTACCTGTTTGGTCCCGTGAAAGCAGCTCAAAGACTAACAAAGCTCGTTAACTGATTGACAAAATGTATTGTAAAGAAAGGAGATTATGTTGAAAAATGTATCTAGTTGTCTGTTCTAAAAGTTAATTAAAATAAATTCTACAGCCAGAAAGCGGATACTTTTTGACTCACTGTTGTACTTTAGAAAATATTTGCGTTATTTCAGGTTTGGATGAAGACTGTTGTAAGGGATAAATTATGTTTCTTTTCTAGGATAAGGACCAGATTATGCTAAGATCTGTGTATTTGGATCTTCAGATATAGTACGTCATGGAGAACCAAAATTTTAATTTCTTTCATAACACTAATTGTTATAGTACAATAGTGGTAATTTTGAGCACTAATGTGAGAATAAACTCACAAAAATGTTTAACTCACAAAATGTTCATATTTTTATTATTAGTCACACAAACAACTGGAAACCATAAAAACACATGATCATATGTGTCTATAGTATTTCTTTGCCTATGTTGTGGCTTATTGTTTATGTACTGTAGTTAGAATAAGCGGTATAGAAAAATGAATGAATGTTTATTTAAATAGTTCAATAAATAATGGATTTAGTCATATTTAAAAAGTATATTACACTCTATATTGCACAATCTTGAAGCCAGCATATATTAATTAAAATGTGAGAATGCAAAAAAAAAAAAAAAAAACAGCTCAAATGCTCTCGGTTTTAAGGCTTAGAAGCAGTCTAGACCTTGCCTGGGATAAGGACTAAAGCAGTTTTTACCAGTTTAAGGGCTAAACCATAATGTAGTGAAGACCTCCATTGATGGTGGTGATATGCTTATACTACCAAAAGTATAATATTAACTCAAAAGGTTACTTCTGATCACGCCCCCTTTTTAAAATTTTTTTTTCAGAATAATAGGATTTTTTTTTTAGGTACATACTAATTCATTTAAATACGATTATATTTACGAATACATTTATATTCTTTTGATTTTGTATAAATTTTTTACTCTGCGGGTGGCTTAAGTCACTTACCTGCGTGCACATCTGGCTGCAGTGTGGACTCGAGGTGTTAGTGAGGAGTCAGTTGGGGTTATTAAGATACTCTGGAGGCTTGCCATTTGGGATTTGGGGTCGTACTGTGCTTTGGGGAGATTTAGTGGTTGATTGGGAAGGAAAGTGGTCACATCTGGAGAGGTCGGGGAGCCCGGGGGATAGAGGGTGGGGGTGCTGAGGTGGCGTGGTGTTTAAGAGGATTGGTGGATCTAGGGGCAAATATTCATAGTGTTTTAATTTAGCAAATATTCAGATTTAAAGAGTTAGACAGTGTCTGTGTTTGAGAGAGCACAAGAGGTGTGAGAAAAAGCAAGAAAGCGTGCGGACAGAAAATAATTATGGTGCGATCTGATATGTATCAGAATCAGAACAGAGCAGGATGATGTGTAATCCTGCTAACACACCCACACACCCACACAGATACCTGGCAGCCAACAGTTATGATGAAAAGGTCTTGAAAGGTAGTTTGATGTCATGTTGATGTTTGGTGAGTCAGCTTCTTTGAACTGGAACCTGGAATCATGCACGCACACAGTCAAACTCAATGAAAGAATGAGAGAGAGAGAGAAAGAGAGAGACAGAGCAGGGCGAAACAAAGAGCTACTGTCTAATGTTAACCAGTGACCCCTTTAACTGTGAGACTAGTCTAAAATCTGTGAATTATCACACATTCCTACAGTGGGATATTGTTCAGGCCATACAGAATTTCCATACCACATCCTTAATACATCTTACTTACATGAATTGTATGTCTCCTGAATCCTACCATTCTCTTGAAAAATGGACACACACGTGGATAGACACAGTGAACTTGTTTCATAAACGCATACTCATACCATTTATCACCATAGTAAATGTCATAGAATAGTGACTGTCTGTGTGATATCACTATAAGATATGTGCATTGCAGTTATACACATGTGGCCTGAAGTATAACTCACTACGCTGTTATAATTTAGAGCAAGTGAGAGAGAGAAAAAAAAAACATTTCTAGGCAATCTCAAGGAATAGCGTGGGTTTCCTTTCCAAACCCCTTTTTCTTACTTAACGATTATGTTTGCTCTCTGTGATACACTATCATATAATATATACTGTATATGTAATGTGAGTAAGCTGTAAAGGATTGTTCATGATGCATTTAATATACATGAAAACATGATGCTATGCTTGGGAAAGACTGTGTGGGAGAAATGGAGAAACGATGCTAACCAGTGACCGCTTTAACTGTGAGATGTGGTGTGAGTGTAAAAAGAGGGAAGGAGGAGAAATGGGGAACAAATACAAATCGTATATCCATGAATTGTTTTATCTTTATTAGGGATGTGATGGATGCAAAAAAACAAACAAAAAAACAAACAAAAAAGCCCTCTTAGAGGAAGCACTTAGTCCTGGTAGGAACCATACATACGCAAACACGGGCGCTCAAGACAATCCAGGACTATGTGTTCCTTTAATTCTTTTTGAGTAGTATACTGTACATTAGGCTAAGGATATACTTACATGTACTTTAGATACATAAATATTATGGAAATGTTAAAATTATTCCCTATAAAATTCATTCAAACAGCGCTAGAGTGTGTAGAAGAAAATCTGTATATTGTGTGTTGTGCCAACTGTTCAAATGAGCTTGCATTCTTAGATAAAATCCTTAATTCAGAACACCAAAAACAAGTAACATCTGGTGAGAGGTAGGGTGCGAGTGCATAAACTCAGCATCTGCTGTATTCCTTTATTATGCTGCATCCAGGAGTCATGATCAGAGTCCATAGTAAGGGCAAAACATGGTTGGGAAACGTTAAACAAGTGTAATCCATAATCAAGATTCAAGATTCAAAAGTTATACTAATAATACTGGTTATATTAATAGTGTGGGAGTAAAACAATAAAGGCAAGAGTATACTGTAAGGGGAATGCATGTTGGATGTTGGAATGTTGAAAAAAATTCCTTTGAGATTCTTGTCTCTGATGAAATGACTGCATCATGCACTTTAATTCTGCAAATCTCTTTTTCTACCTAATTACCAAAATGTTCTACTGGATTCAGATCCCGCGACTGGAAAGGCCATTGAAGAAAATCAAACTCACTGTTATGTTCATGAAATCAGTTTGAGATGAGTTGAGATGAGAGAAGACAGTGGCAATGAAAGGATACACATGGCCGACAACAAAACCCTCACTGTGGTTTTTCTGTGGTTTTCAAGCCATGACTGATGGGTATTAACAGGCCCAAAAGAAAACATTCTTCATACCATTGCACCACCTCCACCAGCCTGGACTGTTGACACAAGGCAGGTTGCTGTTGGTGCCAAATTCTGATCCTACATTCACCCATACAGAGCCGTGAGGGGCCTGAAGCCTAATGCAGGGAGCTCAGGGGACAAGGTGGAAGATACAATGGGCGGCGTGCCAGTGTATCACAGGGCGCACACACACACACACACACACACACACACACACACACACACACACACACACACACACACACACACACACACACACTATGGGCAATTTGGAATTGCCAAAAGAAACAAATTTGCATGTATTTGGACTATGGGAAGACACTGGAGCACCCAGAGGAAACCCAAAACACACAGGGTCCAAACATATCACAAACAGAACAAAGTTGTGACTTTCAGTACTAAAAATTACACCACTGGGCCACTCATTTACAAATTATATTTAAAAAATTAAACAAAACTATTAAATGCAACCAGGCAAAGAAAAATATGGCAGAACCCTAGTGAAGAAAAACCAATTAAAGGGTCTACAGTATATAGAACCTTTTTCTATTCAGAGAAAAATCCACTTTCATCCTTGTTCAAAATCTGTTTCCCCACTAAATTTCTGCTGGTTTGAAACCAGTCGCGGTGACATCAGACATAGTATTGAAATTGTGCCATTTATATATTTGTTTTTATGTCATATATTTAATAACTAACATTATTCATATGATTTTAATTAAAATGAGAAAAAAAGGAGTGAGACACTATTTTACTGTCAGTTCTATCAAAATGAATATGAGCTACAATCCCAATACTAATAAAACATCCCTGGAACATCAACACACTAATAAATAGCTTAAATAGTATGAACAAAAAGAAGGGTTTGACTTCGTATGGTAAAATAAATTTTTGACTGAGTGATAAAACTGTACAAATTTGCTAGTATTTAACATTATTCGTTAGTACTGTAAATTCCCACATCTGATTCTGTAACCGTTTGGCATTAACCTTTAAAAAAAAAAAAACATATAATAATAAGGTCTACTTGTACACTGAACAAGAGCTAACATTGTGCCTGTGTAAAGGATCTGATCTCTAATCTAATCCCTCTAATCTTATAATCTCTATGAGAATTAGGACGGTCTATAAAGTGTATCTTTTATAACCAGTATAAAAGCAAGAAAGAGATGAAAAGCATATGGAGTGCAGATTATGGGAGCAAAGCAGCTGTGGAAGTGATATGGGGACGAAAAGAAAAAAGAGAGAATGAAAAAGTCGGAGGAGAAAAACAATTAAGTCTTAATCCTTTCATCTGCTGATATTTTTGGTTGTGGATGTCGAGGAGGTTCTGGATTCTCTTAGGTGCACATTTAGAGCAAAGGACAAGGATGAAGGAGAAAACCAAGGAAAGATGTTGGAAAGAGAGAGTGCATTTTTAAAGATTGGGGTCTTGAGTTTACGCAGACACACACACAGTTATGTGTGAACAAGGTGGTCCATGGACAAGGTCGGAAATCACATTATAGTTTCTGCTTTGTGTAAAGGAACAATTGATGAACTTAACATAAGAGGGAAAGAGGAAAACACATCCTGGATGTCAAAAATGATAAATCATAAAAAAATATTAGTAATTTCTTTTTTAAAACAGCGGTTTTCAAATTGAATGAAAGAAATGCAATCAGTGGAAGCATTCTAGTCCATTATACACATGCACAATTATAACAAAGATGGAAATACCTACAATGGGGAGAAAACGTCTTTACCTTCATTTATAATGTCTACCAAAGAAAAACTGGAGGAAATAGCGGCAAACAGTTTTCCCACTAAAGCACTCCAGTATTAGCAAATAAGTGTGTGTATGTTTTATACATTACATTTCTGCACGTACATGTTCTATGTAAACTGTAACGACATCTGCATTGTGTATCACGTTCAGTGTTCAATATCAGGGCTGTGCAGCAGGATGTTGTGTGACAGCCCCCTTGATGGTGCTTATTCCTTGTAATGTTTAGATTTCCTGTTGCTGGCAAATATCTCAGGTTCCCCCAGTAGATATTAGTGTAAGGATCAAGTATTAACATGAACACAGATGCTAGTCTAATGGCTCTGGAATGAAGGAACAGTGGAAATTGGGAGAAGTCTTGAGACAAGACAGTCTTTGCATAAGGACTTTCCTCAGCAAAGCGTTTTGAAAAACTGAACTGCAGTTAAACTCTTTTGAAAGCTGATCTGTTGCATTATTAAATATGAGAGTTTTTTTTATAAACCGCGAAAAAACTAAATGACATCTATTCATTTTACTCATTGTGAAAATGTAGTCAATTCACACAGTGCCTACGTACACTTGACCAAATTTTGTCTGACATTTTGTGATAAAGGGGTGCTATACATGTGTTTATGTTATGTATTTATATGTTCTTTTAATCAATCAGTATCATAGCTGAGGGAGTGCTGATGTGCTGATTATCAGCACAGCTGTGACGCAGCCGTACACACAACATCCGGTGTATGTTCAGCACAACAGCACTCGCTCGATATTCAGCACAACAGCACTCCCTCGATATTCAGCACAACAGCACTCCCTCGAGTACGATATTCCAAGTTCTACAAATGCCATTTATTATCAACAGATTGTAATTTGTTTGTTTCTATAACCAGTTATTTTGCTCTAATAACCAATTTAATCAGTTATTTCGCAACTGGCGGAACTACCTAACCAAATGGTATGGAGAATAAAATAAACCATGGACAGTCCAGTAAATCTCCTAAGTTGTTCTTTATGTCTCCACTTATTTTGCTTAAGGTTTTACAGTAGTCTCAGCACTCATGAAACACCTCTTGTCCAGGCAGATCGCTATGATTGGAACTAACTGTTGTACTGTATATAGGATCTATGGTAAATTCTAGTTTAAGTATGTTTTATTTTTAAAAAGTGGCCTGGAATTCCTAATTTTTACAGGAATAGGGTGTTCAACTGACAACAATGTTTACTTACTATTAACTTTTTCAAACAAGATTTTGACTCGTTGCGTCCTGGCATAGTGTCAAATGTAGAGTGTAGAGAGCCAAACATGTATCACCCAATCGCATTTCAGTCTTCCAAATTTCAAGGGTTCTACTGATACTTGTTTAGCACATCCAGGTTGATTGATTAACAACATAGTGAGGGCCTTAAGGATCCCATTAAGGATGCCTCCCTGACTCATTCCTGTCCCCCAGGGACAGGCTCTGGATCCACTGAGACCATAAGCACCCAACAT
Source organism: Clarias macrocephalus (assembly GCA_011419295.1). Taxonomy (NCBI): domain Eukaryota; kingdom Metazoa; phylum Chordata; class Actinopteri; order Siluriformes; family Clariidae; genus Clarias; species Clarias macrocephalus. The sequence goes on along the minus strand of JAAGKR010000042.1, from coordinate 61,785 downwards.
GGATGCAGACTAGAGCTTATGTAGAAGACCTTCTGTAGGACTCAAGATTACTTAAGAGTGTTTTTTTTAGTATAAGAACTTCAGGAAACTAGACCTGTAGATGTCTAGGTTGATAAAATTTTTAGGGCTATAATAGGTCCTATAGATGTCCCCAATATGTCCTGAAGACATCCTACATGTGGAAACTGGGATAATGTGTTTACTAAAAAATGAATTTTTTAAAATACATTAAACCTTTAAATTTTAAATAAATAAATCCAATACACTTCATTGCATTTTCTTTGGTAAGCCTGGGACTGAGGCAGGTGGCTTCAGCTGGGGTACTTGGAGCCGTTATGGCTGTTTATAGCAATGGACGCAGATCAGTATACACTGTGTGTGGCTAATGGGAAGGTCCTTATTCCTCTGACCAGGGTGTACGTTTCTGTTTATTCTGCTGATTTAAGGTTGAGATAAACTATGTAGGTTTCCTCAGAGCCAATGGAGGGTTAGCAAGGAGCCTTGTCACCAAGCTGCCACAGTTCTCTGATGTATTACTAGTAGAACAGAGATGTGAGATCACAATAAATTACTTAGTGTGTGTCTATGTTGGGGTGACCCTGATTGTGCATCCAGCTGGAATGGATCTGTGCAACAGCTGCAGGAACATTGGAATCTCCCACTTGTTACTACATTGCTCACAAATACACACACGGATACTTTCACTACCAAATTATCTCTATGTAACCTACACTCACAGATACAAGACCACCCAAGAACGTTCTGCTTCACCTAAGCAGGAATATGGACACCCGTTACAATTCTGTCATCAAGAAGCATGCACTTAGCCTATAGATGCTTAAACACACTTTCGATTGTTTTTTTTAAACACTCACTAAGCACACAGAGAGACAAACCAGCATAAACAGACACACAGGCATGACAATGATGATTAATGTGCCTTGGGTCAAGAGCCTAAATAAATAAATGCACTCTATGTTCTGAAGGTCAGAGGTCAGGAGTCACGGTCAAAAAGGGTGCCACTATGGTCACAATTCCAGCATGCTTATCTAATCACTGCGAAATATCATCGGCTGTGTGCAGTTTAGATTGGGATGTGTTTGTCTCATTGCTGATTTCTTGACTGAAAATGACATATCTGGGACTTTCTAAAGTTCAGCAATGGTTTATGGATCATGGATTATGTGTCTCATGTAGTTCTGCTATGTTGTGGTGTGTTTCGATATGAAACACACCACATTCTGTTCTGGAGCGAGAGCTGATATTTATGATAGCATATTATTAACATGTTTCTTAATAGTGAACGCACGTCTAATGTATACATTTGTCTTCATAAGTGTCTGCCAAATCGTGTACATGTACTGTAAAAGGCGTGAAATAATAAAGTTATAAATAATAAAGTTTCTGTATACTTATTTTAGGAAGGAAATGTGTTCGTATGAACTTTTCTAATGTCTTGAATGCCTTTCTGTTTCATAATTGTTTATAAAGAGTAAGATTTGGGTGGCATAGTTGAGGGTTGATTCCTGCCTCGAGTCCGCGTGTGTATGTTCTCCCTGTGTTGAATGGATTTCATTCGGATTCCTTCTACAGTCCAAAGACAAGCAGATTAGGCTAAATTCCATTTCCAAATTACCTATAGTGTCTGAGTGGGTGAGTGCATGTTTGTGTGCCCTGCAATGGATTGGCACCCTGCCCAGAGTGTATCCCTCCTCGTGCCCTGATTTCCCTGAGATAGGCTCCAGGCTTCCCCTGACCCTGTACAAGATAAGCGATATAGAGAATGAGTGAGTGAGAGGGGATGAATTAGATTTAAAAAGACTATTTTCGGTGGTATCCTTAAAAATATAGGTAACTGTTGTAACTATAAAAAGATTTTTGATGCATCCATCTACGATGTCTATAACATTTGTCCTGTGTAGGTTAATTGGCTGTGTAAGCCAACACAATACAACAAATAGCAAAATGTTGTGATTTTGCAACAAAAGACAGCCAATGGCTGATAGTTCTGACAGTGTCAGAATTATAATGAAATTATCAGTGTTGTAAGCCAATGATGCTCGGATAATAAGAAATTTGTTGTTTATGTGGTTATTTTCTGCAGCGGTGAAAATCATACAGTGTAAAATCAACTTTAAAGGAAACTCCAAATCAACACTGACTGATCGCCTTTATCCAATGACTCAGTATTTTTTAATCCTGATGGATGTTCTGTCTTTCAGGATGACCTTGTTCTGACTGACAGGGCGTACTATAAGTGCTCACTGATTGCTTTGCTGAGGACAGAATTTAAGAAAATCACTTATTAGATCTCAACCCAGACTTTTGTATCAATGTGTTAGAAACGTTCTCCAAAACCATCATCAAAATACTAAGTGAGCATATATACAGTATTTTGGCAGAGGAGGCTCACTGAAGCTGTTCTGTCTTGCTGTGATGACACTGTACTAACACACTTCATGTCCTAGCTAAACATGCTGCTTGTCTGAAAATTAGAACTGGTGATGTCAGAACATGAGTGTAATTTCGTTGCTTTGACAACGATGTCAACAAATCCAGGGATTCATGTGTTAATGTATGCGCATCTTGAAAAGATTACAGCAATTATATGCCTGTGATTTGTTGGAGACTCGACATTTTAGCTGAACTCATAATTATTAGTTGGGTATGTTCTGAAAGGCACAACTTGATAGTGTCAACACAAACCAGCCAGAAACTGTGAAAAACATACTAAATTGAGTAAATGCATTGAGTAAAAAGCATTGAATAAAAATGCTTTTTACATGGTTGCAATTGGCAAAATTAATTCTGTATAAACATTTACTATACTTTTGGGAATGCAATCTTTAACACTTGTTAACTAACTAAGTAAGTGATGGTTATCATCGTATATTAGCATATTTAGTTAAGTGCTGTTAACGTTTCAGTAAGTTGTTGGATGTGTTATTGGTCATGCATTACTGGATTGTTTGTTTCCTTGCAAAGATGTTCCTTCCTCATTACCTGTCGTGAGCATTAACCCCAGGCTGTAGCAACACTTACTGTACAGTAGATACACTGATCAGTCATAATGTCAACACCTCCATTGATCACTAAATATACACCACCAAACTGGTGACAGGATCATGGGTATCCAAGGCTCACCCATGCCCAAAGGCCAGCCAGTCCGGTTTGATCCCACAGAAAAGCCAATACAGCACAAATCCCTGAGCAATGCTGGCAGTGACAGTAAGGGGCCAGAACACACAGTACACAACACCCCACCACACATGGGGTCCAGCAGGCAAAGAGCCCAAGTCCATCAACCCGGCCTGCAAGATCCTCACGTCCCAATCCAACTGAGCACCCACTGGATTCATCAGACCAACAAGTCTGCTCCACTGAGGTCCCACCCCACAACCCACAGCGCCCAAAGGATCCACTGCCAACATCCTCATGCCAGACATCACAACACACCCCCAGAAGTGTCATGGAGACATGTCCTGAGGGGCCAGATCTGCCTAAGTGACCCAAGGGGAATGTAAAACTAGGTTGTTTTAATGTTAATGGTTTAAATGTTATGGTTGATCGGTGTATGTTTAACACAACATGCAATCACTGCTGAACATCAAAATGAAATCCTACGTTTAATACATAGCTTTCATACTATAAGCGGGAAACAATTTGGCTAGCTAGTCAGCTTACTTGTACATGTTTCTGCAGGTTGGGTGTTAGGCTGTAAAATACTGATATCTTGACAAGATCTAGCTCGCCTCTTTTAAAGATCATTATCACTCTGTTTCCTTTAAACTATTAAACCTGAAGATGCCTGATAACACGGGGATTCCCATCTGCCTCTACTGTCTCAGACATCCACTTGTCTGATTCACTAAGCATTTGGCCCCTGAAGCTAAATAAAATTTTGTATTTTAAATTAAGGCGTTGTGATATTAATAGAGAACTGTAATGAAAGTAACTGTCGTTTGTTGCTATAGATTGTAGTAGACCAGTGGTTTCTATAAGAAATAAAACATCTCTCTTCTTGCCATGTGTATGATATCTAAGCTTTGTAATTAGCCTCAAATTTGTATAAAGCAAATGTCTTTTTTATTATTGCACCATGCACTATGACTCTCCTACCTTTTACACAGGAATATTTGTTCCACTGTGCTGGAAAAAAAGGCTACAAGACCAATTGGTGGATGAGTTAACTGATAAGAACAAAAAAATTATATAAATAAATAAAACCAGCAGCTATCATCTTATAAAATGGTGAGTAGAGATAGGGAGGAAAGAGATAACTTTGGTGAATACTGTTAACCCAGAGACCCAAAACAGCAGCCCCCTTCCTATGTCAACTTCTGTGTGTCTAATATACATTTTCTGCTCTGTCAGACAATCGTGGAAGCTGTGGACACTACATGCATGGGCGTATAAAAATGTTTGAACATCTGTGTGTATGTTTTAAGATTTATGGTAGCTTTTGTTCATTGGGATGGTAAAGTTAAAGTAGAGCAACGTGGCTGTAGGCCAGATCACGTCTCCTTTATCTAAGCGTGAGGACATAGGACGTGGGGTGGGTTCAGCAACAAAATCCAAACAGAAAGCAAAATTGCAGACAAAGAGGCAAAAATGAGAAACTGACACAAACTGTATTTTGTGTTATAAATTTACTTACATTAGGGGCAGTGGTGGGGCAGGCAGCTGGATGCTTTTAATCAAACTTTGACAGTTTGAATCCTGGAGTATCTTTGTTCAATCAGGGACGAAAGAAGTCTATAGATCTGATGAACTTGGTCAATTAGTACATCCAGGTCATTAGCTGACTTCATATTTTTCTCAGATAACATTGCTGAGCTTAGACTTGATCAACTGAAATAACACCAGGTCATCACTACCTGGTGCATCAATTCATGTGCTTCCCTTCGCGTGCCCTTAACTCTTGCATAGGGTCAATCTGGGCTCATCAGACCACCTGACCTGTTTCCATTGCTGCCAAGTCCAATTTTTATAATCCCTAGAAAATGAAACTGTTTTTTTTTTTTTAATAATTAGCCTCATTAACAAGGGGCCACATAGCTGTTTAGTCCCAATCCCAGGAGTTCTCATCACAGAGTAAAATGCTCTTATTTTCACTATTAAACATCTTTTTCATGCATTTTAACTGTTTAAGTACTCTCCATTCATGATATTTTTATGACCACATAAAGGTTTAAATAATGTATTGGACAGTTCTTAACACAATTTCAGAAATTTCAAATCTCATAAATTGTTTTCAGTACTTGATGCAGGTTAGTAATTGAAGTAGCAACTTATGTGTGGCCAGGCAGTGTATAGCCAGGCACTGTGCCTAAAAATGTGTGGGTTGCCACAGGAAGGGTATCTGGTGCAAAACCTATGCCATATCTTGTGGATCAAACAATCAGTTGTGGTGACCTTGAGAAAGGGAAGAAGCCCAATGGAAAAGAAATTGACCTTATTCACTAAATCATTTTAAGGGTCTAACATTATCTCAAGGACTTGATTATGTCCATTCTGTGCTTTTCGCAAAGTAGCCGAAGCCTTTGTTTTACTCAAGACTGGGTGCACTTATTGACTTTGAGATTGCTGGTGCAGTTTCACGCCAGGCAAAAGCTGGTGTTTTAAGCATGGTGATGCAACCATGACTGGAATATCAGTGTCTACACTGAAAGCATGGGAGCATATCACTTGTCAACCCACTTTAAACCAAAATGCATGAGCAAATGAAAATTTTCAGCATTGCTGTTTCCAGATGTCTAAACACAACTCATATTTAATAAATTCCACCAATATATCAATGTCAATCATACAAAAGCATGCTTCAAGCCCCATCCAAGTTCCAAAGTATCCAAATCTAGATTATGTTTAGCTACTGTTGTGATTGCTTCTACTTGTAATAACAGCTTGTTAAATACTTCTTTTTATTTAATCTTTGGCTTCATAGAGCAATACTAAATAAGTGGTAAAATATTTTATGAGTCATGATTTCTTCCAGTGGAGGGAAAACTGCTAAAAAACCAAAACCCATGTAACTACAGGGAATTGACGTCAGGTGAAATGATTTCATATGCTGTTTTGTATGACCTTTTCCAGCGAAGAGCATTTTGACTTAATGTAGAACAAAATAGAGCTAATAACAGAAAGTTATTAAAGATTTAAAGATTTGTGTTTGCGTGCGTGTGTGTGTGTGTGTGTGTGTGTGTGTGTGTGTGTGTGTGTGTGTGTGTGTGTGTGTGCATGCACTCTGATCATTTCAGGGGTCAAAGAGCAACCAGAAGTCTCTATGCCTAAGCCCCACCTTTATTTATAAGGTCAAGGTTCAAACCCCAAAGGCGCTGTGGGACACTGAGTTTGCATTGCCAATGTGCATGCCAGCAGGTGGGTAGCAGGTTTGTCTGGACACACACATACACACATACACACACATCCTGATTCCTAATTACGTCTTATCCCTTAGGCTGCGTTGCAATCTTGCTGGTTTCCAGCCCAGTTGGGGTCTCACCTTAAGCTGAATTGGCTGATTGATTATTCCTGAGTTTATAGTTTTAAAATTTGTTTAAGCTCCATTCATTTGGGAAAATTACTCTGGGCTCTAGGAGATTGGGTGGGTTTTACATTGCAATTGGGCTGGAAACATTCAATCTAATCTGCCAACATTCCCTCCCCTCATCCCTTCCTCCCTCTCTGAAATAATTTCTGCTTCTTCCTCCAACATTTCCCGAAGGTCACTTATCTCACTCCCTAACCTCAGCATAATTAAAGTTGATAACTGTTACAGTGTCTCTTAAAGGAGCTTGTGTGTTAAATGGTAATAGTTGCCTAATTGCTCACAGATCTAAAGCCTTGGACAGCTTGCTTCATGGCCACTCAAGGTTATTTATAAGTTCACAGAATTAAAAGTTCCTGCTTTCTGCTCTGTTCATGGTCATTTCCAATTCCTGGTCGCTATGACTGCGGCACATGGGAACAGGAATGCAGAAGTCATGCAGCAGGAACAGCAGCTTCTCTTTGACAAGCCTTTGTGCCAAAGAGGCTCCCATCGCACTCTGACTCACTGACAAATATGGAGACCTCAAAAGACTCCTGTTCCCTCCCAGTGCTTCTAAGTGCTTGACTGAGAGACCCTGCATGGCCCTGCTGAGAAGCAGCTCACTCCTCGTTGACTTAATTAAAATCAGAGAAGTGGGGCACTAACTTATGTCATGCAAAAGCACACAAAAAAAAGCTTTCACACCTAAATCACAAAAACTAATCTAAGATTTTAAAGCCTGAGATATAAAAAATCTACCCACTGCCTGAAAGAGTGCTCCATTCTCTGGTACTTTTCCCTCTTAAACCCCAGGCACTGCCCAAACATCTCCTTGAGACATAATTGGCAAACTTATTGCAATCACTTTTACTTATTGTTTCTATAGATATACTACTTTTTATCCACAGTTGCTTCAACTTTTCTCTTCTCTTATTATTACTGTATTTTTAAACATGTTAAAATATGATCTCGGGACTGCTTTTCTAAGCTTTATTTATTCTGTGCATGCTCAACTATGATGTCAGGACTTATTTCTTATTCCTTGGCAGTATTTAAATACTTATGCAGGGAAATCTGTCTTGGCTTAAAGAGAGAGTATGTGAGAGAGAGAGAGACATGGTGAGGACAGACACTTACTGAGCATCTGTAGAAGTTCAACAAAACCATGTATTTCTTCATGTGAACTAAAACGACCAGAGCACTCCACTCCTCCCATTATGTGTGGACATTTTTTTATAGATAGGAAGAGACCAAAAAGAAACCAAATGTCCACAAAAGGAGAGAAATATTTGACAGTTTAGATCTTTTTTTTTTTTTTTTTGACAATTTAGACCCTTAAAAAAACCCTTCAGATTACTCATCGTCTATACCGCTTTATCCTTTATACAGGGTCAAGGGCCCTGGAGCCTATCCCAGGAGACTTGGGGCATGTGGCGGGGTACATCCTGGATGCGGTGCCAATCCATTGCAGTGCACACACACATACAGTACACACACTACAGGCAATTTAGGACCGCTAATTAGCATGTTTTTGGAAGAAATCTGGAGTACCTGGAGGAAACCTACTAATCGTAGGGAGAACTTGCAAACTCCATGTACACTGACCAGAGGAGGAAAGCGAACCCAGACCCTGGAGGTGCAAGGCGACAGTGCTCACCGCTAAGCCACCTTGCAGTCTGCAGATTTCACAGGAAGCTAAAAGAGACCTGAAGTTTCTGTTGGTTACTGATGATAGTAAGGTTAAGTTGATGTTAGACTGAGAGAGAGAGAGAGAATGATTGAATAAATGAATGAATGAATGAAGCAGACAAAATTCATTAATACCCGCGGATCACAGTACACATATAGATATACAAAGAGCCGTTAAAGAGCGCGCGTCTCCAGGACTTTGGCTCCATCCCAAACCGCACACTAATCGTCTATCAAAGTAATACACTAGGTGGCGTACTTTTGTGAACGTCTAACACGGTTGTATACCCCGCTGGACGCGTATTTCCCCTCGTCTCTTGCTGTTGTGGGCAGCTCCTGTGCGCGCTCTGAGGGCGGGCTGCTCACGCGGACTGGCGGAGAGAGCGCAGAGCAGCGCAGTGCGCGCGGGAGGGGAAAAGGAGTCTCGCGCTTTCTCACGAGGCACCTGGTCGCGCGCCTTGTACCGGAGCCGCAGCTGCTCTTAAGAATAAGAATAATGGAACTACCAGCTTTATCAACGTGCTTCTTCTTCCTGACGGCTGTCGCACTTACGACGGCTTTAGGGAGCAAACTAAGCGTCCCACGTCTTCGCCTCTCATACAAAGGTAATACTTATAATGATAGAAAAAATAGCACTTCTTTTTGTTAGTTTGTGGGTTCATACTTATTTATATCATAACATAATTCCTTCAGTATAGAAACTTTAGTTCTATAAGTTAATTGCATATAAATAATAACAATAATAATAATAATAATAACAATAATAATAATAATAATAATAATAATAATAATTGTTATTATTATTATTATTATTATTTTTAGAAGTAGTAGAAGCAGCAGTTTTTTAGTACTCGTGTCCTCACCTATTGATCACTTAAATGTTTGAAAGTTCTGACAAAGCTAGACATAGATTAAGGTCTATTAAATTATTATTTATAAACTTATAAACTTACTTATAAGTATTCACCTTATATATAAAAACACAATTATTATTATATATATATGGATTGTTGGAAGAGATATATATAGTCCATCTAGGAACTATGGAGGACAATGGTGATTATTATTGTATTTAGTCCCATTTTACATCTGTGGTGGGACCTCCCATCAATATTTACACACATTCACACACTACTGGCAATTTGGGAATGCCAATTTGCCTATATGCCAATTAGACTATATATTTTGTTTGTACTTGATTCATCCACTCAACAAAAAGTGGCTTTATGCAATGCATCACACATCGTTATTAAATTGCATGGCAAGTATGAAAACACTAAAACTTTTTTTCCCTTTATGTGTAAAACACAAACCACACAATCCATCAACACTTTCTAATTCCTACATCATGTCACACATTGTGTCCCTTTGAAATTGCGCATCATGTGCAGTGCATATGTGCATGATCTTTTCTTTCTGTCATCCAAAAACAAAAAACAAAAATCAACAAAATTTGCATCACTGCAGGGAGATCATTAACAGTGTAAAGATCTGCTATGTTAAATAGGCTTTGCATATATATAGAGTTCATGGAATTACTGGTTTGATATATTAATGCAAGCAGATGGTCATAAATTGCACTGTATGGACTGTACATTAATGAATGAACTAAACTATAGTACTTTATTCACTGTGAAGTCATTCAAACCAAAAATATGGATGGCCTAATTATTTTCAATATGGTAGTTTTAGAAATCATATTTGTCTATATGATTTCCGTCAGTCAAATAGAAGTGGGAAAACCTGGACATTCTGTTAATCCTGTAGTAATCCACTGAGATTTGTTCCTGCAATTCTAGGTCAGACAGACATTTGTCTTTAGGGAGGACATTTCTTTGCACAGATCAAGGAGTATGTTACATAGCAGCATAAACAATTCTTAACATTATAACTCAGTCCTCCTTTGCAATTTATCATAAACACATGGGATGCATTTATATTGCTGGTGAAAATTATTTTTTTTCTATGTGACTTTCCTCATGACAGTCTAATATGATGAAATACATTATATGGCTGAAAATTTGTGAACACCTGACCATCCCATCTATACACGCTTTTTGAGCATCCCAGTCCAGATGTACAGTAGTTCTCCTTTTTGCTGTTTTTAAACCCCCACTCTTTTGGAAAGTCTTTACGACAGTGTTTGGAACATGGCTGTTGGGATTGGTGCTCATTCAATTACAAGAGCATTAGTGAGGTCCAGTTCATCCCAGAGGTATTCAGTGGGGTTGAGATCAGGATTCTGTTCAGGCCACTCAAGGTCTTTTTGCTCCAGCTTTGGGATTTCATGTCTTTATGGTCTTTATGGAGTTTGCATTGTGTACAGGGGCGTTGTTATGCTGGAAGAAGTTTAGGCCTTGGAGTTAGACTGAAGGAAAATTGTAATGCTACAGCATGCAAAGACATGCAACTATTTTATGCTTCCAAGATGATGGCAACCGAACCTCGTATGTGTGTGTTGGTCATGTAAAACACTTGGCGATACATTATAAACTCAATATTATACTTTCAATTGGTATTCACATCTAGACTGAAGTTCCCAATCATGGCTCTGGTCGCACAATAAAGATTTTTCTCCATTAAATTAGCCTCCATAATTTTAAAATCTCTGTCATCTCAAAGTACTATAAGGAAATTCAAAGCTGCCTGAAATTTAGTTTAGTTAATGTTTCTTTTTTCAATGAATGTGTGCGATGCTGTTCATTTTGCATGTGTGGATCAGTTCAGAAGTGATACAGATACTGATCGACCAAACAAAATAATTGGATTTGATTTGATTTGATTAAATCTGAATTACACACATGTGGAACATTGTGCTATAGAATGTTGCCCTTTGAGATTCCTTCTGGCTCATTACTCCACTTGGCTGATAGCACATCCTTCATGATTTAGTCTACTTGTTCCCAGCATCTCAAAAGCCATATCAGTGCTATTTCAGCTCATAGACAGTTCACCATGCGAGTCCTTGGATACCAAAAGAATTAAAACATTTGAAATGCAGAATTTTCCCAGAAGCCGCTGGTGATTTAGAAAATGCAGCATGTCTGACAATAAAATTCTTCACACTTGCGCATTATAACGTTCGATTCGGTGTGGTATAATGGTTTTCTGTAGCCAGCTATTTGACGTCCCAGACAGTTGCAGTAACTTGGTTTCTCTACTCAAATGGTTTACTGAAAACAAGGGCTGTAGTGTTAAGGGTGTGAATGTCACAGCTAGTGGTCATGGATTTGTTCGCCTTGTGTGTACGAACTGTGGGAACCATGTAGGTGGAGCTGTGGATGAGTGACAAATGAGACATTTTTTCTCGATGACGTTGCTTTATTGAATTCAAATCAAAATTTTTTCTGTTTCTGTGTGTGTGTCAGTGTGTATTTGTACTGTATGTGATGTGGTGACACACCATTCCAGGGCTCCCAGTTTGAACTTGAGCTCAATTCCAGTGGCATTCTCTACGTTCTCCTCTGGTCCACACATGGGTTTCCTCCAGGGAGTCTGGTTTCCTTTGATTGTCCAAGAACATTCCACTAAGTGGATTGGCAATGTTTAATTGCGCCTAGGTTGAAAAAGTGTGTGATAACATAAGTGCACAGTATTGAGTGTGCTCTGGTGTCACATTCTGGGTGTATTCCAACCTTCTGCCCAATCTCCCGGCATGCACTAAGGAAAGGTGGTTATTGAAGATGAATGAAGGAGTGTGTGTGTGTGTGTGTGTGTGTGTGTGTGTGTGTGTGTGTGTGTGTGTGTGTGTGTGTGTGTATTAGGCATCTCACATATGGAGCAAACTTTGTCCTAAAAAGGACATGAATATCCTTTAAATGTTTTTGCCAAAGCTTTTTTAGAGCTAGACTAAGATTAAATTACAGTAATGCAGGTTAAAGCAGTCTAACAAAAACAGGTCTTTGGAATCAAAAACACTTTAAAATCTGTGTTTAGACACAAGATTTCTTAATCAGTTGTTAAGCATATACATATGTGTGTGTGTGTGTGTTTGTGTGTGCGCAGTGCTTCACTTACTAAATAAGCCTTTAGAGTGTCTGATAAATATCTCGTGGGATTTTGCTTCGTAAAACGCCGATTCTTCAGCGTCATATCTGAAAGCGTCGGGCTGAAAGTTGACCTACACGCTGACCTGCCTGTTTACTGATAAGGGATATAAATGTTCTCCCACTCTTTTACATGTACAGCATTTCTTAAAGCCAAGTAAAAGGCAAGCGCATGAATATGTTAGGTGATAAGCTAATCCCCTGAAGTACCTGCAATAAATTCTTATAATGAGGTAAGCTGAAATAACTTTTAATCAAGATAATTTTATGAATAATGCACATACCTATCCATAAGTCTCCCTTTTATCACTTTTGTCTGTGTGTGTGGGTTTATTCTGACTCCTTCTTCATGCACGAGGTGCACGCTTTCATGTGTTGTGAGACGAGGCCTTTCCCTGACATGCAAAACACACACATGTGCATGAAAAATGACGTGTGGTGATTGCTTGAACTCCTGGTGAAGTTGCATCAAGTTGCATAAAAACTCCATAGTATAAATCACAGTGATGTTTAATAGTAAGAGCATTCACATACACACACGCACACGCGCACACGCACGCACACACACACACACACACACACACACACACACACACACACACACACACACACACACACACACACACACACATGTAGTACTCTGGTTGTTTTAGTTTACATGAAGGAATGAAGTCACCCAGATGGTCAAGCATTGTCCGTCCACACCACCACTCTCTCTCTCTCTCTCTCTCTCTCTCTCTCTCTCTCTCTCTCTCTCTCTCTCTCGCATATCATCTTTAAATGCTCCCAGATTTTTTGGAACAACTTAAAATAGAGAAAGAGATCTGTTAGAGGTAAAAGTCAATTATGCAGTAATGTGGAAATATACATTTAACATGGGAAGATTTTGAGATTGTAGTGTGGATAATTAAAAACATTAAAATCACCTGGGCCTTAGGTTCCCCTTGTGCCACCAACACAGCGCCGGGCCCTCTGGGCATGACTCCACAAGACCTGTGAAGGTGTTTTGCGGTATCTGGCACCAGGACGTTAGCAGCAGATCCTTTAAGTGCTGTAAGTTGCAAGGTGGATCAGACTTGTTTGTCCAGCGCATTCCATGGATGCTCGATCGGATTGAGGTCTGGGGAGACCAGATCAACAGCCTTGAACTCTTTGCCTGCTAAGCCACATATGCAGCACGCTGTGGTGATGCATTGAATGTTATAATACCTTTCCATCATAGTCAGTATTAATTATTATATATATATTTTTTGATGCATTGGCTTTTCTGTGGGTTTGCACCCGACTTTTGCTCCCCACAGTTTACTAGTATATAATTGATGATTTTTGTTCAATTCACGTGGTGGTGGTCTAAATGTTATGGATGATTTGTGTATGAAGACATACATATGGAACATGGAAATTTGCTGTTATCTTTTTTGACCTCTTTTTGAGGGGGGTCCAATAGTTGTTGAAAGTTAAATTAATGTGTTTTTTCTATTCGTTAAATATGTAGCCATATAATTAATTAGAATAATAATAATAATAGTCAATAATAGTGCAAAAGATCCTTTGAAGTGCTGCAAAAATGGAGACTCACACTGAAAATGGAAACAACATAAAACTGTCAAAAATATCGTCTGACAGCACTCCCATGTACACTGGTCAGCCTTAACATTAAAACCACCTGCCTAATGTTGTGTAGGTCCCCACTGTGCCGCCAAAGCCAAAGTGCTGAGTCATGAGTTGTGTTAAGACATGAACTCCACAAGACCTCTGAAGGTGTGCTGTGATGTTTGGCAGAAGGTCTTAAAGTCCAGTAAGTTGCAACACGAGGTCTCCACGGATTAGACTTGTTTGTCCAGCACATCCTACACATCCTCGATCCGCATTGAGATCTGGGCAATGTCATGGCCAAATCAACACTCTGGACATTTGAACTAAACCCCCCCCACTGTTGGTTGGTTGCATTATCCTGATGAAAGAACCCACTATCTTTCGGGAATACTGTTGCCATGAAGGGGTGAACCTGGTCTGCAAGTGTTTAGCTAGGTCATATGTGTATGACCCAAGGTTCCCCAGCAGAACATTGCACAGAGCATCACACACAGAGCTTTGCTATAGTCCAGCCTGCTGATAGGCCGTCCTCAGATAAGTGATGCATACACACTATTCCACATGATGTAGACAGGAAATGTGATTTCTCAGACCAGGCCACCTTCTTCCATTGCCCTGTGGTCCAGTTCTACTGCCCTGATGCTGATCTCAGTGATAGTCAGGGGTCAGCGTAGTCATCTTGAACAGTCTCTGGATATGCACTGTGTGTTCTGACACCTCTCTTGAGCAATTTGTGTAACAGTAGCTCTTTTCTGGGGTCCAACTTGTCCAACCAGTTGTCCTCACAGGCGTTGGCGTTTTGTAGATGCACTAACCCTGTTATATAGGCATTACAATTTGTCCCTTTTTAAACCCACTTGGTTCATTACTCTTGCCCATTTTTCTTAGTTTCAACACATCGACTTAAAGAACGGATTCAGAAATTTGAGAAAACACCTGTTGCCTAATATCCAGGTGACATCATTGGTTTATCCCTTTCAAGTTAACTTGTAATGTAGAACATTTAGAAATCAACCCAATAAACTGACTCAACCAAATGGCCAACTCAGACTGACTCAACCAAAAAAAATAGTCACATATCTCACATAAACCTGTGAGATATCTTTTATCTGGCACTACAGTCAGAGCTGCTATTATTGAAAATTAATCAACACCTTCTGGCTATTCAGAGTGAATAATTCAGCAATGCTTTGGTATGAATAAGCAAAATCAAATTCCGTTAGAAATACTTACTGGGTAAGTTTCAACTTTTTGACAAGTGTGTCAGGAAATGAAATGTCTGTCCCTAAGGGCTCAATTCTGGATAGGTTGCACATTCGTCATGGCTATGATTTGGCAGGGCACACACACACACACACACACACACACACACACACACACACACACACACACACACACACACACACCTGTGCATGCATGCACACTGAAAACTGGTATAAATTTACTGTAGAAAATGGACGTAATGGAGACTTACTGTATGTCCCCAGTGACACATAATCAAACACACACACCACACACAGCAGCACGTTTCGGATGATTGAGACCTCAGAGAGGGCTGGTTTCTTGCTTTCTGATCCATGTGCTGGCTGGAACAATGCTATGTTGTATATGGTTCCTCCAGAGCTTTTGCTGCCTGCTACTCCAGTTCTGGATTCGATCAGACACACATGGAAACCATTCCCAAAGGATGACAACTGGCCAAACAGCTGTCCACTGGCAGGATGAAAACAGTTTCACATTCCGAGTCTCATTACAGTGGTCAGTTTTATTCACTAAGCTCAAAACCATTCAGTTACTCACTTCTTGTCTGTGACCTGGCTTAAGGCAGAAGCAAACCCAGTGTGGGGCAGTTATCCAAGATGGAACATTAGCTCCATAAGGACCATAACCAACTTTACTCCATAGTATCTTATCAGATCTCCTTGTGCTTTAACTTTCAGTTCTTGAGCTCTCAAAGAAGGCGATCGCTATATTTAAACTATCCCGTTTTGTGTGTGGTAGGGGTGAAAGGCAATGTCACTGTCTAGAATTGTACTTAAGAATAATCAGAAAAAAATGATTAAAAAATGAGCACCTTTAACACAGGAGCTGTAAAGATGTAAAAATGTAAAAAAAAATGCGTTATGTAACATATTCCAATATTAAATTCAATTTAAACATATTCAATTTCCTCTCAAGTAAAATATGCAAGCTGAACAACCACAACAATAACAACAACAAAAGTTATAGTAAATAATGGTAAAATTGTTGTTTTGGTATGTTTAGATAAAAAAAAAATGTAAGAATTAAGTACATTACTAACTTAAATTATTTTAGAAAAATAGACCAAATAATACTGCAACAAGTGATATATTAGCTAATGAAAATATCTTAATCTAGCAAATTCTTAATGCAAGATTACAATAAACCAAGTATAGGATTATTAAACCTATTTCTAGACAAATTGTAAATTTGTCACATTTACAATTTACATTTACAAATTTGTCACATTTCTTGTTCTTGTTTTGCTCATTTTAAGTATTTATTTCTTGAAAAAAAAAATTGAAAATAAAATTTAATTTTAGATTACAGATATTTTCACTTACAAAGTTATAGTGTTTTTTAAGCTACACAAGATCAGAATTCTTTTCTGATTGTACTTATGGTGAACTTCAGGACATCAAGACCAGCTTGTGAGTCTTTCTGAATGTTTGCTGGCATAGAAAAGGCATAGTTACAGAGAAGTGGAAGGGTGGAGCACAAGGGTCTTGCTCCCAGGAAATTGAAATCAGAAAACTGGAACAGAGATGAGCTGAATGCATTCATGTTACCCCTGTCAAAGATCTCACATTGTTTTATGGATTCAATCTTATTTGAACATTTGAACAGATTTAAACATGTGATGAATTTCATTTGAAAAGGAAAAAATTCGGATGCTAACCTACAACAACCTTAACCTTAACTCAACTATTACAGATGTGCACACGTGAGATCATGTGGGATTTTTTTTATTTATTTATTTTTTTAAAGTTGATCTTGATTGTATTTATTTATTAAAGGTTTACAAATTTGCACGCGACCGTTGTTGTACAAATCCACCCATTCTCATCTCAGTGTTGATTTAAAAAGAAGTTGTTCTGTTTGTTCCGACTCTAGCCTGAACCAAAGCATTATTTAGACAGGATATAACTTTTGAACATGCCGTTCCTTTGCCTATTAAGTAATGCTGCTGAAGGATGATTGTAAAGAATTAGGATCCATTCACATTGGGTAAGCGATCTGTATATAAATTAGATAGAGATTTTTGTGTGTCCTAAATTTTTTTCTTCATAGAATATTTCGACCTTAAATAAATTACGATGTTCCTCATTATCAGTAGGTTAGAGGGCTATAATGTATATCCTGGCTATACCTGTACTACGATCTGTTCTGCGTCTTAAGCTCAGCCAAATTTAGTTATTTTTTTTTTTCTAGAAAAACAATCTTCCTTGGGTGTCTTTATATTAAAGAAATAGCATGGACTCTCCTTCTCCCACAGGATTTCCCATGTCTTTTTATGAGGTAATCTTTCCAGATGTGTGCACACACATAGTCCATTAAAAAGATGACTGACATTATGGAGTCAGATGGGATTACAATCCCAGAGATATGCCAAAAATAATTACTATTATATAGTAATAAAACTAGTCCTGAAAAGGACTTAATCCAGCATCTTCAGAATCCCAAACCATATCGCAAGTTTAGCTCATGACTGCTGTTTAGTTTGGCCCTGTCTAATGAGGCTCTGCAAAATAAAAAAGCTGATTATAGCATATAAAAACGGTGGGTCGTCACACATGCTGAGAAAAACCAGAGCAACAGCTGTCCAGTAAATCTATAACGTCGTTTGTTTAACCTCTACGCCGAGAGCAGCCATGGGACTAGCCTGGAATTACACCCATACACCCATACACATGCACATGTTTCAGTGTATACACAAGCGACTGGGAAACCTGGATGTAAGTGTAGGCAGAGATTAGAAGTGAGGAAAGTAGAAGGAAGCTATAAAAAAAAAAAAAAAAGCTGCTGACAAGTTGCTTAGAAACAGAAAAAAAGGTTCCTCTACATGATCAAAGGGAATTTTTACCTAACTGTTATTTATAATGTCATTTTATGCACATAAACCTGATTTAAGGAATATTTAATAATAATTACATATAGGCCATTTTTATTATCATACATTCATGAACCAATTTTACACCAGACCACAAAAGCACTAGCAGCCTGCAAAGTGACCTAAGAAAATGTAGGAGAATGCTGCTGTAAAAGGCTTTATATGCAAAAAGAAAGAAAAAAAAAAGGTTTGTTGGATGTGGTAAAGAGTTAAATTGATAAATGAAGGTGAAGATGTCATGGTATAATTCAAAGTGAAATTTGAAGACGTTAGGGGCACAGAACCTAAAGAAGTGCATTTATCAGCTGTCAGATTACCAGCTGTGCCTGTCCCTTTATGTTTCATGGTTCTGTGTCTCCATAACAACATCACACTTGCCTTCTATCTATGAAAATGTGAAAGAGGAGATTAAAACAAAAAGTAGTGACGAACTGAAAAACCGTTAAACTTCTTTTGACAGGAGTGTATAGATATAAATGAAGTATAGCTATAAGAATGTCTGAACCAAAGGTTTTGTATTTGGCATTTTCCCTGGCTCACTCTGCTATTGTATTTTGGCAACAAAAACTTTAAGGTATTGAGTTGCATTTTGGGTGACCTGAGTTGTATACATAATTTTAGATTCCTAGTTCAATAAGCTCCATTTTGATACCAACTTTATTACCGGATCATGCCCGGTTTCTGAGATATGGCCAGTTTGTTTATATTTTGAGAATATTAAAATTTTAATTCCATGATGTAATAAGCTAGAGGTAACCCTCAACCTCATTTTGACGCCAGGATTTCCTGGCTACCCCTAAAAATAACTTCACGGACAGTGCTATTCTATATTATAATGAAAATATGCATGGCTTTCTATCACAACTAGAGCAACCAGCTGGGATATTGTTCATTAACGTGCTGCAAAACAATGTTTAGGATTCAAATGTAATGAAAATCTCAATTCTGTTGAAGGATCGGGAAGTTATGCCAAAATAAAAAATATGATACATGTCACCAAAATCTATTGGCCAAAGCAAAAAATAATAATAATAATAATAACCCGTGTGACTTAATACCTGATGGGTCACGAATAAACTAAATTCTTTAAAAATCTAAAAAAGAATGAAAGAAGTAAAGCATTTAACACTCTGATCACAAAGAGTTGAAAATCTTACTGAAGGGATGGAAAGGAGTAAGAAACACACACTGTAAAGAGTAATGCAGAACAGCCTTTACAGAAATTGTTGAATGGGTTTGGGAGGCCTCACGTGAAAACTTCAGCTCGGTAATAGTATAGTACAGTATGTCAGAACCTGTTGTGTCAAATGCTCCAATGCATCATGGTACTCAGTGGAAATATGGACTCACAGTAGCAGGAGCAGTGTTGGCTCAGTGGTTAAGGTTTTGGGTTACTGATCAAGCACTGCAAATCTGCCCCTGTTCGTATTGAGCAAGACCCCTCTCTGCACCAGGGGCACTGCATCATGGCTGACCTTGCGCCCTGACGCGAACCTCCTAACAAGCTAATAAATATTTCTTTAAGGTAGTTAAACTACTGCTTAAGGTTTGTCTGAAACTGCTTTATGTCTGAAACACTGGCCTCCCAGAAATTCCTATAATGGTCTTAACATGTGGAAATCACTTGGAGCGAGGTCAGGACCGTACGGGGGACGTGGCAATAACTACCAGCTGGCTTCCTGTAATGTGCAAGTGGTGTTCGTGAATGATTGTGTGCACAGTTCCCACAGACAGATTCATCTCTTCCACCTAGTTGGCAACAAGGATCAGGCATTCCACTCACTGAATGTTTATGGAAACGAGTGTAGTGGGATCAGAGCCACCTCAGCCAGGTCATCATTCATGGACATATGGCCTTCTTTAAAATGTTTGCGCCATTCAGATGTTTTAGCGCGGCTAAGACTATCATCAGCGTACTGTGCCTAAAGTCTTCTGTAAATGTTAATTGCTTTTTTCAATATATATGCATGAAAATTTTACTTTCTGATCAGTAAATTTCAGATTTTTTTCAAGAGGCCAGATTGTGGGTCAATCTGAGTTCGGACTGTCCTAGAGACATAGCTTGGAATCTTGAAAGATCCCGTATAGTGCAAGCAAAATTATAGTATAGTTCAAAGGAAAGGGTAAAACTTCAACATGACGTAATCTAGCTTTTAGAATCTACCTTCTAAAAAAATCTCCCTGTCTCTACTGGACAGGGATTTGTTAAAAAACAACCTACTCTTTTTATGCCTTGGTGAGTGCTTGCTTTTAAGGCTACTAAAGGAAAATCAGGAAAGGCTGCATGGTATATGAATAGCTAAACCTTATTTGATTAATAATGATGCAAATAATAAGATGCATACATTGTGACAAATTATTGATACCCTGTGATAGATTGGCACCCTGTCCAGGGTGTACCCCGCCTTGTGCCCTAAGTCTCCTGGGATAGGCTCCAGGCCCCCCGTGACCCTGAATACAGGATTAAGCGGTATAGATGATGAGTGAGTGAGTGAGTGATGATACTGTGTGTATATTAATATCTATTGCCAGTCTTTGATGTACCCATTTTGGCCTGGTATAAAAAATATTCATTCCAATTAGAGTCTTGATTTAGAGTGTAAGTGTGAATGATCTGTGATTACACTAAGTGGCACTCTGTGTTAACACATGCAAAAAGGATAAAGCACTAGATTATAGGGGGATGCTCAGGGCAAGCAGAGCCCTCTGTTTGCCAGGGGATCGGCACTTCATGACGCCTAAAATGACATGCAGCTCTGTAATCATTGCCTCATGACGCTAACCGCACTAGCCATTCGATTAGTTCCACACTCCAGCTGCTGAAAGAAACAGCCAAGAGCTACAACCCAGCGAGAAGCCAATAGTGATTACGCACTGGGAAGGTATAATATGTGCCAGATCTTCTGGTTTTAGATATAAACAGTGAGATGTAATGCATGTCAGAGGTCTAGGGTGGTTTCTCACTTGGCCTAAATACTCATGGATGCTTTCTAAGTTTGTTTTAGAAAGGGGTTACTGGTATAGGTTGCGTAATGGCTTTCTCAATCATGGATTGATCGCACAATTTTATACTGTATGTTATTCTAATAGGTCATAGGTCTAATACATATTTTGACACTGTTGAATGGTTTGCATAATTGTTGCCAGCTTACAGCTCCAGGGTCTCCAGATAAAGAGCTCAGGGTTCTTTTGGATGCTCTTGTCATGTTTGTCGGTTTCCTCCAGGTTCTCTAGTTTCCATTCAAATTCTGCAACCAATCAAATGTCTGAATGCACCTTTAAATTCAATGGTCGATGGTAGAATGGAATTTTTAAGGACTAGCAAATCATGAAGAAAAAAAAATATATGTACTGTATATACACTGTATACAGAAATATTTATACATACAAAAAACGTAAAAGAAGGGAAAAAGGAAAGTTATTATGCATGCGTGCATGTACTTCTCAACTTCATTTCAGATGAGTTGGAGCCGTGTGTGATTGATATGACATTATGAAACAACAGGAAATAACACGACAAGTTCAACCAATCACATTATGCAAGAATCGGCCCCAAGAGCAGATCATTTTCACACAAGGTGTACAGTACACGCTGTATGCTGAAGGTCGAATAGTATTCAGGTATCCCAGTCATCCACACTATACACGTATTTATTTTTTTTAAAAACATAATTTGACAGATGCCTTAATCCAGAGTGACTTTCTACTGAAACAAGATTCCCTGCAAGCTTCTGAGGGTTAAAGGTCTTGCGCAGGAACCCACTGGTGATTCTAGGATTTTAAGATTTTCGGCTAATGCCAGTAAAAATAAAAGAACATGCAAATGTAACACAGATTTCCCCTGAGACTTGAGCTTGGGACTTTAGAACAAACCTAGAATGCAAGTCGGCCAGTTTTGTAAACTGCCATCTCTAATTTAGAATAAGTAACTCTGGTCCAATTTGTCATGTAATGTTACTGCCAGTATGTGGAAATGACTTGTGATGTTCTCACATGACCTACTAAAGCAGTATTAGCATACTGTACGAAATACAGGACACCAAATGATACTGCTCTCATGAAA
The DNA here is from genome assembly GCA_011419295.1 of Clarias macrocephalus. NCBI lineage: Eukaryota > Metazoa > Chordata > Actinopteri > Siluriformes > Clariidae > Clarias > Clarias macrocephalus. The sequence goes on along the minus strand of JAAGKR010000042.1, from coordinate 39,730 downwards.
TAATACCACTATACGATACACTCATTCATTAATTAATTTATTTATTTATTCTGTATAGGGTCAGCCATTCAGAATCTCTAATGGATGATCTATTATTAGTAGTATTATTATTATTAATAATAATAATAATAATAATAATAATAATAATAAAACTTTTACCACTATGTGTGTTAATGTACGGTGCCCTTAAAAACTATTGCATTCTGTATGTAGTCAGATGACTCCACCCTGTTCAGTCTCTGGCATGGAAACATCATGGAGGATGTTCTACTCTTTTGAGCATATCCACAGTACAAACCTTACACGCTTTTTCCTTCTCTATGCCGCTCATCCTGTACAAGTGCGCCTGGCGGCCCAGAGCCTATCCCAGAGGACTCGGGGCACTAACTGGGGTACACCCTGGATAGGGTGCCAGTCCATCGCATGGCGCACAAGCACATGCACTCACACACTACATTCCCATATTACAATTTGGGAATGCACATTAGCTTAATCTGCATGTCTGTGCAAACACCACTCATACAGACCCAAGGCGGGAAAATCGAACCCTCGACCCTGGAGGTGTGAAACCACAGTGCTAATCACTACGACACAAACAAAATAATTACCTATTAATCATAATCAAGGAAAAATGTTCAAGTAATTGTTATATTGATTAGAGGTCATATCGCCCAGCACTTTTCACGCACTCGCATAATCAGTCATAGGGGAATCTTGAACACACTAGAGCCTATAGTGCATGTCTTTGTACCCACAAAGTACAGGGAGTGAAAAGAAAAGAGAGATATTCTTAGCTTTATGAACGAGGGGATTCATCTTCACCGTCATTTAGTTCGATTCCTACTGACGTTTTATGGTTTATTTACACACCCCTAATGGATAACTAATGGATGTTTGTAAGCAGAGCGCCGCTCGTAAAAAGGAAGGTCTCGCTACTTTCTAGCTGCTGTATTGACGTCAGGTCTGATTTATGATAATCTTCTGAAGTTGGCACGGTGTAACGAACTTAGACTAAAAAAGTGGCAGCAGGAATATAAAAAAAAAAATCTCATATTTTTTATCTATAATTTATTAAAATAAGATTACAGCAAAAACAAATATAAGATTATTAAGCTTATTTCTAGGCGAATGTTATTATAATTACAAAGCGAAAATACCTTCCTATATTGGTGGATAATTTTGCCAGGTTAGAGATTTATTTATTAAAAAAAAGAAAAATGATCTGCCAGTAGAACAAGACAGTTTCGCTTGAATTTTAGTAACACTTGACTAGAAATAAGCTTAATAACCTTGTATTTGTTTTTGTTCTAATCCTTTTTTTCATTTTTAAGAAATGATACATAGGTTTGGCTAGATTCGAGAATAGTTAATTTCACTTGCTAAAATGAACATTTTTTCAGGGTTGTATGTGTGTGTGTGTGTGTGTGTGTGTGTGTGTTTCCATAGAAAAGACTTCTTTCCTCAAGCAGCTCCTCCAAGCAGTCATCTTGTAATTACTGTAATTCGCTCATGATGTAAGCACTGCTATTCAACTTGATTAGGAAGAAGGCAGAGGAAGAAAGGCGTGCACTCTCATCTCGACTGATTACAGTTCAAACGTACAAGCACTTTTAGTGTAAATGCCGCTTTTTTTTCACTCGCTGCTCTCTTTTAAACATGTACAGCCGATATAGTGACAGAGGAGTCGAACCGCAGAAGATCGGCTACAGGAGATGTTTACAATCCTGCAGTCTACTGTCTGTTTCCAGAGACTGTACTGGATCATTAAAGTCCGGCATGGCAACATTTTTCAATTTCCGCACCCATATGAAATTAATGCAAGCCTGTTTTTACTTCAGTCCTTATTTCCGACATCCTTCTCGACTTAAAACTGCACACCAGATCTTTGTTTCTCATTTAGCTCGGTTTTGCTGACGTCATTTTGCAGCAACGGATGAGGAACTCACGTCACTGATGACCATCGTTAATTACGTGCGTCTGCCAACACAAACACGAATCTGGGTGAAGTGATGGCTCTGGTTTACTTAAGGTTAATTACTGATTATAGGAAAGACCGTGTTGTTTTAAAAGGACAGATTATTTATACAGCAGTGGGAGAGAGAGACTGGAGCCAGCACCAGTGCATATACTTTGTGTGTGTGTGTGTGTGTGTGTGTGTGTGTGTGTGTGTGTGTGTGCGAATGTGTGTGTGTCTCCCAGGCATGTGTCTCTTAATTAAAACAGGACGTGGAGAGAGACAGTGGTGAAGGTTGTAATCTAATGTTGCGTCTAATTGTCCTCAGATGTCCATATGTCTGTCCAACGGGTTGAGAAACTCTGTAACCAGATCAAACCACTTCCATTGGCTCAATCTCAATCACACTTCTCCCAAGCCTCACTCGATGCTTTTAAACCCTCCTCGTCATCCCAGTACCACCTCCACCCATGTATAAATTCAAGAACGTATACATGGGTTATTGTTAGATGCGTTAGAAGTTTGCACAATTTGCATTGCTGCATTCATATAATCCTACAAGTGTGAATTAATTCTGGTCATAATAGCACATTAAAGTCATTTCCCAAGATACAAAGTTGTATTCATTTCCCAGCAGAAACTGTATCGTTGGATGATGGATGTCATATAGCTGTAATTAGGTTATGACGTCATCCACCCGAAATACAACATTTGCTGTTTTAGAATGACTTTGATTGATAAACTAATTTTTTTTTTTTTAATTTTCTTGGGAAGATGTTAAATGAAGGATCCCAAACCAACATTGCATATATATTGTTTTGAAGTCATAATTGCTAGTATTGAATTGTGGCCATTTGTTCCATGTTTTCCCAAAGTCATGTAGGGAGGTCCAACGTTATTTCATTGACGTAATTCTTACTTTCAAACATCTAATATGAGCATTGTCTCAATGTTCATATTGTTGCCGGATTTATATTGGCATAATGTATCGACAACCAAAAAAAAGCCTGTTGTGTTGAAAGCCATTTGGACAAAACTGTCAGATGTCACTATGGCTAAAGTCTAGGTTTTGAGAAAAAAATTGGGATTTTCTGCCTTTAACCTACCCTACATGGGCAAACGTGTTGTGGACACACAACCAATCATGTACGAGATTGTCACAAATTATTCATACTCTGGATGTAGAATTATTAATCCTCTGTGTTTCATCCGAAGTTAAGGCTTAAGCTCTTTAATACACATCTCACAGTAAGGAGCACTGTTGATTGTTAAAAACTGTCCCAGAAAACTTGCCAGCATCACTTTTCCAGCTGATTTTGAACTTTTTCTTAGTGAGTCATTGAGGATGTTATATTAAAACTCCTGTTGGCTGCGCTGGGCGCAGAAGTTTTAATATATTGGCAGAGTATGGAATGGAAACATCCTCCACTCTTCTGGAAAGGCTTTCCACTCAATTCTGGAGCGTAGCTATGGGGATTTGTGCTCATTCAACTACAACCAGAGCATTAGTGAGGTCAGCGAGAAGAGCTGGTGTGCATCACAAAAGTGTTCAGTGGGGTTGTGGTCAGTGCTCAGTTAAGGATACTCAAGTTCTTCCACTTCAATTCATGGATTTATAGGCTTTGCTTTATGCACAGGAGCATTGCCATGTCCAAACAGGTAGGGAATTTATAATGTTACAGCGCTTGAAGACCTTCTGGACAACAAGTGTTTCTCTCCAACCTTTGGCCATTTAGTGCAATCTGATAGTTCACCATACAAAGTATTCTTGATTTAAGCTGTCTAAAACCATGTTAGATAAGTGTGATGTCCTTACATAAGGAACTTCACACTTGAAAGTGCTCTTGTACTGTGCATCTTGTAGCAAAATCAGTTTGTGACAAAATGTCAGTTTTTAAAATGCTTTCTTTACATTCGGTTGAGATATGTACTGTACATGCATAAGAGAAACATATTTTAACATATATTGCGTGCAGTGTTTTCTCAGGCCACCACACATACTGTATGTCATTTGTCAATATGAGTACTCGTCGTGAACGCAATACATGTCCAAATAATTACAATCTTATTATTTTTGCCCATATTGCGCCCTCTCTGAACTGATTCCACTAAGACCAGCTTGATTTTTATGGGTCAATATTATCCATGGTGTACAATTTCAACACACACACACACACACACACACACACACACACACACACACACACACACACACACACACACACACACACACACACAGACATAGCCAAGCCTAATATGTCTGCTTACACGACTTGAGACAAAATAAAAACAGGACTGTGCTGGGGTTCACACACTCTGCATGCATCCCATAAACACACACACACACACATACATATCATGGCGCCACCCAGATGTGCTATTCTCAACCAAAGCACTTCATGATAGTTTTTATTTATGGCTACGTTTGATTATCTCTGCCAGGACGTTGTTCATATTGTTCATGTTTAAATGTAAATTCAAATTCGGCCAGAAAGCTGTGTGAGTTTGGGAGGGGTGATTTATTTTTTTTAAGCTTATTGCCTTGGTTTTCTGTTTGACCATATGAAGAGTATCTATACAGTATGTTTATACACATCTACATATACACATATACACATATATACAGTACATATACACATATAGACATAAACTGGCTGTATATATCAGTCGGTCTGTGTGTATGTGTATGTGTGTGTTTGAGTATATCTTTGTATGTTTTATATGCTCTTGGCTGTGTGACTTGGTTTCATTAGAACAAAAACTAAACACAGATCTTCATCTGTGGGCCATACATTTATTTTTATTCGTTCTTCTTTTATTGTTCCTTCCATTATGTGTGGATTTTTAGCTCATTAAAGTCTAATAAGAAGTTATACGACAGATTTCCTTTATTAATGATCGTGTGGTTCGGATTCTTGGATTCTGAACCAGTGCAGAAAAAGGCAGAAAGAATGCGTATGAGCAGAGGAGAGGGGAAGGGATAAGTGTTCCTGGGTCATATATGGGATCGAGAAGAGAATGTGAAGTGTAAAAGAATGCAATGAATTAGTTTCTGGTTCTTGAGAACACCATACTCAGCACATTTTAGTATTTTCCTAGCGCTAAGACACACTTCAGGGACACGACAGTGGTGTTCAAGGACGAGGACTGAGAAACCTGTAGAATACGAAAACAAGGAAAGACCTGCAATATTATGAGAACAGTCACGAGAGCCATTTATTTCTGAAGTGCCTGGCTGTTCAATTATTGTAATCATGCATGGGGTTATAAATTATCATTATTGTTATTTTATTTCTTGGGTTTCCTCATATTTCAATAATATTGTGTTCATTTAAGTGTCCAAGGAAAGTGTTGCCTTTGTGTTTAATATAATGTGGAAACAAGCCACTCGTTTGCAAGTAACAATGAAGTCTTGCATAAACTGTAATAAAATAATAATAATAATAATAATAATAATAATAATAATAATAATAATCATGCCATGCTCAGGTATGAAAGCCCAGTTTTAGATTACTCAAAAGCTGAACAAGTTTGTGAAAATCTAAATCATTAGGGTTACAACTGAGTCACAGGCAATCGTTAAGTGATAATTACTGACCTTTATGTTTCTTTGCTATTTAGTTTAACTTTAATAAAATAAAATAAAAATCCTACAGTGTAATTGTACTTAGTATAGTATAGCTGGTAACCTAGTAACCCAGTGTGAGGATCTATCCAATGATGGAAACTTCAAAGCATTGTAAGTTACACTGGATAAGAGTGTCTGCCAAAAGCAAAGAATAGTTAATATCAGGGGTAATAAAAAGAAAATCTTAAGTTTCATTTCCCTGTAATATTTGAATCTATGCTTGAGTGATGAGTTAGAAGTCATCTTGGAGCGCGGTCCTCATGATGCATCTCCAAGCATTATTTATTTTCTACAATAATAAGACAATATCCATTTTATTCCCACTGTGAACTGATTCTCACAATTTTATTTTTCTGCCTTTTTTTTTTCTTTTTCTTATCAGACCTGGTGGCTACTAATCGTACGTCCATCTTCTCTGGCCTGCACGGGGACCTCCAGCTGTCGGCCATGTTTCTGGATGAGTACCATGACAGGCTCTTTCTGGGAGGGAAGGATGTTCTCTATTCTCTTAGACTGGACCACACGCAAACTGATGCTAAAGAGGTATCACCTTCACATGTATAATCTCTAACATCTTGCTGTAAACCAACATATTTATCTGGGTGAAATATGGGACATCAATATTTTGACATTCCTGCTAGCAAAACTTACATTTACAGCTCACAAAGGCTTGCACAATGTTTAATGGCACAGTAATATTGACTTTGTCTCGTGCAAAAGTTTTTGTTTCAGAACATTAATATATCGAAAAACCAGTGAGGATAGTAGACCCTTATGGCATAATTACTTTTATTACTCCCATGGAGCATATATAGAACTGTGGCCAAAATCACGTTTATCCTCACCACACTGAGGCTTACAGTATGTGTAGTATTTCCCTGTGTTAGAGTGAAATAAGAACATGGATATTGATGGATATGTTGAATCCATCCTACAGTATGTTAATCCTGGATGAAGAACATCTGGCAAATTAAATCTTATTAAACTACCTCTATTTGTACAGATAAAACTAATAACAGATTTTCTAATATTACACTAAAACGTTTGCAATATATACAATGACAACACACGTGAATAAAGTACAGTATTACACCACCGATGGTCTTTATGTGCTACATCAGAAAAATGTTGCTTAAGATATCAATTCAATTTAAACAAAATTACTAATTAACTAAGTTCGATAATAAAATTATTAACATTACACACACGACTTTATTATTTAGCCACAATTCCTTTTTCTCTTTTTTTTTTTCATGTTTGTGTTCTGACTTTCTGACTTTAGGGCAGACTTATAGTGTATAACAGTGTTATAGTAAAGTACTGTCCTGCAATAAAGAAAGAAAGCAACTAAGCAGATTTGAAATAACTTGAATTAAGTTATGAACCTGCCAACACATTATTAATATTCGGGAAGATGGTGCAGAAAGATAGTGCCGAAGCTTCAAACACACACAATGCTAGAAAACCAACAGTTTTTGTGAGGCTAATGAAGGGAACAAAAGGCAACAGATCATAAAGATCAGACTTTGGATCAATGGGGAAAAAAAAGTCATGTAGTCTGATGAGCACAGATTGACCCTATTCCAGAGTGATGGGCGCGTCAAGGTAAGAATTAATTGATACACCCATCACGTATAGTACCCACTATACAAGCCTCTGGAGACAGTGTTATGATCTGGGTTTGCTTTAGTTGGTGGAGTTTTACTTCCCTGATAGTGCAGGCATATTTCAGGACCATAATTGCAGTGAGTGGTTCTAGGAGCATGAGAAATCATTTTCAAGTAGGAATCGGCCACAACATTGGCACTATAATCAACGCTTATTAGATTTTTATTTTTAATTTTTAATTTTTTTAAACCAAGAAGTCAGGACGTTGTTCTATACTTTAAGGTTTGAGATTTGACATTTTTATGGACTCAAACCCCAGGGAACCCGAGCAGTTCCCTGTTCTGTGGATATGTCTTTCTAATGCTAAGACCAAATCACTAGTAATAGATCTAATGATATACATAATGACTCGATTCTCTGTAACTTCAGCTCAAATACCGTATGTGAAATCAGATGTTTACAATAGACCATGACACAGAATAAGAAGTCAAAAGTCTTACAGCCATCCAGCCTTATACAGTATACTGTAGGGCTGTGCTTAACAAACTGGCTGCATTTTGGACATTGTGTTTATATTAGTGATGTTTTACAGCATACCCCAATGTCACAATGAACAAGGAAATGACATATGTTAAATCAGATAATAGTTCAGCTCCAGTTTATAAACCCTGGTTATGATGTAATTAATTTTTTTTTATTCTTACATTTTTTTCCTACAAAATAAAATGCTCTGGCAGTGTAAAGGTTATGTAAGGTTTGCATATTCATCAGTGTTGTTAGGAATTTACGAAGAAAAAAAAAGAAGTGTGACATAGACATCTGCTACATTAGCAAACGTTCCATAAATTAAATTTTCACTATGAATAATAGCATATATGGTATATATATATATGTGACAGAACGTGTGAGAAAGATGCTGAAAAGTTGTTTTTTGTCATGTGTCATTTAAAAGAGATGACTAACACGCACTGACACACTGAGACGCAAACCACAGGTGAGAGTGTATTCCCTGGAGCATAAATCTTTCTCACATCTTATCTCCCGCCCCCCTCCGTCTCTCACCACACATACATGCATGTTCACACACCGTTAACCGTAGTGTTTGTTTTCTCGGGTACCATGTCAGCTTTCTCGGGAGGCTTAATTATAAAAGACTGACAGGGCAAAAACACAACGAGCACTTTTAACTAACATAAACTAACCTTAAGCACGCGCATAACGTTGAAAACGCCCACACATCTGTGAAAACTAATTTAGAGCATGACAGGATTATAAACGCTAACATTCCCGCCACTAATTTATACAAGTCAAGTTTTGTATCATAGCGGGGTTTAAGAGGTCTGGTTTATGAGCCCGCGGTGTCTGATGTGCAGATTGGTTGTAAAGGCAGTGTTATAGACTCTATAGGACGGGTTTGTTTTTTTATTGATGTGTTTAATTAGTGTCAGGATTACTTTGCTTATTACACCTCAATTTCTGGGAAGTACTCGCTCATACCCCTTCAGGTCATGGAGTCATTACTTATTTTAGTTACAGAAATGAAACACAATGTTTTCTAGTTTTTTAAAAGTAGAAAAGTGTAAGTCTAAGTGAAATATTAAAGAAATAATGACCTGTGGATGTTTGTGTAATGTACTGTGTGTGTGTGTGTGTGTGTGTGTGTGTGTGTGAGTGTTTGCTATAATTATGTCTCCTATAACCTAGCCAATGTGTGTGTGTGTGTGTGTGTGTGTGTGTGTGTGTGTGTGTGGTGGGTGGGTGGGCTGGTCAGATGATCCAAATAGGAAGAGCAAAGAATATTGTTGTGCTGAGAGACAGCAAGAGCTACTGCCACTCCCCAGGTCATGACCTTTGACCTTTGCCCCAGACGCAGCCACTTTTCACCACATATCCCCCCAAGTCACCTTTTAATTTCCTTTGACTGAAAAACCACCATGCTATACAATAACACACTAACAGTTCATCCTGCATTATAGGAACTCATAGGATTTCTTTGGACTATCTATGTACTTTTAAACATAAAAGGATGGAGTGATATTACTGCTAAATAAGCAAATAGTGTAATTAAAATGTATTAACTTCTCGCTGTAATGTCTACGTTAATAGTGCTGTTGTTAAACTTTAATTGGATTTGACTTCGATCTTATTCTGACCTCCAAAGCAATATTTTATTAAAGGCAGGTGCATTTGGAGGGCAAACCACTTAAGTCTAAAGATCAAAGGCTTATAAATAAGAAGGAAGACTAATAAATCTTAATAGTCAAATAAAGTATGAAGTAGTAAACTAGTAAGACATTACATACACAAAGAAAAAACAGAACAGAACCTGTTTTAGGGAAAAAGTCCAACATGGGGTGGTGTGACACCAAGTGATGTTGTTGTTACCACCCTAAAATTGATTATTTTTCAATAACAGCAGTAGCATAATTTTTGGCACCCCCTCACAAAAATGTATAAGAAATAAAAAAAATAGAAAAGTCCATCCTTTAATTTAATAGATTCAATTAGAGAAAGATAAATCCCTCAATTATTTTTAACAAAACACACATCTGTCACAATTATTGACACCCCTGCATTTAGCACTTTGTACAACCTTTCTTTGATGATAAACCAGCACTGAGTCTTCTACTATAACATTTTATAAGGTTGGAGAATACTCCAACAGTGTCTTGTACAAACTCTCCTTCAGCTCATCCCATGTTTTCAGTGGGGTTCAGGTGGATGTCTGTGTCAGAAGCTTCCAAACGGTAGATTTCTTTTTACAAGGGGTACCAATAATTGTGGGAGGCCCTGTTTAAGCCTGATTATACCACACTAAGTTGGTAATTGTCACCGTATTTTTGTCTTATATTTATCAGTGATCAACATGTCATGAATTTGAACAACTTCTTAATATTGTGGGTTGTATGTGAAACTAGTTACTTCATATTATCACTTTTGTTGTAACAGTTTTAAACGTTCATTTCTTCACCAGCTTCTCAGGATTTTTCTGAAAAACTGGATGTTACTGGAAGTTCATTTTAGAAATGTTTTCCTTTGTTAAATACCAGCTGACTGGATTTACAGGAACTAAAGCAGTGGCTTATTGTGCCTCTTTTGTGTGTAATTCTGCGTCACTTCCCGTGACATTTTCAGCAGTGCTATTTTTTGATCAAGAGATAAAAAGATAAAAACAGCTTATAGCCGGCTTAGTATGATGACAGACACGCACCAGTGCACTTAGCCTAGATATATATTGTCTTATAAAACCTGATCCAGAAGACCGGAAAAATCTCCAGGACGAGGAAGGATGCTGGGTAATGTAGTTGATTGCAGCATCCGGACTCAGACAATGTGGCTGCATGTAAGAGGCATAAACAGGAGTGACTCACTGATGACTAAACCAGATGAATGGTGAGACTTCACAGAGGAAGATGTTCACTTCCACCTAACAACGGAATTTCTAATATTGCTGTATCAAATGTAATATTAGTAAAGACATGCAAAGGGAAATTACACCATGAATGATGATGAATTTATTAAAAAAAAAACATTCATAAAGAAAGAAATTCCATATCAAATGTCTTAAAAAAGTTAAAGAATTTTCAACAATTGACTGAATCATGCTCAGCTACACTCGTGCTGCTAGCCCTACTCAAGCCATTAAATGCTAATGTTGCCAACTGCTAATGACTTCAGTAAATCATGTCACTGTTGATTATTTGTGTCCAGTTTTAGTGATGAAATTCAGTAAAAGAACATGACATATCAGTGGTTTGATTAAATGATAAAGAGTCTGATCTCTCCGGCCTGTGGTAATGCTAACAGCTGTAGAACTAGCACAACTTGGCCTAAAACTCAAGCTGGCTCATGGAAACGTTAATATTGGACCAATTACATGATGATCCAGTAACAGAAATCCAGTTCCACATGTGACAGATCTGACCTGGCTATGTTCGGAAATATAAACGAAAGCCGCTTAATCCACCATATAAAAAAAAAAAAGGGTTTATACGGCTTTAAAAGATTTGTTGATATACTCCCATGGAATATAGTATAGTAATCAGCAGCCTGATCATCTGTCATCATCTGCACCCGTTTCTCATGCCTTAAGTTAGATGTTTCATAGGTCACTATGTGGCTTAACAAATAAAAAACGGGTCAGGAACAGGACCGAAAATGAGAGCCGAAAAACCTGCCAAAAATTAGGAAAAAAATCTTTAAGGACATCTGGAGAACTATTCCTCAAGACTACAAGAAAGTCTGGCTATTAGGAAGCAAAATATAAAGAAATGGTCAGTGGGTTGTTGACTTTTGAATAGTAATGTATTTTCGAATTCCTATATACACTATATATACTCTCTCGCTTTCTCTCGCTGTCTAGTGGTACAACTAATCCAACAAGTAATGCAATTTAAAACAATGAAGTTTATTAACTAACAGCTATTTTGAAGTGAGCACCTCCGTCAGACTAACAGACTACAGTAGAACCTCAGATTGCGAGTAACACAGAATGTGAGCATTCCGCAAGACAAACAAAAAATTTGTAATACATTTTTACCTGATAAACAAGTGAGTCTTGATATACGAGTACCACGTATCATCGAGCATCATGTGGCACGCATGAGCTTCGTGTTTTGATGGCGAGTGTCACGCGATCACAACTGAGCCAATGATTCTTCTCTCTCTCACTCGGAATTGTTGGTAATCGTCTCCAATGCTCAGTCATCCAGTCTGTGTTAATAGGGATTTTTGTCCTAGAAACAACCATAAAAACATGTGATCATGTGTATCTGTGCTATTTCTTTGACGTGTGACGATGTGATCCATTTTTTTTTCAGTTATTCAGTTCATCATATTGCCTACTTTGTGCTGAAAAAAAAAAGAAACGTCACTCTATACTGCACAAACCTGAGCCCTATATACAGTATGTTTATAAAAAAAAATGGCTAAAGTTCTCTGCGTTTTAAGAGCTACAGTACCACAACAGGCAATCACTAACAACACTAACATGTGACATCTTGCAAAGAATTCATAGTGTAAAAGTTCTTGCTAGCTAGACAGTAAATTTCATATTCTACAGGTTTGATGCTGACTTGTGCCAATACTGCTTCTGCTCAGGGTTTGGCTTGCATATTTTGCAGATCACTGTTTTGTCAGAAGCATTAAAACTAAAGACACGATAAATTAAGTCAGCTTTGTAATTCAGTTTTCAATGCCTCAAACACTGCTGCTGTTGTTGATTCATGATGATTAAAACTGCAATGTAGCAAAGTTTAATAAGTGCCAAGTGCTATGAACCAAGTACCAAGTGCTGTAATGGAAGTACATGTAGTTCCACTAGAGTAAACATGGCTTAAAATTAAACAAAAGATTCATAATTATTAAATGTCTTTTTCTTTTATGCTTCATTATATACATTCGCCGTCACCCTTGGCTTGCTCATCAGGGACAATCTCATTATCTAGACACATTTTTCTTACATATATACATTTCCATAAGTCTTCTTTTCATTTTCTTTTAATTTCTGTGAAGCTGCTTTGAGACAATGACCATTGTTAAAAGCGCTATAGAAATAAAATTGAATTGAATTGAATTGAACATTATACACTACACATAATTACTAAAATTATGTGAACACCTTACCATGATAGACATATGTGCTTGTTGAACATCTTATTTCCAAATGTATGGTATTATGAATATGCATCTGCCCATACTGTATGCTGCCCATATATCACCACTCATCTGGAAAGGCTTTTCGATTAAATTTTAATAACATACCATTACCTGCTTCCAACTGGGGAAGGCTCACATACAGGTCTCAGTCTCAAGCACCCATGTCTGATGAAGCTTGTACCAGTAATGCGTTATATCACATTTACAAATTGTCACTGCATTTTAAGCATACAAGTAGCATGTAACTGGGGCACCTAATCAATTTGTCTTATATTACTTAATGCAGCATTTTCTTGGAAACTTTATTCCAACTTGTATAAGCATATCGGTTTATGGGATTTGTAATAAGATTATTAAATGAGATCCATTCACCACCCATCATCCATGGATTTATTAATTCATCCATAAACCTCATCTTCCCCTTTCCCCCTTTCCTTTCCCAGATTCACTGGCCATTGCCTGGGAACAGAGAAGACTGTATCCTAAAAGGAAAGGACCCAGAGGTAAGCCGAAGATGTTTATGTCTACTCTCCTAATTTAATTTCCTAATTCGACCGGTTTCCTGGCCCACTGAGTAGAAACGTTTATTCTTTAGTGTATACGTTTGATCCTGACACAGATGAGTACCGGTCCAAATGCATACTTATCCAAACAGATTACTACTTAGATCATGGCCCAAAAGTATTATATTCTCAACAACATTTTGAAAAGTTTCTTACTTGTCAAATTCAAATGTAAAACCCTACCATAGGTGTTTGGATCCTTTAATTTGCAGTAATAAGGGAGCACTGCTTTGGTGTGGCTAGTAAATGTAAGCATGTGAAGTTTGCTTACACACATCTGAGAATTGGAGACGTGTAAAAACTATTTGACATGCTGACTTAACTTATTCACGTTTCCATGAACTCGGTGGAACTCCCAAGCCTCATTAGGTATAATGAGCTACTCTGGCTTTCAGTATGCCCCTAAGACACCATCACTGTTTAGCTTTATACATTCATTTATCCTGCTTGTCAATCTCTCTCTCTCTCTATTTCTCTCTTTTTAAAAAAAAAAGTAAAATCATCAATTTGTCTGAAAGCCACATTGTCTTAAGGTCAGTGTCATACATCTGCTAGCATTTAGAGTGTTCGGTTCAGAGGCTCTACTAACTGTGTGACATGCGAAGATTCTGAATTCAAAGAGGTCATTTTAGTATATCTTGCCAGGCAAGGCGTCTTGAACATCTACTATTTTTTTATTACAATTGTTAGAATTAAATCCATATTAGTGAGACAGACCAAAACAAAAAGACGTTACAGAAAAGCAGTGTAATTATAATAAATGTTTACCAAGTGTTCCCTGCCTTCTATTGTGTTTTTAATGACTTACTGTATTAACTAGCTCAAATGGGACTCTAAATGACTGTTATTTAAGCCTGGTTTCACATTAAGGGTTAAACTGCACAAGGGCTACACAAGGGTTTAATAGACCCTTAATACTGTATATACTGTACTGTTGGGGCATTTGGCTGGTTCCCAGGAGTAAAATTGCTCTTTTTTTTTTCTTTTTACAAAAACAAATGAGCCAAAAGCTCTGAGGTTAAGGTTAGGGTTTGCATAGCACCAATTAATCACATTAATCATTATGTCAATGAAATGTCCTCACAAGGATACCACAACATCACATCATGATTTTTATTCTAATCTGGGTACAAACTTTCAGATCTAGATAAGAAAAGGATGTATTTATTAAAAAAAACAAAATCTCCTGACCATGAATCAAACTATTTATAATGGACAGATACAGTATGTATGTGTGTGTGTGTGTGTGTGTGTGTGTGTGTGTGTGTGTGAGAGAGAGAGAGAGAGTGAGTGAGAGATCTGTAGTGAAAATGTTCGCCCCTCAATATAATACATTTATATTTTCATTATAAATTTTATCATCACCATTAACAAATAAATCTTGAAAATCTTGACATGAATTTCATTGTACAGTAGGTCCCCAACATACGAACAAGTTCGGTTCCAAGAGCTTGTTCATAAGTACAAATTTGTTCGTAAGTCCAACAAACATTGCGTATGTACTGTACTAGGATACTAACACAATGGGATATACACAGTATAAAACTAGCTAACATCTTGTCCTTGTGCTTTAAAATGGTTCCGATGATTCATTTCAAAAGAACGAGCAATTCTTCCATCTTTTCACCTCGCTTCATTTTCATTTCAAATATTTTAAATATATCTTTTGTCTCCATCGTTATTTCTCGGCGCCTCTTTACTTGCAGTACCCAGTTCGTTGTTTGCCTCCGGACATCCTGGGATGCTCGCTGCATGCGCGTGACAATCTATTCCAGATCATGTTCATGTTATCTAACTTCCACAATTGAAAATGCACAAACGTATGTTCGTATCTTACCGTATTTTGTATTTTGTACTGTATATCCTCCTTTTATATTGATGCACTCGAGTGGGTATGGACTCTAAAGTTGTAAAACTTGCTGATCTGTCAGTGCGTTTCTCTGAACATATGGAAAATTGGGATCTTTATACAGAGTTACTGTAACATGACTGATAACTCTAATGTACACACAATTTAAAGAGAGAATACTCGAATCTCGAAATACTGCGGACTCTTTAAATAAAAAAATTAAGATAAAGAATTTTTTTTTGTTGTTTTTGTTTTAAAAAATTATGTAATTTGTATTCTCAGACTTTTGGGCCCCAGTACATATAATGTAGTTTGTGTGTGTGTGTGTGTGTGTGCATGTGCATGTGCGTGTGTGTGTAAGGGCATTGTGACTGTTTCCTGAACTAATTGGGTGGAGCGTTCAGGGAATATGCTGTAATCTAATGACTTTGACCTTGGCCTTTTGTTAAACTGAAACTCTAGATTAGTTTCTGACTGGCCAGCGAGAGCCTTCTGAACTGGCAGCAGGGCAACTTACACTATAAAGAACAGGAACAAGCCTGACTTTATTTTCCTCAAAATTTTTTATGACTTCCCTTTCAATGTTGCTTCCCCTTCAGTAGTTAGTATTTCATCAAATTGTCCTTAATTCTATAACATTTCATTGTTTAATCGTTGAAACATGAATGGTGAGTTTTTTTTTTATTGTAAGGCTTTAGAGCCTTCAATTAACAGTGCAGCTTGTCACGTATGTTGTAACCTCACTGTGACAACAGTGCAACGTGGTGCAATGACAGACAAATGCAAGCCGAATAAACGTTTGTGAATCAGGCCACGCCCTCAAATAAAAGACATGAAGAGTGTTTGCTTAACTGTAAATTGGGTTCAAGAGGTCACAGAAGTGGTGAGTGAAGAAACATTGTCACTTGTGGAGAAAGACAGAGAGGCAAAATCATGCAGCTGAATCATGCATTCAAACTCAAATTTTATTGATCATATTTACAAATACTGGATACACCATATGACATGGAGTGAAGTACATTTTAATGAGTATCCTACAATCTAGAAACGGAATTTACATGAACCAGAATTTAACTTCATACGAGAATTTAAAAGCATGAGGCGTGTTCAAGTCAATCCGGGACTTTTGATGGCGCCGAATAACACAGGACACAGTTACGAGGATAAAAACTACCGTTGTTTTTCTATATAAGCCCCTTTTTACTAAGGCACTCACTGCTTGGATACCATCAAGGTAGAAAGTTTTCTCAGTCCACTGGAGCCATGATCAGACTGCGTGACATCTGAAACGCTGGCCTCCCAGGAACTCCTTCAATGGCCCAAACATGTGGAAATGGCTTGGATGATTGTATGTACAGTTCTAACAGATAGATGCATCTCTTCCACGATTTATCTGTCGATTTTCAACGATCAGGCAATCTACTCGCTGAACATGGTCGATGGGAACGACTGCAATGAGCGGCGAGCCACCTCAGCTAGGATCACTCACACACTTTTGGCTGTACGGGGTTCTTTAAAACGTTTGCACCGTTCAAAGTCTCATCACCTTACTATCTTTTTCTTTGTGGTTTGACTTGAACTCTCCTCATGACATAAAGTATGGCATGATCTTCATGCTGAACTTAATTTATTTCAGAACTTCTAATAAACACAATTAACTAAACTGAAGAATTTACCAGACTGGACAAAAAAAAGGAATAAAGCAACCCCCCCCCCCCCCCCCCCATCACCAGTCACAGCTTCTTTCTGTACTATAACGTTAATGTCTTGTAAACCTGAAGCAATGCAGTTTTTTTTTTTAAAACATAAAACCACATCGTCATTTCTTAGCCAGATTCTTTTGCTGTCTTTTTGTTTTTCATGTTTGAGCAGAACACTGGCACTCAGATCAGATCAGATCAGATGTTTCCCAGATTAGAGCTGTAGGCTGTGCAGAGCCAAGTCTGTGTGTGACGTATTCCCTAATCCTTATGGAGCACTAGGATATATTGACAGAGCTGTAAAATCTCACACTATCTCACTCTCTCTATATCGCTTATCCTGTTCAGGGTCGTGGGTGGCCTGGAGCCCGTCCCAGGGGAGGATAAACCCTGGACGGGGTGCAGAGCACAAACATGCACACAATCACACACTTACTCACACACTACAAGCAAGGCTAATCTGCATGTCTTTTGGACTGTGGGAAGAAACCGGAGTACCCAGAGGTACAAGCACAGGGACAAACAAACAGACCCGAGGCGAGAATTGAACCCTGACCCTGGAGCTGCGGGGCCAAAGTGCTCACCACTATGTCACTGTGACACACTATATGAAGTTAAATAAATGAATTTGGGGAGAGAAATGGGTACAAATGGTTTACTGCGTGCCTAAAGATACAGTCTATGTACCAACCTTAGCGGCAGCCTCATTTCCCCTCTCGTCTGGTTCACGCTTATACTAATGTGTCATGACCTGCGGCTGTTTCTCATTCGCATCTCATCGCAAGTGTCCGCGTGTGTATTCTTCCAGACGGAGTGTGCTAATTTTGTGCGTCTTCTACACCCCTTTAACCGGACTCACCTCCTGGCCTGTGGAACCGGAGCGTTCCAACCCGTGTGCGCTCTGGTCTACGTGGGACACCGTGGAGAGGTATGCAAAGAGAAATACACACATGTATTCTGTCGTGACATATTGCACATTTATTCCTCTGGTGTGTGTGTGTGCTTTAAAAGTTTTGAAAACAAGGTTATGTTCGTGTTGCGTTGTAGAAGAACCATGTTGCCTAAGTGGAACCATACAAAATCAGGACCGATAGAAATACAGCCTGGCATTGCAAAAGACAAAAAAGAAGTCTGAATAGACAGGCTGGGTGACCAGGCTCCTTTAAGAAATCAAAGATGAAACTGTTTTGGGTGCAAAGGTCATCCCACCCACAGGATGACCCTCAAGGTCATGACCTGATTGTGCGAGGAGAGGAAAGCAAACACACTGATTGATCATACAAACCTGCTGTCCTGAATGGGACATTTATAAAAACACACACACACACTTGGAGGATCGCCTCCCAGTCCATTTCAGGTTTATTGTCACATCAGGGCTGCACACATAATCCACACACACACTTTATTGCTTTTTTTTATTAGTTTAGCTGCAGATGTTTTGTGTGTGGAACAGCTGGATGATATAATTGACAGCCAAGTGAAAGGCAGAATTTTATAGTTAAGACAGAATTTAAAAAATGCTCTCCATCGGATAGAGCAAATAAGCAGCCCAGACTGTGTGTGCGTGTGTGTGTGTGTTTGTTAGTGGATGTGAGAGAGATTAATGAGTGTGTGCGAGTGTGATGTAGCAGGCATGAGATTGAGCCAGACGGCTTGAAAGCAAATGGAAGAATAAAAGTGAGGTGGGGATGAGGTCCTGAGGAAAGCAGAACACACGGCCAAATAGAAACGTCAAAACAATTTCAGGGCAAAGTGAGAATAGATGAGGGAAAGAAGAAGAAGTGACCAAAAAAATGAGAGTGGAAGAAAAGAATATGAGAAATGCACTAAGAAGCAGACAGGGAGGGAACTAATTGGAGAAGGACAAGAGGGATGTAAGAAAGGATTTCAACAGGAGAGACGCAAAGGGATTTTTTAAAAGGGATTAAAAAAAATCCTCTCTGTCGCAATATGGGACTGGTGGATAGGATATGTGTGTGTATGTGTGTGTGTGTGTATGTGTGTGAGTGAGTGCATGTGAACATCTGGAGATTTCAGCAAAGTCTGTAAAAGGGCAGGTTAATATACCCACATACTTTATGCACACACTAGCTATATACAGTACAGTACACACACACACTCGCACACTGAACATACTGTAGATATACACACACTTACAGAACATGTACTATACACATGTGGGTGAACACAGTTAGAATACAGACAAACTTCACTTTAAACACAAACACAGTTATTGTAGACACACATACTATACTGTAAACACAATTTTCATGCATATATTGTATAAAAAGTTCACACATTTGTTCTACACACACACAAACACACACACGCACGTGCACGGTGTCTGACATAAAATGTATTTATTTATTTTTCAAATAAAACTTCATATAATTCTCTTTATTCATTATGTGTTCATGATATGTTATAAATGTTTGTTATGACCATATGATTATTTTTCAAACACAGGTATTAATTCACTGTGTCACTTAAACCTTAGAATTTTTATATTTTAAACATTTTTAGGTTGCATCCGTTTTTTTGTGTATTTGATTTTATTTATTTTTTCACTGTCTGACAGCATGCATTTGCACTGGACCCTTCCAGTGTGGAAAACGGGAGAGGACGATGCCCTCATGACCCCAACCTCCCATTTGCCAGCACCTTTACAGGTAGGATTCATGTACAAATGGTCTGTGTGTGTGTGTGTGTGTGTGTGTGTGTGTGTGTGTGTGTGTGTGTGTGTGTGTGTGTCAATTTAGTAATGTACATTTACATTATGGCATTTGGCAGATGCACTTATCCAGTGCGACTTTTTTTTGTATCATTGTATTTAATTTATATCTGAGCAGATAAGGGTTAAGAGCCTTGCTCAAGGACCCAACATTGGAAACCTGGTGGTGATGGGCTTTGAACCTGGAACCTTCTAATCAGTAGTTCAATGCCATAAGCTGAGCTACATGTGACCCTGTTTTAATGTATGTGTACCACAACAAAAATCCTGTTGGGTCACACAGCAGGTAGAATGCCTGATCCTTGAGAATTGACAAATACTACTGAACAATTATTCAGAAACACCACTTGCACATTACAGGAACTCAGCTACTGTAGGAGTTATTGTCACATACCTGTATAGCCCTGATCTAACCCCAAGACATTTCCCATGCTTGAGCCATTACAGATGTTCCTTAAAGGCCAGGGTTTCAGATTTGAAGCAGTCAGATCATGCTGGTATATGTGCATTAATGTAGTGTGGAATTACTGGGTATAGAGAAAGAAAGACCGTGTTCTGTTATTCTGCGCAATCAAAAATCCTGGTTTGACTCGAACAGCCCTCATGGTTTTACTCCAGAGATAGCAATAGAATAGAATAGTCATAGAGCAGTCCATCAAATTTTTACACATAAATTGATTTTGACATTTCCTTCGACAGCCTCATGGAGCCTCATGAAACATTACCTCATCCCTAAGAAATTCATCTGAATCATAAATAACTCCTATGACAAGTTCAACTTGAACAGGATAAAATACTGCATGCTGGAAAACTTGATGGCGCCTGTCTTGTTCTTGTTGGACATCAACTGTACGATGAAGAATAACAAAGGAAAGCAAAATTTGCACATGACATTGCATAAAACAGCGCACAACAAATAGCAACCCGTAGGGTGTACGCCTAAATGTCAAGAAACAATGAACAACAACTGCCCTGGTAAGGGATATAACATCTTGGAAGAAGTAACTGACTTGGACGATTTGTAGGTGTTAATGGAGGAACAAATGAAGACAGAGCGAACATGAAGCTAGAACTGTATTCAACATGGGGAAGAAAATTTGTCTAGTATAAAACTTATAAAACTACTATAAAACTTAAAGAACCACCAAGAGAACCACCCAGAAACTGTAGCTGTTGAGTCAGTCTCTAAGATTTTTATATTAAAAGATCAAACAATCACAAAAACAACCTTTTATGGAAACAAACAGAGCAAGAACCAGTAGAGGAACCGATGCTAAAGATGATATGGAGGACATACTTTTACTTCTTCCTGCAAATAACTTTAAAATGCCAGGACTGAGATGTAGCACTGAGGAAAAAATGAAGAGAGGATGGCCAAAGAAGGAAATGAAAAATGGACGCAGGTCTTGGTACCAAGTAGAGCAACAGCAACATGTGGAGCATGGAAATCATGAATGACCTGACCCGATCTGTTCTTATCAGAACTCATTTTTAATCAGAATTGCACTTGATCTGATAATATCTCCCATATATCTCTCTCCCAGTCTCCACTGGGTCTCTGGCTGAGGAAGGGACACTGATTGAGTCATGATTTCTGACGTAGTAAAGCATCTAACCAATCATAACACATATGGCGGAAACGATGGGTGGCCTAACCTAACTTTAAAGCGGGAGGAAAAAAAAAGAACTTCTTTTACTCACTCATCATCTATACCGCTGTATCCTGTATTCAGGGTCGCAGAGGGCCTGGAGCCTATCCCAGGAGACTTAGGGCATGAGGCAGGGTGCCAATACATCGCAGGGCACACACACACACACACACACACACATACACTACGGGCAACTTGGGAACGCCAATTAGCCTAATCTGCATATCTTTGGACTGTGGGAGGAAACCGGAGTACCAGGAGGAAACCCACGCCCGGGGAGGACATACAAACTCCATGCAAACAGAGATCGAACATGGACCCTGGAGGTGCAAGGCGACAGCGCTATCCACTACACCGCCATGCCACCTTCTTTTTTAACTCATTTTTCTTTAACTTGAAACAAATACTTTAACAAATGCGTGTCCATGAAAACAGTTAAGCTGGAATCTCTTATCAGAACGACTTCCATCGGATCGAAGAAATACAGTACAGTATATGAAATATAAATGCATTCCATATGTCAGTGTAAATACAACTAGTGACACCAGCCAACTGCGGCCTCCTGTAAGCGCAACAGTGTGGAAGAGAGTCTTATCTCTTGTGATTTCTCTGTGATGCAGCATGAGGAGAAGCTTGAAAGGATGCTGTTGGCTGACTTTGCTTGTCATTGGGGAAACACGTGTTAGCCTTCACCCTCCACAGCTGGGAACCTTTGTATGATATGGGAGAGCAGGCTGATGCATGAGACCAAATTAAAGGGAAAAAACACACCACATTTGACAATGATAGGTTCCAACACTATATATATATATAAAAATTAAATGCAGACTCCTTGGCGATGTTTTTTGGACCCATTTTTAATGATAACACCATATTCGTATCCCAGTCCACAACCTCCAAACATCATCTGAAACCAAAAAGACATCAAATGAACAAAATAAGCCTAGTTTTCCAAATGAGAGAAGAATGAATTTAGGTTAGTTTAGTTGAAGTAGGGCGTTTTTTTTTTTTTTTTTTTGACATTCTGAGATCACTGGTAATTCATCAGATTATGTTATACAATTATAATCATATGTTTGTGCTGCTTTCTGGGAGCGCTTCTATTTTACACGCAATGGTGTCCAGAAAGCACGCAAGCATTCACTTAAGCAGGACGTTACCACTTACATCATGCATGACTGTATTGTTTATTTGCCAGATAGTGGAACTGATTGTGTTATGCACTGCATCTGTATGTGTGTGTGTGTGTGTGTGTGCGTGTTGGATTGTTCGGTTTTATAAAGGTGTAAGGGTGTATATCTGAGGTTGTCAGTTGCTGTTAGGTCTACGATGCGCTGTAGACTGGAGTGATCACTTGCCATTTGAGCAAATGTGTATGTGAGTGTGTGTGTGTTGTGAATCAGATTGCAACAGTGCATCCGATCCCTGAAAAAAATCCCCAATGGGCGAGTGCTCTGTAGACGTCTCCAAAATGTGTCAGAATGTATTTGGTTATGAAACCGTTCCACCGTTTCATGTCCAGGTGGAGAGCTGTACACGGGCCTGACGGCTGATTTCCTCGGACGTGACTCTGTCATTTTGAGGAGTCTGGGACATCGCTCGCCGATGCGGACCGAAACGGACCAGAAAATATTACACGGTAACGCAAACCGGCTCCAGATGCGTGACATCGCGTCCTTACGTTCATTCTGATCTTCCTAAAACGTTTCAGATGATACGCCTGGATAAAGCACTGATTTATGAAGAGTTTTTGGCAATACATAACTATTTATTAGACTGTTCTCACTGTTCCGTGCATGTGTGTTTATGTGTGATCAGAGCCTAGGTTCGTAGCTGCACACCTCGTTCCGGACAGCGCGGATAAAGACGATGATAAAGTCTACTTCTTTTTCACCGAAAGAGCGAGTGAGGCTGGGGAGAGAGAGGGAGAGGCAGCGATACACACTCGCATTGGACGAGTGTGTGCGGTGAGTCTGGCTTTCCCTTACACACACAAACATCCCAGAACAATTGGTATGTTTTTTCCCCTCCGTATACACACAGCTGCAGAATGTTTGGCATGCCTTTAAATTTAACACACACTCAGGCATGTGCACGGTGCACACATACGCACACACACACAAGTAAATGGTAAATGTCTCTCCTAGGACTATAACCTACAGGTCAAAGTGAAAAAGGTTGAGGGTCAGTCACCGTTTGGGCTCGGCTATAGTTTACTGTCCCCAGGATTCAAACACACATGCTGATGTGTACACACACCTACACACACATGCTCGGGCGTCCTCCTTTAGGGCCAGTCAAACCCAGTTATGGTTATTATCAGTTACAGACATGTAGAGTGCAGTAAGTTGGAGAGATACTTGGATCATCAGCACAAGTTCTATATACACACATTGTTCATCACCCCTCAACATACGTTTGAGTGCCTGTGCGAGTGTGTGAATCTGTTTATCCAGATGTTATGCTCTATAGCAGCCAAACTCTTACAACATTAGGACTTCTTGTGTTATGCTGAGAATTCTTGTGGGATATTAAAATTAAAAGCTTTAACTGACTTATGGACACACGCGCACACACACACGCGCACACACACACACACACACGCACACACACGCACACACGCACACACGCACGCACACACACACACGCACACACACACACACTGTTGGTTTCCCTCGATCTCATTATTGATATATGCAATTGCGAAATTCGTTTATATCAGGGGTGCACAAACTTTTTTAAAAATGTATTTGACGAGAGTCATTTTAAATATTACGCAGATGATTAAAAGGTGTACAGTACTACTCACTTGCAGCATACACAGCCAAAAAAATGTGTCTCTCACACACACACACACACACACACACACACACACACATTGGACCATTAGGGAATATAGTCAACTGACCTCATTTTTGTGCACATAATGTTGCTGAGCCTATACACCTGACCAACAGAAGCAACCCAGATCATCACTGCTCCCACATGCTTGTATGATTGCCACTGAGTGCGTCCTGATGCGCCCGTCATTCTGCAGCAGAGTCACGGTTCCTCTTACTGATGCCTCCTAGTCTTTATGCCCCCTTGCAAATTGAAGCCTTTTTTTGATGAGTGTTTTTCTTAAGGCTACGCTTAAGTGTGGAAATGCTCTCACTATTAAACATGACCATGAGTTCTCCTATTGTTGCTGCTGTGTAGTGTGTGTGTGTGTGTGTGTGTGTGTGTGTGTGTGTGTGTGTGTGTGTGTGTGTGTGTGTGTGTGTGTGTGTGTGTGTGTGTGTGTGTGTCTTTTTTTTTTTTTTTTTTACTATTTGATTTCACTAAGCTCTTAAGTGATCTCCCATAACAATTTTATGGTTTTCGTTAAATTTTTTCCTGTTAAATCACACCCAATTTAGAAATGGCAGTTATTAGCTGATTAGTTAAATCAGGTGTGCTGGGAGCTGTGAGAACAGGGGGTTCCTAAGGACCAGGACCAGGGTTGAGCACCACTGATGTAGGATTATGCCAAGGTCCTTGACTATACAGTAGATATAGACATGAAGATTTCATAGTTCATGTATTTCACATAGTCTACCATTGTGACCTAATTGTGCTGCTGAATCCGGATACTATTGTGTTTCTGTTCTAATACTCGCGTACAAGTTTGTGGATTTCAACCTGAATCTTATACCAGGGTTTGCAATGTACAAGATTACATTATTATATATACAATATATTTTAAAGACTTAACTTTGCATTATAGTCTTAAATGTTTTATTCAAATTTACCTGTTTAGTTTCCATAAATACCTACAGTATTGTACACGAAAGTGGCAATAAACATTTAAAATCTGTGTGTTCCAGAATGATATTGGAGGGAAGAGGGTGCTGGTGAATAAATGGAGTACCTTTATTAAAGCTCGATTGGTGTGTTCTGTTCCGGGACCTCATGGCATCAATACACACTTTGACCAGCTAGGTAAGAAACATCAAATATGCAAAATATGAACTAGACATCAATTATGACATACTGTATACTCTATATAAATACTTGTGTCACGTGTGTGTGTGTGTGTGTGTGTACACAGAGGATGTGTTTCTTCTACGGACCAAAGACGAAAGGAATCCAGAAGTTTATGCCATCTTCAGCACCATCAGGTATCTTCATTATATAAGTACAATAATTTCTCCTTTGATATAAACTATTTTAGTAGAAACTTATGAAGATTTATATTGTAATTACATCATAGTCCCGTAAACGCATTTAATCGATTCATAGCACCATATGACAAGTTCTTCATGTGCGTGTGTGTGTGTGTGTGTGTGCATGTGTGTGTGGTCCTGCAGCAACGTGTTCCAGGGCTATGCTGTGTGTGTGTATAACATGGCTGATATTCGTGAGGTGTTCAATGGGCCTTTTGCTCATAAAGAGGGACCAGACTATCAGTGGGGACCTTACGAAGGACGCGTCCCATATCCCAGACCTGGTGTGGTGAGGACAATTTTTTTTTTCTCCCCAATCATTAACTGTCCAGTGTTGTTGAATCTCAGTCTTCTGTAGCCTAAGATTCCTGTTCTTGGCTAAGAAAAGTGAATTTTGACACCTGAACTGTACTGTTGTGTACATTGCATTTCCTCTTTACTGTTTCTCTTTATTATCATAAATAAATGTGAACTTCAAACTTTGAAGTGTCTTCAAACAGAAAGAAGGCTGACAAATGAATTATACTGTACCTAATGGTCCTCATATGATTGTACAATGATATATGAACATTTTTACAGTAAAACACGATAAAAGCATTTTTTTTTTACTTTTACTCATGTTGGCAAATTTAAAAAGTTCATTTAAAAGCGTAAACAAACTTCTTATTTTAGAAGCTTTAACTGTTGTTTTGAAAATGCAACGCTTCTTGACGAGCCTATCGCGTCGCTTCTTTTTGTGTTCAAAAGTTTTTTGGAGAATGTTGGAGAAAAAAAAAAAAAAAGAAAAGATATTTACATTCTGTTACTGCTGTGGCAGGGTTTGCCCAACAAGCTCAACCATTTTTTCCTTGATCTAATTAGCTGCCCCAACTTTCACTACAAAATCACAATAAAGGCTGCTTTATTTTTTGCTATATATTTTATTCAAACTCATCCATCATATTATTAAATACTAAGCTCTATATGTAAGTAACCACAAATACTACTGCAGCCTGATTTATCCATTGTGCCAAAACTGTGGAGAGGTGGAGTTATAGCTTTTTGAAAAAAAAAAAAAAAGTGGTTATCTGTAGCCTTACTGTCAGCTCAACCCGGTCTGGCCGAGTAATTCTCGAGCGGCCTCTCTGATCCACGGGATATTTCATCCTGCAGAACTGCCGCTCATTTTATTTCTTTGTGTATTTCTTTCTTTATTTTTCCGCCACTCTGTAAGAACTCTAGAGACTGTTCTGCATGAACAGACATACGAGAGACAAAGTCACTTAGATCACTTTCTCCTCTATTCTGATGGATGATGTGAACATTAACTATTGTACTGTTTGGTCTCAAAGCTGTATTTGCATGCTTTTGTAGTTAATGTTCACAACGAATGATTCAGTCTCTCTTTCTCTCTCAGTGCCCCAGTAAGATCACTGCTCAGCCGGGCCGCATGTTTGGCAGCACTCTGGAGTTCCCAGACTCTGTGCTGCAGTTTGCTCGTTCTCATCCTCTCATGTGGCGGGTTGTGTACCCAACTCAGCGCCAGCCGCTGCTCTTACGCACCTCCACACCCTACAGACTCACGCACATCACTGTGGACCGCACACTGGCCGAGGACGGCCCTTATGATGTCATGTTCATTGGCACAGGTGAGATCCGGTAGTGGCTACTTCCTGTACAAACTTCGAGTGTCCATAAGATTAAGTTTCATTGACCTGTGACCCATGCAGATGTTGGCACTGTCCTGAAGGTCATTGCACTGCGCAATGGCAACTCAATCAACAGTGAGGAAATCACATTGGAAGAGCTTCAGGTCTTCAAGGTGAGTTTATGTGCTGTCACATTCAGCTTTTTTTTTATCCACATAAAGATTTTTTTTTGTTTGTCTCATGCTGTGTTATGTCTCTTTATCAGGTGCCCACACCCATCACCTCCATGGAGATCTCAGTGAAGCGGGTGAGCTTTTGTACTCCTCCAATTCTGCATTAATTCATACTGAAAATGAAAAAAAGAAAAAAAAAATGAAATAGAATTCTATACTGCGCATAAGCCTTATTTATTTATTTTTTTAATTCTCAATTCAACCCTTTTAGCAATCATTGTTTGTGGGCTCGAGTGCTGGCGTAGCACAGGTTCCTCTGCATCGCTGCAGCATGTACGGTAAAGCATGTGCTGAGTGCTGCCTGGCACGAGATCCATACTGCGCTTGGGATGGTCACACCTGCACACGATATGTCCCCAGTTCTAAACGCCGCTACCGTAGACAAGACATCAGACACGCGAACCCAGCGCTACAATGCAGAGACCAGAACCAAAGCGGTAAGAGAGATAAGGGAGAGGGTGCAAAAGTGAAGGATATTTGTGGAGGTATCCTTCCACAAATAAGGGTGTGGTGCTTCAATTAATGGTTTTCATAACTTGTGAAACATTACCTTAAAAAAAAACTGGCTCATCCATCCATCCATCCATCCATCCATCCATCCATCCATCCATCCATCCATCCATCCATCCATCGTCTACGCCACTTATCCTGTGTAGGGTTTGGGGGGGGATCCCAGGGGGATCAGGGCATCCCAACTCTTGAGGTGTGAGTCACAGTGTTAACCACTGAACCACCACTCTCTGAAACTGGATTATTAAGAAATAATTCTTCTTTACTACAAAACCATAAGTAGCTTTAAATGCGAGTGTTTTCACTGCACTAACTAGACCATAGTGCTTAAACAGTCTTAACAAGCACTCACACACACATGCACAGAGCCGTTGAAGGGATTGTTAATAGAAGTTGTGTGCAGTTTGACAAGATTTGTGAAGTGCTAGAAAAACATTGGATTTCGATGAACTTTTCAACTCAGAAGTACTCTCGGACCATCTCTCATCGCGTTAGAGTGAATAAGAAAAACAGAGGGAACAAAAGAAGGACGGGGCGGGAGCAAAAGGGTGCTCACCTGGTGCACACACACACACCCACACACACACCTGCGTTTGGAAACCTGAACTGTACTTGCTAACTGAACCGATTTGAACTTTTCGGGAGACTGACACGTCCATCACCGCATCCACACAAACACACAGCTATCTGCATCACTGTAACGTGACCTCTACATGAACCGCACTGGATTGAATCACTTGCCTGTTCATGCACACTTTCAGATACAAACTCTCACATACACTCTCTTGCCTCTTTGGAGCAAAACTAAACACTTTCCTCTTTACCATAACAGGTCAGATGAGTGCATGTGTGTGTTTCCTCATGCTGGTTTGTTTTGTCTGCAGTCGAAGATCTGGACGTGGTTGAAGTGCGGGTTGTGTACGGCACAGAGAACAACAGCACTTTTCTGGAGTGTGTCCCTCGATCCCCGCAAGCCACCGTCACCTGGCACATCCAGCGCGATGAACATCTGGACGAGGTGGGACCTACAGAGCGTTTTCATCTGAACTTTTAATGTAAACGTTTTGCGCAAAGCCTTTCCGTTTATTGTTTACATTCGTAAATCCCAGACATAAGGGAAAACTCCGCGAGGCTTCCAGACTGCATCATTCGTCAAGCTGGCCGTCCTGTCACTGTTAGATGGATGGCGGTAGAATGGTCTGCTTCACCTAGCGCTCTGTACATCACATTTTAAAAACACGACTCTGTTTTCTTAGACATTTGTATGGTTAGGACAAACTTGTCAGACGTGTTTGGCTTTGCTTCAGGGCGCTAACTGTTTCTCTCTTGTGAGGCAGTGATGAGAAGGTCCTGTTTGATTATAAATATTAAATATCAGTTTATTTTTTTTAAAGTCTGCTCATTTGCTAATGATAAATCATTTAAATGATTTTTCTGCTGTTTCTACAATTTTTTTTTATTTAATGTGCTTTAAAAATGATTTAGCTTTGCCTTACTACTATTGTTATTAATAAAAATAAAAGGCGGGACGGTGGTGGTGTGATTAGCATTACAGGGTCGCGGGTTCGATTCCTGCCTCAGGTCTGTGTGCATGAAGGTTTCATGTGGGTTCCAGCAGTCATGCAGATTAGGCTAATTGGTGTTTCTAAATTGCCCGGTGTGTGTCTGTGTGTGTATGTGTGTGTGTGCCACATGCCAAAGTCCCCTGGGATAGGCACCAGGCCCCCGCGACCCTGTATCGAGGATAAGTGGTATAGAAGATGAATTAATACCCAAAAAATTGAGACGAGAATATACATAAAGAGGAATAATACAGAAAAAATAAATGAGATAAAATAAAATATTTTAATATTATATAATCATTTACAGATTAATAGCTAATAGTACTGCAATAAAAATATTTTAATAATTATACACATTAAATATTTTTAATAAATAACAAAAATAAATAAATAAATAATAATAATAATAATAATAATAATAAATCTCTTGTTAGTGTATACACAACCTGAATTTATCTATTTTTGTTTCAGTTACATTTTGTAGATTTTTTTATAACTTTAAGTAATTACGCAGTGACATTTTTTTTTTGTATTTTTCCAAGTGTGCTATCAAAGCGTACTTTAAAGGGTTTAACATAAATATTGCATTAACTATTTATTTAACGAAATACGACCATTTTTACACAGTCCCCTGTTAGCAATTTGACAGAGGTAGATTATTCATAAATATTAGTCTTCAGTTTTGACTTAAATTAATCTTCAAATTTAGTAAATATTCTCTATGGGACTGAGGTCAGGTGACTGACTCTGCTCTTTAAGAACATTACATTTCTTTGCCTTTAATTGCTTTCACTGTATGTTTTGGCTCTTATACAGTGGTGTAAAAAAGTGTTTTCCCCCTTATTGATTTCTGTTTGT
This sequence comes from Clarias macrocephalus, assembly GCA_011419295.1. NCBI lineage: Eukaryota > Metazoa > Chordata > Actinopteri > Siluriformes > Clariidae > Clarias > Clarias macrocephalus. Next base: position 9,415 of record JAAGKR010000042.1, on the reverse strand, counting down.
CACACTTTAATGTTTCATATCATCAACAGATTTTAGTCAAAAATAACATAAATAAACACATTATGCCGTTTTTAAATGACATTTTTTATTATTAAGGGAAAACAAAATCCAAGACCACATAGCCCTGTGTGAAAAAGTGTTTCTCTAGCCACACCCAGGCCTGATTACTGCCACACCTGTTCACAATCAAGAAATCACTTAAATACGACCTGTCTGACAAAGTGAAGTAGACCGAAAGATCCTCAAAAGCTAGATATCATGCCGAGATCCAAAGAAATTCAAAAACCTTTGAGAAAGAAAATAATTGAGATTTATCAGTCTGGAAAAGGTTATAAATCTGTTCCTAAAGCTTTGTGACTGCAGCGAACCACGAGTTTGGGTTCTGTAGCAGGACAATGATCCAAAGCACACCAGTAATTCCACTTCTGAATGGTTAAAGAAAAATAAAATTAAGACTTTGGAGTGGCCTAGTCAAAGTCCTGATCTGAATCCAACTGAGATGCTGTGGCGTGACCTTAAAAGGCGGTTCATGCTCGAAAACCCTTTAATGTGGCTGAATTACAGCAATTCTGCAAAGATGAGCGGGCCAAAATTCCTCCACAGCGCTGTAACAGACTCAAGTTTTCGAAAACGCTTGATTGCAGTTGTTGCTGCTAGGCAACATGCAATAAAATAAGAAATCAGTATGGGGGCAAACACTTTTTCTCACCACTGTACATGTGCTATTGGATTTTGAAGTAAACCCTCTGTATTTACATGCAGAATTTCTTGATTGTAGGCATTGACAATGATGCACTTACATAGTTCGGGGTGTCCTTGGCTCGGCGTGATGTTGTGAAGTGTTTTCTATTAGCAACGAAACAATTACCTAGTCCAATCACTAGTGAAAATTGACAGATTTCATTGAAAACATTAAAGAATTAAAGGATGTCTATTTATAATCAATAAAAATTTTCAATCACATCTCAATTCTTTTATTTCAAATCCACTGTACAGAGTCAAAATGACAACAATTCTGTCACTGTCTAAATCCTTATGTTTACATTGCCAGCATCCCTATTTTTATACTCTATGATGTGCTCTTCGTGCAGGTGGAGCTGGACGAGCGAGTGGTGAAAACGGATGAAGGTCTGCTATTCAGACGAGTGTTGCGACACGACGAAGGCGTCTACGTCTGCCGCTCTCGGGAACATGGATTTTCCCAGACGCTCTCACGCGTGTGGTTGGATGTCTTACAAGGGGACACGCTTGCTGACTTACTTTCACAAGAAAGCAAACACAAGGCTTGGTCTCCATGTCCTGTCAATACGGGCTCAGCTAACCGGACGCCACCCAGGGGTTGGTTTAAAGATGTCCTGCAGCTGATTGGTCCATCCAACCTTCCTCAAGTCGAACAATACTGTGAGCGCGTCTGGTGCAACGAAAAGCTGCGTCGGAAGCACAAGAACATGATGGACAAATACAAACAAGCGCAAGACGTGGCACGGAAAACCAGAGTCAGTAAGAACGCCGGGGACCGGCATCGTATGCCACGCGCAGTAGAGTGACACACACACACACACACACACTGAGAGATGAACTCATCGAAGTGGGTTTATATAATGTTATAAAACACCTCTCATGCTCAGAGACATTGATCACGCATACACACTGCTCACACAGACAACGAGGTAGAATGTCTTTACCGTCTCCTGAACTTTGCAGAACTGTGGAGCAACTTTTGTATTACATTTTTCCTTTTTAACATATTACTACGATGTCATTTGTCATATTTCGACGACGGTTGCCGTATCAGCAGAAAAAAACTGACTTTTCCTCTAGGTGGGTGTACAGTATACACATACACACCTCTATTTAAGTTCTGTTTACTGTGGTTTTCTACTGTATGTGCTGAGGAGATCTGGATGTGTTCACGGCATCGCTCTCAGTATGCTGGAGTAAAGCCAAAGACATTTATGATCATACACATTGTGTAAGTGTTTTCCTTTTTCTTTTTTCTTTTTTTTTTGGACCAACTTGTTAACCTGATTTTTTTTTTTTTTTTCTAAAGCTGTAATTTGCTAATTTATTTGGCTGTTACTGCAGTCTACTGGTTAGAAGTGGATATGAAATAAAGCATGATGGGGTGCGCAGTTAGAGATAAATCATCAACAATGTAACAGTGTGAGTCGAGTCATGTAGTTCCATTCATCTTATATCTCAGCTAACACTAATGATTTTGTATTTATTAAAGAGCCACAACTTGTGCATTATATCTGTTTATACAGTTATACTGTTGTAGTTGTCTGCAAAAACAGGTTAAATCTCATTATCATTTATGCTATTGCAGCTTATTAACCCATTTTTTTTCTTCCTTTGGAAGATACTGTAATAATAAGACAACAACAAGAAAAATTGATTGTCAGATTTAAATTTGAAGAAAGAATTGCTTAAAGTGACCACTGTGCTTCGGTACGTTCACCGGCCGGCTCTGACGCAACGCACTTGCTGGCCAGGAGAGACACCAAGCGCATATACAGTATGCGCATAAATACACACAGTGTACATGATACCAGTGTTCTGATGTTCTGTCTAGTGTATTCAGTAAAAACGAGGTGTACAAGCACTAATCCACTGCTCAAGTCCATTACCCGAGCCATGGAAACCAAAAGGCTTCCGGCAAGCCATAGGAAGTATTATCATAAAAGGAATAAGGAGGAAGAGGGAGGGGTGAAAAGACAAGCCTGGGAAATTTAATGCTGCCTAGGGGAAATGTAATCAGACATCAGCAAAAAAAAAAAAAAAAAAAAAAACATCATAACATCAAGTTACACAGGAAGCGCAAAAGCGTCTTGAAGATTGAAAACCTTTAGAATGACTGTTACAAAGTGCTGACACTGGAGACAAAAATGCAAAATGAACGTCTTACAGAAACGTTTCTAGCACTAATGATTAGACATATTGCTAATCCGTTGATACTATATGAAGCACACAAGTTACAAATCATAGCGTATTAAAATGAGCACGGTAGTTTCAAACTTGCAACCCGAATCTGTCCAAGCCGTCTTGTAACCGAAATCAAGCACTGTGGTAAAAATCTGTCGTATCTCCTTATGTATTCATAAGAATAGCTCTGCTTTTTTGGTGCGTCAATTGTGGTGGGCACTTCTCTAACTCCTGTAAAAAGGTTTTAGAAGGAGTATAAGGCGGTTTGAAGGGTTCGAAGGTGTAGTAGATGGTGAGGATTGGGGATTTTACTGGTATTCTGATTTCATTTTTTCACCATGTACTTGGTATTTTTTGTATTGTTCACACTAAGGCACGGTCAAATCGCTGAATTTCACATGTAACGCAAGTGTCTGGTTTTAAAAAAACGCTCCTAGAGGAAAAATGTCCTGGAAATCGAAGAAAGATTTCTTTTAAAGAACAAGCCAAGTCTGCATGGTTGTTTGGTTTGTCTTTTCGTCTCTCGCATTAAGCCCAGACGCTTCCACATCCCTCATTTCAGTGAATAATTTGTTCTAACAGAAGTCTGGAAACACACGACTTGTTTGCTTTGAAAAATTTCCCATTGATCTAATCGACTGATCCGGAGACCGGTGTCAGGGGAAAAAAGGAACTTTTAGAATGTAGAGCCGTCTGAATCTTTTTAATGCTGCTGCATGACGCGGTTTTCATAATGTTATAAAAAATACCATAGCTGTTAATGGCCTTCATTCAGTTTATAACAGGTTATACGTTTAATTGAGTTCATCTTCATGGATTGGACTTGTTTGTCCGGTGTACAGTATGAGTATTTGATTGTATTGTGGGGAGTTTGGAAGCTGGTTTGGTGACCTTGGGCTCTTTGCCTGCCGAGCCTCATGTTTTTTATTTTTTTATTTTATATATATACCTTTCTATTAAAAAAAATTAATCCATGGCCAGGATTGACTTTTTTTCATCCGTGCTAGAGTACACTGGTTTTCCTGTAGGATCAGACCTGGCCTTTGGTCCCCACAGGCATGAGTGAAGCTTGGGTGCCCATGATCCTGTCATCGGTTTACTGACAAATAATTGATGCTATTATTGAAATTTTATGGATGATCAGTGTAGCTATACATGTTTCTAATGTTTACTTAAGTACCTTAAGTAAAACAGTTGAGCTTTTTCGTAGTCAAAGTCTTTCATTTGACCTTCCAGCGACTGGATTTCAGATCCCGCTCAGGCCATCAGTCTGATATTAATATTAATCAGGCCATCGGTGTGATATTAATAAAGTCATTTTTGCAGCATGTTTCGGGCCTTTGTTCAACGGTATCCCATCAGCAAGTAGTAAACCTTCTTCTGACATCATTTCCTCAAAGTAATTCTACTTTTCCAAAACATCCCAATACCAACGTTGTCCCAACATCTGCAATACTGCCGAATTAATGTCACTACAACGTTATGGCAACTGAACATCCCTTCGGGACAATGTGGGATGGATCTGTAAATCATTCATCAAATAGTATGCTAAATACTGTATTACTTCAAGAGTAGCTCTCAGATTTAATACTGGATGCAAACCACTGATTAAGCCACGTTTGTACTTCTATGGACTGATGTTATCGAACAGACTGATAATCATTTCAACACTGAACTTTCATATGCAAATAACACACACACACATACACACACACACACACAAACCTGTTTGTGATGATTTTGTTCGGTATGTCATGTATTTATGTCTTATTTAATGCTGATCCTTGCATGCAGACTTTTCAGATGTGAGTTTTGTCTTTAAAGATAAATGAATAAACATGGTTCATGTTGTAGATATGTCTATCATGTGATTTTATTGTCAGCCTAAACTGGACAAGTTGTGTGGTGAGATGTTTGTTTTTATCCTTCATGCCCTCTGCATGTGCGTGCTTGTAAATGATTTGGATTTGAGGATCCCTGGAGTCAGGATGCAGGATTAAGCGATACAAAGGGGCTTTTAATCATTTCTTGTTCTACTGCAAAAGAGGCAAAAAGCTATCAGAGGTACAGTAGATATAGATTCCAAAGAATGACCACACTGAACATAAAGCCATCGCTTAAAGCTGTAATTGATGCTAACTGATCCTGATTCGTACAGAACCATAATCAAGTCCAAATGCTGTTTGTTTGTTTGATGTTCGTTTCTGAAATCATTGAAAGCACGGTTCAATTTCGGGAGTGTACATAAACCTTCTTAACTTCCTATGATAAAAGCGAGTATAATATAACATAATTCGGTTATATCCCATTAAAAGGCGACACAGTGATGTAATGGGGTAACATTGCTGCCTCCAGGTTTCAGGGTATCCAAGTTTCATTCAGAGTTCAGGTTACGGCGCGTGTAGAGCTTCGAAGTCTGTGGCAGCGTGTGCGCATACGGTACAGTAAGTTCATTCTTCCAACACCTACTACCAGTATGTGAATCAGTGATTTGTGTGCGATTCGTAGTGATTACTAATTCGGTGTAAATGAGTGTGAGAATTTGTGTACATTATGCTCTGAGGATTAGTGTCACATCTGGAGTGTATTTCCAGCTGGCACCCAGAAGTCACATGATATGTGCTCTGTAACCAGCATGACCATAACCTGGAGTTAAAGCACTAAAGGAGTACAGCTCTATGTTTTTTCATAAAAGTTACATTGAAAGTCACATAGAAAAAAAGAATAAAATAAAATAAAACCACACACTTTATATTGTTGTTTGTGATCTTAGTATTTACACATGAAATTAAAGACGTCTTTGATGTATGAGGCAAAATCTAAACGTTCCACCTACGGTAGCACTGGAATTGATATTTAAATATTTAGCCTTTTAAAAAATGTTTGCACCATTCAAATTTTATTTATTTATTTTTTTTACCATGGCTAAAATTCTCATCACCATAAGTCTTCTGTAAATGTCAACTGCTTTTATGGCTTCATTTATGATAAATTTCATGACAAGTCCTGGTTCGACTTGGACGCCCCTTGTATTTTCAGGAACAAACTTTTCTTTATTATTCATTCAAAATGAAACATTTATGCAGATAAAATTGTTTATAGAGTACTGTTTGTGTCAGGGCAGTATGGTGACTGTCACCTTGCACCTCCAGGGAGTTGGCTTGTTGTCCCCATGCTTGGTAGGTTTCCTCCGGGTAGTCCAGTTTCCTCCTACAGTTCAAACACATGCAGATTAGGCTCATTGACATTCTCAAATTGCCCATAGTGTGTGTATGTATGCGTGTGTGCCCTGTGCTCGATTGGCCCCCTTTCACCATGGTGTACCCCGCCTGGTGCCCTAAGTTTTCCGGGATAGGCTCTAGGCCCCCTGCGACCCTGTATACAGAATAAAGCAGTATAGACAATGAGCGAGTGAGTGTTTTTGTGTCAGTTCTGATGTTCATAAAATTTCCATAATCATAACATTTTCATCATCTAAGGCTAATAATACATAGATTAAACATAAAAAATTTTAATATGATATTTTCTGTGTATATATTATATACAGATATATATTACATACATTATATATACACTATTATTTAAAGCTGTTATAATGTATACGTGATAAAAACAACTTGCCTCATAACTATATCCTGGGTTTTAGCAAAGCGATACATCATTATTAATACATTCAAAAGGCATAATTGTCATGAAGGTCATGTTGGGCCACATCATGCCAGCCCACTCTTAATCATTTTCATATTACAGCACTTCCAAAGTTTTAAATCCTTTCTTAATTCCAAAGTTTATTGTTTGCCATTAATATCGAATGCCATTATTATTGTTATTTATTAGTGGAGCCAAATGTTCTAAAGTGTTGCCAGTCAAAGAAAACAAATGATCACATTGTTGAACATTTCATCAAACTAAATTGTTATGAGCATGCAGGATTACACCATATGTCTGCATACGCTGATTTTTCCTGACCTAACTCAGATAGAATTGTCATAACTGAAAAACAAATACAAACACTGTTGAAAGCTGTTCAGTGTGTGGAACAAAGTTTGCATTTCGGTGTTTATCGGAACTAATCAGCAGAGGAAATTCTATAAGATGACTGTAAACACAAATACGTCAGTGTCTGCAGGAGGGTTTACTGCATGACATGTTTGTTCCAGGAAATGCAAAACTAAAATCACTTTTCATGTTCCCATGTTCTTAAAAAAAAACCTTAGAATTAAACTTACTTGTTGGAACTTTTGAGCATTTTTCAAATTAATTTTATCAATCAATCAATCAATCAATCAATCAATCAATCAATCAATGTAATACAGTATCTAATCTTCTAGGAAAGTGTATGAGGCGCCGTATAGGGCTTAAATCAAACTTCACTCATGCACACACATATGAAACACTTGCATACACACATATGAAACAGTCACACATCTATATATACTACTAACTGCTCACACAACTACATATGAAATGCGCGCACACACACCTATGAGACGCGCGCACATATATTCAAACTCTCCGCGCACACACACATATGAGATGCACGCACATACACAAAGTCTCCGTGCGCACACTCTCTCTCTCTCTCTCACACACACACACACACACACACACACACCTATGAAACGCGTACAAACAAGGGAATTCCTATCAGTCATTACAATATTTATTATAATTATTTTCGAGGACAACACCATATAAACAGGACACAATAATTTAATTTTAATTTAATTAAGAAATATTTAGTATTACATAGACTAGTAATCTGTATAAATAAATAA